>OY743186.1:0-600000 GCA_963555705.1 Ligustrum vulgare | reverse complement strand
TTCTTTGATCGGCATAACTATTTTGTCTGTCTTGGGCAGCTTTAATCCGTAATCTGATCTTCTCGATAGCCTACATTGTTTTCTCAATTAATTCTGAACCCAATAATTTCCTCTAGCCAAATTCATCCCAAAAGTTTGGCGATTAACATCTTTACCCATACAGTGCTTTGTATGGTGACATATCAAATGTTGGCCCGAAAACCGTTTGTTGTAGGTAAACTCTACTAATGGAAAATGTGTCTCTCAATTAACATTTGGGTCTAGAACACATGCCCTAAGCATATCCTTCAATGTCTGAATCTGGAGATGGTAGGCAGTACTAAAATTTAATTTAGTACCCATTGCCACATGTAAACTCTTCCAAATCTCAAGGGAAAATTCTCAGATCTCTATCTGGAAAAAAAAATGGACACTAGCAATCCATGAAATCAAACAACTTCTCTAATATATATATGTACTTCATACGAAGCTATGCGAAAAGGCGCTTGATAGCTATGGTGTAGAACTCAATCAATCATCCGACATTGTCCAACTTATAAACTCATTCATTGACCTTCTATTTCCAACCTTTCAAGGATCTATACTGATATCGAATCCACGATATAACTATCAATCATTCCAATGCTTAAACTAAAAATCAAGAAGATTGATCGAGAATAAAATCTTATGATCCAAAATATAGAAACGCGGTATCCATTCCAAAATATCGAGTACAAACTCAAACTTAGCAGAATCTTTCTGAAAGATATACAAACGCAATCATTTCTAAACTTGACTGAAATTCCCTTTTTAAAATTGAATAAATTCAAACTTAAATCCTTTAGTCCATACTTTTAAATCATGCATCAAGTACCTGGTTTCATATACTCATTCTAGTCGAGGACTAATGTACTAACTTAAAGCAGCATCATAAGGATTAGATATGATATCATCAAATCTAAGAAACCTCACTAACTTCCCAATCCGAAGCTCAAGATACAATTTTCCTTGTCCTTCCAAAACTTCAATTCATGTCCCATTTTGAACAATACTCTGGTTAGGTCTAGCACCATTGAATAAGACTTATGTGAATCATATAGGATTCCTCATCAAGTTTACTTAACCCAAAGATACAATCCCATTATAAGTAAAAGTCACACAACTGGTCTTCTCAGGTTTTCCATTATTGTAGCCAAAATATTTTGCTCACCTCGAAAGCACAACTGATAATAAGTAATCGAAACTGCATCACCAAAATCTTAAATAAATCCATATATCTTATGACTCAAAATGAAGATTCTCAATCATAGGTAATATTTCACCATAATTCAATAATCCATCAAAATAAGATCAATTGACTCAATATATTCACATAATTCATTCACGGGATAATCATAACATTCATTAACCGTCTAGTCACCATATCTTGTAGAAATCATTTAACATGTCACTTATCATCGTATCATATGACCTCAAATAATCATATCAATCTCTCTAAGGTTACAATATAATAACCATCATATTTATCACGTGAACCTTATAAGCCAGAATACTCACTAAAATTTTATGCAAATCTCTCAAACTAAATAAATCCTGGATTCTGTCATATGTCACTCTTTCTGCACACTACTCCATAATAAATCATCAATGTGAAGTCTTATCCTCATCTTCCACAGATTCTATCCACAAGGACAATTACATAAAAGTTCATTCCTTATTTTCGAAACAATATATCATCAATAACAATCTCCAAAATTTTAAGATATGATCTCATCATAAACTTTCTTCCGATCAAATGCATTACTTCTACAATACTTGTACAAATCCAGGACCTAATAAAATTCCTTTCATCAATTTCATCCAACAATTTTCTCTCATGATCTTCTAGTATCATAAATGAAAACTTAATTTACATAGGTGAATCATTCACATTACGAGGAAACCCTGATTCATTTCCATGATTGAGACTCATCTTTCTTCGAATTCAACTTAGAACCAAATATAGCATAACTTATTCATGGAAAGTCAACTTATTTCATAATCACAATACATCATCACCTTCAGTTCTCGCCATAAGAGCAATCGTATTATTCCTTATAATTATCTCTTGTACCCTTTTATATTCAAATGACCTTATGACCATCATCATTATCTCACATAATGTCAAACATTCAATCGCATGTCCCCAATTTCTCACTATAATAAATCTCCACTCCTTTAAGGGCATCTCAATATAAAATACTTCCAAAATCTCTCATTCATGATAACTGACTTTTCCAAATAATCATATTACTTGTAAATGACAAAATCTTTAACACATCATCTACCAGATCAACTTCCAAAATAAATCAATAGTATTATCGCATACCATCATAGTTTATAATATTCTCCAATATGAGTGCTCACTTCATACTAATAATCAATTCGTTCCCGAGAATAATTAAGATTCTTCCAAATAACACCATAATATTTGTCTCGCTTATCTTTCAAAATATAACTCGACATTTCCCAATATATGCATCAAGTCATCACATAACTTCATGTATACCTTGATATCCCAGTATTTCTATACATCATCTTGTTTTTGAAATTGTGAAACAATGGGAGCATTTCAATAGAACTATATCCATTACAAACATGATTATACTTCGAAGAAGCCAAAAATATCTCAAGAGTCATTATCCCTTTTTATCATTTACTAAATCTTGCTTGTGGTGTAAATGAACTTGCAAGTCTAACATCAATTCCTTTAGTGGGTTGCTTACAATACTATGCTCTTAACTCAACATGATAAAATTTTAGGCAGAGTCTCCCTTATAATTTGGACTTATCCAACCCGTAGGTATTTTCATAACCAACAATAACAACATGTAGTTACATTCCACATTTGACCACAACGGTTTAAATATTGACAACCATTTAAACAAACTTCAATTCCATCAAAAAAATATCCTAGAAATCAATTAATAATTCCTCAACATAACAATTTCAAATCATAGTTTCCAATATCAATATCTCACTTCCTTCAATATATTAATTGGCTCAAATGATCACTCATTCGTCATACTTATAAAATATATGATACAAATCATAATCCCAAAATTTCTTAATTACAAGACCAAACAACATTAAAAATTTCTCTCAAAAATAGAGGAAGAAATTCACTTACTCAAACACAATATCAATTCTTAATTCCCAATAGTTTAGAATCAAAACTTGAAATCTCAAATTTCATAATTCTTCTCATAAAAGTCTCAATAAAATCATATTACTTACACTTTCATCATCTCATCACAATCTCATAAAATTGGCTTGTTATTTCTCGTTGATTTGCTGCAAATGTTGACATCAAGTGACAAATGAATTTTCGCAACATCTGCTCTAAAATCACTAGCCATGGCCTCATAACGCGTGGTACAGTTTTCGATACAATGGTAATGTATCTTTACATGAGGTGTTGGTCTAAACGATAAACATTCTGAAAATATTGTCTAATTCTTTCCGTTGACTTCTCGTAGATGGTGCCATGTCTAAAATATTATGCAAAGTCCAGCTAGGTTTCATCATTTCTAAGTTCGAGGACAAAAATTATTATAAAATCATTCTTAAATCATATTATTCCCACTATGCTCAACACTCTTTCTTTTCTTTTCTTTCTGATTTGGATACGATTTCTCGTTATGCTCCAAAACTCATTTCTTTCTTTCTTATTTGGATACAATCTCTTTCTCTTTCTCTTCATTCTTTCTCATAAATCATTAAAATAAGTATCCGAAATACTGAAATAACGTTAAGTATCATAAACTTCTTTACCTCGGAGTTAGTGGGACGAGTGATGGCAGTGGTAATCTTCATCAATAATAATTAAATAATGAAAACTGTTTCTTGAAATTTCTTTTTAAAATTTTTTTAGTCTACAAAAACGCAGACTGGCTCTGATACCAAGTTGTAGGGCCCCGAGTTCTAAATACCCGATTCACCACGTTATCGTCTGATCTAACTTTTCAAATAATATTTTTTGCGAAAAAAATAACTGAAATTCGTTTTTGGAAACATTAAATAAACTGTAATGGTCGATAAAATTGAAAACATTTATGAAATAATTCGAAATAATAAATCGAGCCATTAATATTGTAAAGTAATGGACAATGTCATAATTTCTCAAATAACTAAAATTCTCAAAATTATTCAAATGTTGGAAATACGAAAATCATTAAAATAAGGTTTTTCACATAAGTCACATAACATTCACATTCACATGCAATCATAATTTAAATCAATTAATAGGAGCGAGTCTACCTTAAACTTGACGAGTGCAAAGTTGAGCGGGAAACGACTTCAATTCTCCGTACGGTTCGTCTAGCCAATTAGAAGGTTAAGTCGAAATAGTCTTTTGAAATTTATAGTTTAAAATGATAAATTACAATTTGGGGACTTAAATTGATGATTTGAAAGTTGGGGGACTAAAATGAATACTTTGAAAGTTGAGGGGCTAAAATGAATAATTTGAAAGTTGAGGGACTAAAATGAATATTTTTCAAACTTGAGGGACTAAAATGTAAATTTTCAAAAGTTGGGTCGGAGCTCAAAACGAATATCAAATTGTGGGGATTGAGATAAGTAATTTTAAAAATGAAAGGCTTATAAGATCATTCAAGAACTTAAGGACTGAAATATAAGTTTTAAAACTACAGGGACTACTTTTGAAACATTTCAAAACTTGGGGCTAAGCTGCAATTTTCCAAAAAGTTTGAAACTATACAAATATATACCTATATACATATCTTTCTCTCTCTCAATGTAGGAGATTCAGAGGCGACGGGGCGTGCGAGGCCCCTCACCAAATCCGGCGCCACAGCCGACGATTGGCCGGCGGAACGCCGCCTCAGGGTGGCGGCAAGAGGCGGCCAAGGAGGGGTTCCGGTTGTGTGAGAGTTTGGTGTGAGATTGGTCTAAAACCGAGGCAAAAAAACGAGGCTTGGTTCGTAATTTTCCGGCGACAAACCGGCGATTGAGGTAAGAAAATGAACTTCTTGATTCATGGGTTTGATTTGGAGGTCAAAAACGGGGAGAAACGAAATGGGCAGCGGAGTTGGGTTGGCCGGTTAGTGATGGTGTTGGGGCGGTTGAGGCGGTGCAGATGATGCTTGGTTGAGGTGGATGTTGGCTGCGTACGGTGGTGGCTGGATTGAGGAGGTGGCAGTCATGGTTTGGAGTTGAGGTGTTGAAGATGGGTTTAGACTTGAGGAACCTGAAATGGCTGTTTTGGTTTGGATGCAAGGGATGAATATGGTGGTGATGATGATGATTTGTGGCCTGCATTGGGTGGGGATTCTTGGTGGTGATGAGACACTGGAGGTGGTGGCCGGTGATGCTGGTTTGGAGGTGAGTGATGAAGGTGGAACTTCAACATTGGATTAGCCATGGTGGAGGAGGAAGAAAATGTTACCTTGGCTGTGTGTGAACTGACTGAGTGTGTGAGCTAACTGAGAGATTGTGTCATGAGGGAGAGGAGAGGCTGGTGAAGATGGTGTGAATTGGAGAGGTTGGTGAGTTTTGATAGGGTATGAGATTGGATGTGGTTGGTGGGAGGTATGGGTTGATTAGGATAGTTTGGAAAACTTGACAAGCAAAGTACGGAATTCGAGAAAAATAATACGCGTGAATCAACGGGGTCGGAAATGAATCTGATAAAAATGAGCTTGATGTAATTTGGAATTTAAAATGATTTTGAGAATAATAATTTAAATAAATAAATAAAGTAATAAAATTTTGGAAAATCGAAATTTAATTTAAAATTGAATTAACTCGACATTTATCGACTTTGCTAGACGAACGCGTCGTGAAGTTAACTTAGAAATGGGTGAGATCGCAGCGGCACGATTTTCGAAACTTTGAAGTAATTATTAAATTGCATAAAAATTCTCGGTCGCTACATTGGTGACTCGGGTTATTTAGAATTTTTTAATCTAGTGCCCTAAAGCCATCTAATTTGGGAGTCATTGACCTAAAACTCGTTACAGGGATCACTTAGAAAGCAAATAGGATGCACAAAGATGGTAAAAAACATGGACATGAAGAAAATATTTTCCAAATGAAAGAAAAAAATGAATAAAAAGAATGGTTTAAACCTAGTTGATTGAGATTTCTAACACTGGAGAGTGAGATTGGGGATTGATTACTTTTGGTCTATTGTGCATGCTTATTGTATCCTAACTGCCTTGTGTGGAAAAATGCAACATATACATGTTTAGAAACCATGTAAATAGAAAAGACCTTGGGATATAAGAGAAAAGCAGTAAGGTTGTGAACATTCATAAGTGTTGTAAGGAAAATCAAAAGAAAATCACAATTGACAACATGAGATTCGGGCTTGTTTGTGCATAATTATTCGCACCATATCGAAATTACTAAAGTGTGCAAATCAATAGTTGATAAAGTTAATCAAGAGCCTAATTGGAAGAAAAGTCGAAGGATAAATGAAATTTGGAAGAAATCAAAAGTTTAGGGGCTTACTTAACTGTAGCAATCGAAAGTTTAGGGACCAGCTGTGTAATAAAATCGTGAGGACCAACTTGTAGCACATTGAAAGATAAAAATTGCAAGAATATTTTCTATCACGCGATTACACGGAACTTAAGCATTCAATCACATGGGCGGCACAGAAAATAGACAAATTTAAAAAACCATAACCGCGCGATCGTGCGACTTTGTACCCTGTGATCGCTTGGTTAAGTTCTAGGCCTGACTGTTGGGCTTTTTTGTGAATTTCAGCTTATTTTCTCCTCTTCTGACCTAGGCTTCGAGAAGATTATAAATACCAAATATAAGACACGTTTTAGGAGTTCCCAACTTGTGTATTTTCATGCCAAATTGCTGCTCAACTCTCAAGGGATCCACAAGATGCCAAAGACAAGATTAAAAATACAAGACCAAGGAGATGAAGGGGTGACCTCTTTTCATTATTCTTGTAATTTATCTTTAATTATATATATAGGCTAAACATTTAGTGTTGGATGTTGTGATAAATCTTTAATTTATTGATTCTATGTCTTGACTTTAGTTTAATTTAGTGATCAATTTCAGGTACGCAATAACTTTAGCTGGGTGATATCTCAGTTCAAGATCTATCATACTCTATCCTGCAATAATTTTAAATGTTAAAACCATAGACAAGAAAGAATGAAATAAAGCACAGTGTCTATAAATTTAACCATTTCAAATTGTAAATTATCGCACGTAAAATAACAAATAGGAAAATTAACATTAAATAAAAGAAAAAGAAATTATAAAGAAATTTATTATTTTTAATTATTATGGGGTGTGTGTGTGTGTGTTTGTGTGTGTGTGTATGTGTGTGTGTGTGTGTGTGTTAACATTATATAATTACTATTATATTTTTTATTAACATTATGAAATTATTATTACATGAAATTATTATATTTTTTGTTACAATTATGAAATTAAAATTACATTTATTATTTCTAATTATTATGAAATTAATAATAAGATTATATTATTATTAATAATTTTTTTATTAGCATTATGAAATTATAATTACATTTATTAACGTTATAAATTTATTATATTTTTTGTTACAATTATTAATTATAATTAAATTTATTATTTCTAATTATTATTAAATTATTATATTAAACTATTAATAATATTATATAATTATTGATAAATATTTTATTACCATTATGAAGTTATAATCACATTTATTAACGTGATGAAATTATTATATTTTTGTTACAGTTATGAAATTATAATTACATTTATTATTTCTAATTATTATTATTATTAATAAATATAACAATAATTTTTTTATTAGCATTATGAAATGATTATATTTTTTGTTTCCATCCTAATTGTAATTACATTTATTATTTCTAATTATGAAATTGTAATTAAATTTACTATCATCAGTAATGAAAATAATTATGTTACATTATAAAATTATGAAATTCTAATTAATTTTTCTGAAAATTATTTTTTTAATGCATTTTTTAATTATTACAAAAATAATTTTGATTATATTTTTTTACCATTATTAATTAAATAAAATTGTTATTAATCTAAAATAATATATATAATCATAATTAAATTAAGCCGTTGTAATGTCCTAACTTCTCCCAAAACTCATTTTCAACCACACATTTTTATAAGATTCATTAATTTCACACTTTTCAACATCTTTCAACCACACATTCTCCTATATATTCAAATTTCCTCCAAAACCTCCTACACCAAACAGGCTCTAACAATAATAAAAAATGGGGTGTTTACACAAATACCCTTATTTTTTAACCACTTACAAAAATAACTTTTAGAAATTTTTAGGAAGTAAAAATACTTTGTAATTTTTGAGTGCTACTTTTTTAATATTTTTATCACTTTTTTAATAATTTTGTCACTTTTTTTCAAAAAAGTGGCACAATGCCACTTATTTTTAAAAAAGTAATATGTATGTGACATTTTTTAATCAAACATAAATTAAATCCTAAATTAAATTCATTTTTATTCAAAATATTAGAATAATTTTTCAAATTTTTTTTAAAAAGTAACACAATGTCACTTAAAAAAAGTGACATAATGTCACTTTTTCATTTAACCAAAATGACATAATGTCACAATTTGTGACTTTTTTCTACTTGAAGGTCAGTTTTTCATTTTTCAAATATTTATTATTGACTAATAAATTACAAAAGTGTCACTTTTAAAATAATTTTGTAAAAAAATGAAATAATGTTGCTTATTTTTTTAAAAAAAAAAAAGAGAGAGTGACATGTGTTGAATCCGGGCCCAAAGAAGGGTACAGTAACCCACCAACGAAGGCCCAACGGTGGCCCAACGGACCTTGACCCACAGCTAAGGCCTAAAATATCACCTTGGGATGAATGCCGAGGTGGTATGTCAAGCAAACCTCTTTAGCCGACCTGGTTAACGCCCTAGCCGATGTGCTTTATACTCAGTCGGGGCGCTTTATGGCGCTGACCAGAAGAGAGAGATAGAGTCAGTGATGGGACACTTCCTGTACCCAGACGTGACAGACGCCCATCCCCTACGAAATGTAGCAATGATTACAGTTGAAAAGCAAGATTGTCACATCCATAAGCTAGGGTGATGACAAGTGTAAAGTATGCCACGTGTCGCAATCCGAGACAAGAAGTTCCACTATAAATGAAGCACAATCGTCTCCAAGTGGGGGGTGAGCAACTTCTGATTCTTAACTATATATTTCTCTCACTCTCTTTTCTCTCTTTTACACATTTATATTTCCCGCACCCAATATATATTTGCCCAAAATGAGTACTGACTTAGGCATCGGAGTGCAAACGGGAGCCACCTCGGCCCCCTTTGCAAACTGATTGTTTGTCACAGTGCGCAGGAGATCCTCGTGTTCAAGAGGGAGGAGCTGAGACGTGTTGGTCCAAGGTCCAACCGGATTTTGTGGTCAACATTTTGGCGCCATCTGTGGGAAGCCATACTGCTAACTACGAAAACACATGGTAAAAAGCCACATATAGAAAGGTGGTCCTGAAAAAGGACGAATAACCTCTTACAATAGAGCGGATAACTGCAAAGAGCTTTGAAAGATAAGCTGATTGACCTTGAAAAAGGTAGGAGCTTTGAAAGATAAGCTGGTTGGCCTTGAAAAAGGTAGGAGCTTTGAAAGATAAGCTGGTTGGCCTTGAAAAAGGTAGGAGCTTTGAAAGATAAGCTGGTTGGCCTTGAAAAAGGTAGGAGCTTTGAAAGACAAGTCCGTTAACCTTGACTGAAATATAAGTGCAATAACCTTGAAAAAGGTAAAGAACTTTGAAACATAAGTTTAAACACCCTTGAAAAAGGTAAAGAACTTTGAAACATAAGTTTAACAACCTTGGAAAAGGCTTGAAACAGCGAGACAAAGGTCTATCTATCCTTGAAAAGCAATCTAAGACCAGAAACTCTTCTGAAACGTGAATGAAAGTGACGGTGATGTTAACCCTCATAGGGGAAGAAGTGGCCGACACAGCGAGGACGAAATTCCTCAAGAACTCCATGAAAACGCCAACGAGGAAGTAGCACAACCTAATCCACCTCGCCGGCACCGAAATCGCCGCATGATGCGAGACATGACACTTATGGCGGCCCAAATGCTGGAGATGCAGAGGCAGCAAATAGAACAGACTGCTGCAATGAATGCCTTTATGGCCAGAGGGTATGCTGTGAATGAACCCATGATGCCTCATCAATACTCACAGCCACATTATTCACCATCTGAGGCGACCACTGTATCTTATTACTATCAAGACCCGCAGGCATACGCCGAAATGGAATCTGAGCCCTTCTACGAAAGAGACCCAGAACATGAGACGCATGGGGAACAAAACCCACTCCCAGCTAGACGCAGGGAGGCTTCTCCCGCAAAATCCGGCAATGTTTTCAACCGAATAGGAGGGTTATTCAGGGGACAACGACGGGGACAAACGGACCCAGGTCGGCATAATGCCGTAGAGCCTAGAAATAGGCGCGAGCGACGTGCTGAAGAAGCCTTATCGCAGGATCAAATGTACAGGGACCAACAAGGTATGAGGGGAGAAAGGATGGCATCAGTACATGAGCCTAGGAATAGGCAAGAAAGAAGAGCCGAAACAGTTCGGACTAATCCTCGTAACGAATTACAGAGCCATGAAAGGCCAAACTACGGCAGTGTTCCACCACCACAAAGGCAGGAGCACGCTCCGCCACTCTATGGCCAATACCATGACCCGAAGTATTCCGGTCACGAAGAGAACAGCGAGCTGTCGTCATACGAGTTGGATGACGAAGAGGAAGTAAGTCCCTTCACAGAGGGCCTCCGTAGATGCCCCGTCCCCCATGACTTTGAGATGCCAGAAATAGCAAAATACTCTGGCCGAGGTGACCCTGATGATCACCTGTTAAATTACCGCGCCAGCATGGAAATAGCCGGGGCCACCCCGGCACTGAAATGTAAAGCTTTTGCTTTAACCCTTGAGGGAAGTGCCATAGGATGGTATAAAAAACTCCCTCCTGGAAGCATCCACAGTTGGAGGGACATGAAAACTGCTTTTAAGAATGGCTTTGTTTCTTCCAGGCCTGGTCAACTCCCACTCCAGCACCTTCAGGATCTGAGGCAAGGAAGGGACGAATCTCTGAAAAGTTACCTAGCTAGATTTACTGAAGAAATGCATAACTGCGAAAATATCACAGAAGCGGAGATGTTTTCCGCCCTAAAAGGAGGGCTAGATATGACCAGCATGTTTTGGAGGGATGTCCGGAGCAGGAAACCAAGGGATTACAATACCCTGGTAGACCTGATGAAGGAAGAGATTGTATCAGAGGAAATGACTAGGGCCAGAGATAATCACCCCCAAGGGAGATACAACCTTGGATATTCCAATGAAGCGGACCTCAAAAAGGGAGGAAACAAGGATAGGATCGGCGGTAGCCGAGGCGGCGCGCCTCGTCCATTTCCGGGGATGGGATCTAGCTTTGCAGCAGAAATCACGGAAGCTATCCCTCACTTACACTCTAACACCCCTTCTCAAAATCCCCTCACGGCTCAAGGAAGAGCGGAAAGCGGCCGAAGTGGAAAACAGCCCATGATTGGGGCTTACTGTGCCTATCACAGATATTACGGCCATGCAACGGAGGATTGCAGGGAAATTCACATGCTAGCTGACCAAAAAGTGCAGGGGAGAAGGGAGGAGATTTTCCCCTAGACACAGGGAGAACCCAGAAAACTGGTGGTCAGAAGTTCAACTGAGCTGATAGGAGAGCTCCGTGGAAGAACTCAACTAAGGAAAGAATTGACAATCGTCAAAGAGACAAGAATAGGGGCCAAGATACCACCCGGCGCATGCTAAAGATACACGGGAGCCACCTGTGCCTGTGGCCGACCTCCCCATTCGTGAAATCGGCACGATACTAGGAGGCCCCTACCCGGGTGGGAGCACCAACAACTCCCAAAAAAGGTATATAAGGGAGGCCAAACAGCCTGCCAACGTGAATTATCATATCCATTCACATCCTGTTGGGATGCCTCGGATGGAATCCATCACATTCACGCAAGACGATGCCATTGGGGTGCACTTCCCACACAACCACGCATTGGTTATCAGGGTGGTGCTAGCTCGAAATGGATTATCACGGATGATGGTAGACGACGGTGCCTCGGTAAATGTAATTTACGGGGTAACTTTCGATAAAATGGGGATCAATGCTCCACTCATCCCAGTCCCTGACCCGATACAGGAGATAGCATAACCCCCAGAGGATCCATAACCCTACTGACTGAAGTAGGGCAAGCACCAGCCATTTCCAGAATCCCTATGGAATTTTTGGTGGTGGACAAAATCTCCTCTTATCATGGCTCAATTGGGAGGCCCGGTCTCATTGACTTAGGGGCTGCAACGCATCAAAGTACATTTGCATGAAGTTCCCCACAGAACATGGTGTTGTGACTGTGAGAGGGAGCCAAACCGAGTCGCGGGCCTGTTACACGAACTCAATCCGAAAGTTTCAAGATCGAAGCTTGAACATGATTAGCGATGTAGCTATGGCAGAGGCTGCTTGATGAGAATCGGGAAAGTCAAACCTCGATGCACGTACCCGTGGGACCCATGACGAGATCCGAAGTTGAAGAGGTTCAAGATTCGAGGCTAAACAATGTGAATAAATCAAGAAAAACAAGTCGAGAATCAAGTTGGAGTAAAAAGGAAGACGAAATTGGAAACAACCAATTTCGGTCGACCGAAACTAATTTCGGTCGACCGAAAGTCTGCAGAGTTTTTGGAGGCATTGTTGCAGGCGGGTTCGGCTGACAAATGAACGACCGAAACTACCATTTCGGTCGACCAGGTGGTCGACCGAAATAAGTTCGGTCGACCGAAAGATAAGTTTCGGTCGACCGAAAGTCCTCCGAAATGAAAAAAAACGGGGTTTTTCTTGCAATTTCAACAAAAACGGGGTTTTTCTTGTAAATACCTAAATTGCACATTTTTCCCATTTTGTACATTATATTCTCATTTCTCTTCATTTTGTAACTTAACTTGGTTTGTTCATTAGAGAGCTCTTGAGAGCTAGGGCTTGAAGTCCCCCTTCTTGAGGTAAGGTTAAACCTCTTTGATCTTGTATCTTCTTGGAATTTAATCAACTTTATCTTGAGTATTATTATTCTTGTGTTGTTGTTTATTTTCCGCCACCTTGGAATTTGTTTTAATCTCTCCATTGGGCTAGGGTTAGTTTAATCCTTGAATTTTGGGTTAGAATTAAACTTGGGTTAAGGTGTTTATCCATTTATTTACCACTTTAGCTTTCTTGGGTTGGTATTAAAATTGTTGTGGGAATTTTCGGTCAACGCACCGAAGGGGTTCGCATCATTTGGTATCAGAGCTTGGCTCTAATTTGGTAAAACTATCTTTACTTTCTTGTTATTGTTCTTGGCATTGTGAAAAAAATAAATAAATAAATAAATAAAATATTCCGAAAATTGAGAAAATTTGGGGAAAATCTATATATCCATGTGTATTTGTTGATTCTATGTATTGGGTATATTGATTGTGAGTTGTTGGGAAGAATTCCATATTCATTCACTATAAAACCTACACTTTCCAAATTGTGTATTCAAAGTGTTTTATAAATTGTCCCAAAGAAAAATACTCCCTTATACTTTATTGTTCAATACCCATATATTGCTAATTACTTGGGGCTATCCAATTCCCATTTTTGAGAGTGTCATCAACATTTTATTCTATATATATCACTTGCTTCATCCATTGGATAATTGTTGAACATTCACTTCTTGCCCAATTGTGTTGTTGGGGAGTTAACATTTATCCACATTTTATCAATTCAAGGTCATTCAAAAATTGAGTACAAAGTGTTTGTTAAATTGATTCATCAAAATTTACACTCTTGTGCTTATTTGCTCTACATATATGCCTTGTCTAATACTTGTGGTTTTTCAATCCCATTGTTGAAATTGTGTTCCTAGCATCCTATCACACATAAATATTGTTCCTTTTGAGTTTAGCAAGCACATAAATTCTACTTGCTATTTGTGTCTATTTGTTCTAAATTCCTTCTTCCTTGTTGGTGATTTCTTTAACTCTACAAGAATTATACTTTGTGGTTTAGTTGATTACCATCCTTGGAGAACTTGAGAAAGGAGATTCTGAGTGGAAAAAGGCAAGAGTGGTGAGCTCAATAGAGGGTAAAAGCCTAAATTGAGTGAAACACGAGTGAAAATTATTCTTGTGAGAACACTTTCACACTTGCACACCATGTCAAATTCCAATGCTCAAACTCATGATTTGAAGTACTTGTTACAAAATCTTTCAACCACCATGGCGAGACAAATGGAGAAAAGTAGGGGTGAGTTGGAAAATTTAGGAACAAGAGGGGAGAGTACATCAAATAGGGGAGGTGAAGAAATGATGTGTAGTAGAAGAAGGGCGAGGGATAATCTTGGGGACGTAGTGTATAGGGATGGAGTTAGAAAACAAAATGGGAGTTTGAATAGGAAAATTATGAGGGATGATAATGAAGGAGAAGTTGAAGGAGATGGGAGAATGGGTAGAAGAAGAAGAGAGTGGGTAGGTAGGAATGGAGTTGATGAAAATATTGATAGTGCGAGAATGCAAAATTCATCACTTCATGGAAGGGGTATAAGTGGAGAAGTGGAAGAAGATTGGAGAATGGGTAGGAGACGAAGAGAATGGATAGATAGGAGTGGAAATGGGATGGATGAGAAGATTGATATTGAGCAAATGAAGACTTCATCATTCCATAAGAGGGACGGTAGTGGAAGTAGAGAAGTAGTGAAGGAGATGAATACTAGGCTACCAAAATTTTTGGACCATGATAATGAGAAGGAAACACATGGAGAATATACATTCTACACTAGATGCCTTGTGGGGGATAGGGCATGTAGTCTCATTATAGATGGGGAGAGTGTCACTAATTTGGTGAGTGCTAGTAGGGTGGAGAAATTGGGGTTACCGGTTATGACGCATCATAATCCCTATGTATTGCAAAGGTTGAATGACTATGGGAAGGTGAGGGTAAGTAAACAAGTTCTTCTTACTTTTCACATTGGTACTTATAGTGATCAAATATTATGTGATGTGGTTCCCTTACACACTACTCACATAATTTTGGGGAGACCTTGGCAATGTGAACGAAATGTGAATCTTGATAGGAGAAGGAACCGGTGTAGCTTCAAAATGAATGAAAAAAAGGTTGTGATCCTATCTTTGAGCTCGGAAGAAGTATGCAAAGACCAAATGAAGCTCAAGAAGGAATTCGAGGAAGAAAAGGAGAAGGAGAAGGACAAAGAAGAGGACAAAGGGGAGGATAGGAAAACAAGAGAACCTTCGATTGATAAAATTGAAGAAAATAAAAATGTGAGCAAGAGAGTTGGGGCCACGTCCCTAGAAAAAGGAGAGGCAGTGAGAGTTGGAGCCACGACTCCAGAAAAAGGAGAGGTGAGAGAAGAAACGACGGTTGAGGATTCTACCTCAGAAAAAGGTGAGGAAGTGATGAGTGCCACCAAAGAAATTGAGAGAAGAGATCACTCCAAAATGTTCTTTACTCTTGAATATTCTAACACTTCCCTCCCTAGTTTGGTTCTTTCTTTGTTGCAGGAAATTGTGAGTCCAACTTATCAAGGCAACAAAGAACTCCAAAAGCACGCCTTATGGAAGAAATTCATGAAAACATTTTCCTACAACAACGAGTACAACCGAGGTAAAGAAAATGGGATAACCAATGCAACATCTAGGAGGTATGCTCCTAACAATTCTTTGAATGCAAGGTTATTGTGTTTTGAATACATTAGAGGGTTGTATGATCTTGATGTAGATTTGACAAGTGTGTTGTTGACTTGTGAAAATGTAACATGTGGTAAGGATCATTGTCATGATGAGTGCTTAATGTGTAAATGCAACTTTTTGCGTGTGCCCAATGGTATAAGTACCAAATCCTTTTGTGAAAATGTTGCATATAGTACATTTCATGGGCATGTTGAATCCTTATTTTGTGAAAATATGCTTGGCTTGCATATTCGCTCTCTAAAGGAATTGCTAGTTAGGGGAGTCCATGGGAAAAATTTATTGGGATGTTTTGATGATAAAAGGACTTCGCTTCTAACATTTCTAGATGCTCCCTCATTCCGTCTTGAACATAGTAAGAGCATGCATGTTAAATATCCGAATTTGTTAAACATCTATGAATCATGTTGTGAGCAATATTTTGATGGATTTTATGGGCATGATGATTATTTGTTTTGGAAAATGGGATTGTTTCCTTGTAAATATGCCATGCGTGAATTGCTAGTGGGAGGAGCACATGATAGTTGTTTGATGGGGCGATTTAAAATCAACATGGTTTTAGGGGTATTATGTGATCAATTTTATTGGCCTATTTTGAAGATTGGTGTTGAACATGTTTGCACTTGTAGTAAATGCCGAACTTGTAAAATGGCTAAACTTAAGTTTTTCCCCCAAGAATTCCATGCATATTTTCCCATCATAAGTAAACCTAGGAGTACTACTTCTATGAATTTTATAGGGGGTTTACTTGGAACAAAGAAAGAAGATGAAGCTATTTTTGTGATTGTTGGTAGGAGAATTAAAATGTCACGTTCGATTGCATTCTATGAAACCAACAAAGTCATCAACCTAGCTAATCTTTTCTTTCAGGAGGTCGTGCATTTGCACGAAGTTGGTGCTAATTTTTTGGTTGTTAAATTTGCTTGCGATTTAATTGCTCATCATAATAGCAAGTTTTCTCCACTTAAAATTGCTTGTGACTTTAACCTATTAACTCTGTTGAACTTTATGCACATGTTTATCGAGGAAAGAGTTGGTTTAGGTGGGCACGAGAATGCACCTTTGGTTAAGCCCCTTTACAGGAGGCTCGAGCTTCCATTCAGGGGAATTGGAATACAATGTATTTCCCATGCCAACCATGGTAGGAGGCGATTCGTATTTGATCCGGGTGGTTGGAAATGGTTCTTTTCAAGGAGAGAACGGGTTCCCAATCGAATAAAATACAAAATGCTACCCTGCAATGTTGGCACCTCTCAAGTTCTTCGCAACGCCTACAAATTGATTTTACACGGTGAGTCTGAAATTTCAGTTACATTTATTGTGTCTGAATTTTCTATTTTTATTGTAGGTGCCGATTCGAGGTCGAATCTCTTTCGAGATGGAGGAGATGATGAGAATCGGGAAGGTCCAACTTCAACGCATGAACCTGTGATCCACAATGTTGCAAGATCAAAGTTCAAGGAGTTTCACGATAGTGCATTCAAGCAAGATTCGAGGTCGAATCCTTTTCAAGAGGGAGGGGATGATGAGAATTGGGAAAGTCAAACCTCGATGCACGTGCCCGTGGGACCCATGACGAGATCCGAAGTTGAAGAGGTTCAAGATTCGAGGCTAAACAATGTGAATAAATCAAGAAAAACAAGTCGAGAATCAAGTTGGAGTAAAAAGGAAGACGAAATTGGAAACAACCAATTTCGGTCGACCGAAAGTCTGCAGAGTTTTTGGAGGCATTGCTGCAGGCGGGTTCGGCTGACAAATGAACGACCGAAACTACCATTTCGGTCGACCAGGTGGTAGACCGAAATAAGTTCGGTCGACCGAAAGATAAGTTTCGGTCAACCTAAAGTCCTTCGAAATGAAAAAAAAAACGGGGTTTTTCTTGCAATTTCAACAAAAATGGGGTTTTTCTTGTAAATACCGAAATTGCACATTTTTCCCATTTTGTACATTATATTCTCATTTCTCTTCATTTTGTAACTTAACTTGGTTTGTTCATTAGAGAGCTCTTGAGAGCTAGGGCTTGAAGTCCCCCTTCTTGAGGTAAGGTTAAACCTCTTTGATCTTGTATCTTCTTGGAATTTAATCAACTTTATCTTGAGTATTATTATTCTTGTGTTGTTGTTTATTTTCCGCCACCTTGGAATTTGTTTTAATCTCTCCATTGGGTTAGGGTTAGTTTAATCCTTGAATTTTGGGTTAGAATTAAACTTGGGTTAAGGTGTTTATCCATTTATTTACCACTTTAGCTTTCTTGGGTTGGTATTAAAATTGTTGTGGGAATTTTCGGTCAACGCACCGAAGGGGTTCGCATCACTGCTCCAGACCCTGAAAGATTGGGTGAAGAGCTTTCTGGAACCAAAGATGTCAAGATGACATTAGAAGAGGACCTGGAAGATCTGGACCCAAGAATGGTAGGAGACAATTGCTCCACTCCAGCCGAAAGGCTAGAATGCTTCGGCGTAGACCCGCTTGATCCGATCAAGGAATTACAGATCGGATTGGATTCACCAATTGAATACAAAAATCAAATGCAGAGCTTCTTACTTGAAAATCTCGATGTATTCGCATGGAAGCACGGCGACATGGTTGGGATCGATCCTAAGGAAGCCTGTCACAGACTCCAGATTGATCCAAGAAGCCCTGGGCATAGGCAGAAGAGAAGACCTATGAGTTCGGACAAGTATGAGGCCTTGAAAGACGAGGTCACGAAGCTATTGAAAAATGGCTTCATCAGAGAATCGCGCTATCCGAAGTGGGTGTCAAACCCTGTTTTGGTACCAAAACACAATGGGAAGCTTAGAGTATGTATTTATTTTTCGAACTTGAACCAGGCATGTCCAAAAGACAGCTTCCCACTGCCCCGGATCGATCAGTTGGTTGACTCTACAGCAGGGCATGAGCTGCTTAGCTTCATGGATGCTTACTCCGGATACAATCAGATCCCCATGTACGAATCGGACGAGGAGCATACCTCGTTTATAACAGATAGAGGACTCTATTGCTACAGAGCAATTCTGTTCGGCTTGAAAAATGCGGGAGCTACCTATCAGAGGCTAGTAAATCGCATGTTTGTAAAACAATTGGGAAACACCATGGAGGTGTATGTTGATGACATGTTGGTCAAAAGCATGGTCGCCGCGGATCATATCCGCCATTTGTCAGAGGCCTTCGATGTTTTGAGGAAATATCGAATGAAGCTCAACCCAGCGAAATGTGCATTTGGAGTAGCATCTGGAAAATTTCTTGGGTTCATGGTGAATAAAAGAGGAATCGAAGCTAATCCCGACAAAATCAATGCTTTGTTAAACATGCAATCGCCTCGAAATCCAAAGGAGGTGCAAAGCTTAACGGGAAGAATTGCAGCCTTGAATCGATTCGTCTCCAAATCCACAGACAAATGCTTGCCATTTTTTAGGATCCTAAAAGGGGGGAAACGATTCCAGTGGACACCGGAGTGTGAGCAGGCCTTCGCCGACCTGAAAACATCCTTGGGGCGACTCCCATTGCTATCAAAGCCAAAGGATGGCGAGCCTCTCTACTTGTATTTGGCTGTGTCCAAGGAGGCTGTTAGCTCCGTGTTGGTCAGAGAAGAGGAGGGGAATCAATTTCCAGTATATTACGTGAGTAAAGCCATGCTAGATGCGGAGACACGCTACCCAGATATGGAGAAACTTGCCCTCTCACTACTCACCGCTTCTCGCAAACTTCGTCCCTACTTTCAGGCACACTCCATACACGTGCTCACCAACTTTCCCATGAGACAAGTGTTGCAAAAACCAGATATATCAGGGAGGTTACTGAAATGGACGATAGAAATCAGCAAGTTTGACATACACTATGCGCCTCGGACTGCAATAAAAGGCCAAGCCTTGGCTGACTTCGTAGTCGAATTCACCCACCCACCGGAGGTCGAAATGGTTGATAACACAGATGATAACCAGGAGTGGAAATTATTTGTTGATGGGTCCTCGGCTAAGGAGCGATCCGGTGCGGGCATATTACTAATAAGCTCAGAAGGGTTTAAACTACATAGCGCAATCCGCTTTGAGTTCAAAGTCTCGAACAACGTTGCTGAGTACGAGGCGTTGTTAGCTGGGTTAAGACTTGCCAAAGCTTTGAAGATCAAATCCATAGTGGCGAACAGCGATTCGCAGCTCGTTGTAAATCAATTCAATGGGCAATTTTCTGCCAAAGAACCTTCTATGATTGCTTACTTGAAGAAAGTAAGAGATTTGGCGGTGCACTTTGAAGAAATGGAATTGCAGCACATCCCCAGGACAAAAAACTCCAACGCTGATACTCTGTCCAAACTAGCAAGCAGCAGTGATGCGGAGCTATATAATCTGATCTCGGTTGAGCGCATGTCGACCTCCTCTATTGAGCCGGGACCAGAGATTTTGACGGTAGAGGAAGAGAGATCCTGGATGAATCCGCTGATTGCATATTTGAGGCACCAGATAGTGCCAAACGAGCCGGAAGCAGCTCGGAAATTGCAAAGGTATGCTGCAAATTTCGTGCTCTTGGATGATCTGCTCTATAAACGGAGTTTCACCTCCCCGTTGCTGAGATGTGTTGGGCCTGAGGAAGGGCGATATGTAATGAGGGAAATCCATGAAGGTATATGTGGCAACCATGCCGGGGCACTATCGCTAGCTCGGAAAGCCCTCAAACAGGGGTATTTTTGGCCCACTATGCGAAAGGACTCTCATGACTTTGTGCGCAAGTGTGATAAATACCAAAGACACGCAACCATACTGCATCAACCACATCACAGGCTAACCGTGGTGACCAGCCCTTGGCCTTTTTCAAAATGGGGGGTTGATATTATAGGTCCTATGCCTAGGGGTGCCGGAAATAATTGCCTTGCTATAGTAGCAATTGACTACTTTACCAAGTGGGTCGAGGCTGAACCACTTATGAGAATCACCGAGGCCAACACTACCAAATTCATTTGGAAGAATATCATATGCCGGTTTGGTATACCCCATTCGCTGGTTAGTGACAATGCTAAACGGTTTAAAAACAGAAGCGTAGACGAGTTGTGCGATGATTTGGGAATTAGAAAGCTGTTTTCATCTCCACATCACCCGCAGGCCAACGGGCAAGTGGAAGTAGTGAACAAGACCATAAAAAACACCCTGAAAAGGAAGTTGGAGTCCAAAAAGGGCGCATGGGTAGATGAGCTCCCGCAAGTGCTATGGGCGCTTCGCACCACTTCTCACACCGCAACTGGTGAAACACCGTTCTCATTAGCATATGGAGCCGAGGCGGTATGTCCGGTCGAAATTGGGGTACTCTCACTTCGACAAATTAATTACGACGAAGTGAGAAACGAAGAAGCACAAAGGGCCGGTTTGGATTTCCTCATGGAGAAACGGAACGATTCTCAAGCAGTGATGGCCAGATACCAGGAAAAGATGGCTCGATACTACAATAAAAGGGTGAAAGGGCGACGCTTTAATATTAGGGACCTAGTCCTAAAAAAGGTTCTTCTTTCAACTCAAGAACCGGGAGTAGGGACTTTGGGTCCCAATTGGGAAGGCCCTTACAAGATCAAAGCCGAGGTGGTACCTGGTACCTATATAATTGAAGATTTATCCGGGGTACCTTTGTGTAATCCTTGGAACACAGATCACCTTCGTCGCTATTTTCAATAAGTCAAATTCCACTTCAATGAGGCACAGTGTTGTCGCATGATTGTATGAAATCGCTAGTTAATTATGATGAGGATTGCACCAAATACTAATTAGCCATGCGTATTCGTCATGCATGAAATTGTTGAAAACAAGGGACTCTTATAAAGCCCACATGGCGATCACTGTGTAAAAAATGGGGTGTGTTGGCAAAAGAAATCCATACAAACTCAGACGTAAGTGCCTCAGACATTGTCATATGAACCAAAGTTCTAAAAACGATAAATTAGTTCATACATACGGGGTGCTCTTTCGCGCGAAATACTAAATGTTTCCACAAAGTGGTTGATACTTTCATGCATACACTTAAGCGAAACGCTCACAAGACATATGCATACTAAATACTGTGGATTCAAACGTAAAAGTCCCTATATTATTTCTGTTGTAAAAACATAAGCGCACGTCGTCGAAATTATAGATTGAAAATGGGCACGCCACAAACAGAAGTTCATGCAAAGTTGTAAGAGGTGTTACTAAATGTAAGGTAAAAGTTGCTCAAAAGTTGGTCGACATCAGATTTAACCACCAAGCGTGAACGCATTAAGCTCGTTAAATCTGAGGGACTAGACATTTACAGGTACCCGCATATCGTCATACAATTACGAACTACTCGCACTTGGAAATACTCATGTTTAAGTAGTAAAGAAAAAACGTTGCTGCACCAAAATATGAATAAACTGCTCCATTCATAAAAATGAGACATGTACAATATGAAGTGTCGGGGGACTTACAAAAAGAAAGAGAAGAAGAAAACAAAAAACTAAAGCTAACAAATGCAGAAGAGGATTATTGTGGAGGAGGGACATCTTCCAAGGGGCCTTTATCAGACACGCCCAGAGGATCCGCAAGATCATCTTGAGGCTCGGGGTAAAAAGCCTCAATGGAGGACAGGTCCAGTATCGGAAAAGCTTCCTTCACATCCCCGAAGGCCATTCTGGCCCCCAAGTTCCCAAAGACCCTCTGCATAGCCTCGTATTTCGAGGTATCTTCGAAAGTATACTTGAAGTTCTGAACTGCCTTAGAAACTTCTTCACCCAGAACCTCCTGCACCCTAGCTGCAATGGTACGCTCCAAGGCCTCAGAAATTCTGGAGTCAATATGTTTCTCCAGGGAAGTGTAGTCCTCCTCAGCTTTCTTCCTAGCCTCCAACTCCCTCCCCAGCTTGCCATTTACTTCTGCCACTTCAGCTTCTAACTTCGACTTGGCTGCATTAGCGACGGCCAGGGCCTCAGAGGCGATAGACTGTGCCCGGTTGGAATCATCCAATTTCTTGCACAAAACTGCCACGTCTGACTCAGAGGCATGGAGGTCATGCTTCAATTTGTCATTATCCTCTTGGAGGTGCTTCGCATTAGCCCTCTCTTCTGAAGAAGATTTGCGGGCTATGGACAGCTGGGCCTTGAGGTCACTCATCTCCTTGAGCATATTATCAGCATGGCGGAGAGCAGTCTCGGCATCCCTCTTGTCCCGTTGAGCTACCTCCACGGAGGACTCTACCTCGTCAATGAGGGTCAGGGCTCTGGCATTCATAGCCTTGGCAGCGAGCAGCTTCCGAGAGGGAGTAGCACCGGAGGAAAAGGCGGCCCAACCCTCTGTCCAAAATTGTTCAGTAACATAAGAAAAGACTGTGAAGCGTCAAGGACGAGTGTTGGGTAGAAAACCTTTGAGGAGAAGACTCGAAACTTGCAGAAAAGAGAAAGGCGGAACAAACTTTCGCCAAGAGTGTTGCTGAAAAGACTCTTAGAAAATGGTAAAAGGGGAAAATAATGAAATGAAGAAGGATTTATAGGAATCCCAACAATTTAAATTTCTTGATTTTCGTGAACCGCATGATTAATGTGAGTAACCCATGCCTCTTGGAAAATGGGCTAATCAAAGCGCCAGCCGTCAAAGGGAGAAACAAAACTGTTCAGCTACCGCGGTGAATGCCACGCGCCGTGAAATGCTACCCTCCTCCCATTTCATGCATATGTTTCTAGGAAATAAATACCAATGGCCCCTCCGAATTGAACGCGCCGCCTAGGAAACGCGCTGGCACGATCCTGATCATCAGGGAACGAAAATCCGAGGCAGAAGATTGGCAAAAATATGAATCCGAACCTTACATAAGGAAGTTGATGCTAGAAAATCATGGCAAATCCTACGCGACCATGAATGATCCCTTCGGATTTGAGGGACTAGTGTTGAATCCGGGCCCAAAGAAGGGTGTAGTGACCCACCAACGAAGGCCCAACGGTGGCCCAACGGACCTTGACCCATAGCTAAGGCCTAAAATATCACCTTGGGATGAATGCCGAGGTGGTATGTCAAGCAAACCTCTTTAGCCGACCTGGTTAACGCCCTAGCCGATGTGCTTTATACTCAGCCGGGGCGCTTTATGGCGCTGACCAGAAGAGAGAGATAGAGTCAGTGATGGGACACTGCCTGTACCCAAACGTGACAGGCGCCTATCCCCTACGAAATGTAGCAATGATTACGGTTGAAAAGCAAGATTGTCACATCCATAAGCTAGGGTGATGACAAGTGTAAAGTATGCCACGTGTCGCAATCCGAGACAAGAAGTTCCACTATAAATGAAGCACAATCATCTCCAAGTAGGGGGTGAGCAACTTCTGATTCTTAACTCTATATTTCTCTCACTCCCTTTTCTCTCTTTTACACATTTATATTTCCCGCACCCAATATATATTTGCCCAAAATGAGTACTGACTTGGCATCGGAGTGCAAACGAGAGCCACATCGGCCCCCTTTGCAAACTGATTGTTTATCACAGTGCGCAGGAGATCCACGTGTTCAAGAGGGAGGAGCTGAGACGTGTTGGTCCAAGGTTCAACCGAATTTTGTGGTCAACAACATGTATGTTACTTTTTTAATCAGACATAAATTAAAACCTTTGAATAAATTCACAACTTGTTATTTTAATTAAAAGGTGACACTGTGTCACTTTTTAGTAAAAAAAGTGACGATTTTTCACTTTTTGTTACTTGAAGTCTTTAGATCAATAGAGTCATTGAAGCGTTAAACTAGTACACCTCTTCACCGCTGTGGATCCGACAATAGGATCCATTTTAGTAAATATAATAATTAAGGAAATCAAATCGTGACCCTAGACTTCTTCTATTTTTACATTTTAGCGTTCTACTTCTCCAAATATATACCCTATTTAAAAAGTTAAGGAAATCAAAACATGACCCTACACTTTTATCTACTTGAAGGTCAATTTATCCATCATTAACCGACGAATTACACAAGTCCACAAAAATTAATAAATACATTGCACATTTTTCCTTCTCCAATACATAAACACAATGTTACTATTTTACTTTTTCTTTTAACTAAAAAATGACACTTTGTCACTTTTTTTACTTGAATGTCACTTGCTCTTGGTGCAATGCATGCACTAAGGATTCACTACGACCAGTAGATATATTATACATTTTTCGTTCTCTATACACAAACACAATGTCATTTTTTTTTAACTTTTTCTTTTAACTTTGTCACTTTTTACCTTCTATTGAAAAAGTGACAATTTGTCAATTTTTTTCTACTTGAAGGTCAATTTTTGAATTTTGCAATATTCATCATTAACTAACAAATTACACAAGTCCACAAATACTAGTAGATTCATTGTACATTTTCCCTTCTCCATACACTAACACAATGCAATTTTTTTGCTTTTTGTTTTAAATAAAAAATGACATGACAATTCTTTTTAGTGGAAAAAAGTGACATAGTAGTGCAAAGGTATGCACTAAGGATCCACCACAGGGGATCGTCTCTCCTTCCCGTTGCTACACATAAAGCAAAAATTCAGTGCTTTGTAGGTCATCAACCCTACTACGAGCACCACAATCTTTTCTACAATCTAAATCAAGACAAACACCAGTAGAACCATCATTTCCTCTCTATCATGATATCATCCAAAACCAAATTGTCTGTTATAGGTCGAAACCCAACTTTGCATTGAGCATAACTTACCTCTCCGTTCCATCATTCACACCGTTCTTGATTTCAAATCACTGCCCCTTTCACAATTTTCTAAGATATGGACACAACAATATGGATATTTTCTCATAATTTCCTACACTGCATTAGTAATATATAGGTTGTTGATTAGTTCAAAAATTAAAATACAAATTATTCAAAATGATTACAACTATACCAATGGAGAAAGTTGTAATTACGACTCGTGAATGGATCTCTACTCATAACATCAGTCTCAGTAATCAAATAGACCCACAAAAAATGACATCACAAAAGATAACAACGAAAAAAAAGACGTACCGATCATATCCAGTTTAATTACTACAGGACAATTAACTCACATATATATATACAAGGCTATGTTCCATTTTGTAAATATTATAAATAGTCTTTTTTATTTTTTTCTAAGAAATCGTTTCCATGTTGAAATTTCTTTTCATTCTCTTTTATTTTTTCAATTGTCCAATTATTTGTATTTCATTGTTAATATTATAATAATTTTAGAATTACTTTTTATGAGTTAAAATACTTTAATATTTAAAGTTTTGAAACAAATTGTATCTATCCATACTACTTCTAAAAGTCGCTTAAAGGGAGAAATTTTTTTGGACCATAATACCCTCAACAATAATTTGAAATTTCTTATTTGTCCTTTCAATTAATTCTATTTTAATTATTATATTGTAATTAATGTAATATTTTCTAATTTAATGATGGTCGTTGTATCCTCAAATTTCATTAATATATATATTTATATCTGTATTACTTTTGAAATAACTTGAATGGAGAAAGATTTTGGATCATCAATAATTTACAATTTCTTATTTTTCCTTTCAACAAATTCTATTTTAATTATTATATATATTATAATTAATGTAATATTTTCTAATTTAATGATGGTCATTGTCTCTTCAAATTTCATTGATCTATATTTATGTCTATACTACTTTTAAATAACTTGAATGAAAAAATATTTTTGATCATAATACACTCGAAAATAATTTATAATTTCTTTTTTATCCTTCAATTAATTTTATTTTAATTATAGCATTTTATAATTAAAAATAAATTTCACGTTTATTTACGCATGTAATTATTCTATTTTATAACGAAAATGGGGTTACTAATAAATATTGATCACCAAGTATTTTACTAATATGTCATTGTATAAATGTGATATCATTATTGTTATTTATTATTAATTTCTTCCAAATTCGTTTATATTTTAATGTAAAATGTCACAATCTACATATTCATATTTAGTGATTTTTAAGGTAAAATATCCCAATTTACATATTCATGTTTAGTGATTTTTAAGAGACATTGGGACTCATGATATTTTTTATTTGTATATATAACTTATTGTTTTAATAATTAAAGAGTTGACATGTATGCTTTTAAGTGGTTTCATACATTTTCAATGCTTTTATTTTTTTTGGATTCAAGTCTCGACTTCCATTATTTATAAAAATTGCACGTAACAAGTATTTGAGGAAGTAATACATTAAAAGCATCGTTTAGTTAACAGTAGTTTTGAAAGAATAAATATGTTAAAGCTATGTACTTGACATAATCTTGTTTCACCTTAACACAAGTCCAAGCTTTAAACAAAATCATCTTCAATTTAATGAAATTAAGTCAATCAACTTTAAATTGTTAGTAAGTTTGATCTCTTTTTCAGTCGTTGTCTTGACGAAAATACTGACTCGATATTAATCTAATAGATAATCAACCTGTAAGTGCGTGCTTTCCATTTATGCAGTTCTTAGAAAAATATATTAAAAAAATTTGATGTGTATTAAGAAGATATTCAATTCAATATATTCAAATATATTTCATTATATCATTACAAAGTCACGTGCAATGCACGAGCTACTAACTAGTTATAATAAATATAATTAATGAGAATTAATCTATATTTTATTTGAATTAATGATTCTAAAATTAAAAAATATATCTTGTGTATATTTAATTTTTATATAAAAAATATATATTTTATATATAAAAAATTATTTAATTTCTTAAAAAATAATATTAAAAAATAGAAAATATAGTTTTAATGCACCAGGTCGACCAACTAACCTTTGACCCTTTCCATTTTTCGGGTTGACGACTAGGCTGGATTTAAAACATTGGGACTAGCAGATCGAAAAGGTCAGCCTAGCGGACCTTCTTCTTCTCGATTGGACGATTTACACCCAACCTTACCAGTGGTGGAGCTCCCCATTCCGGCGAACTCCACCAATAAAATCAACAAAAACTTTCAAATCACAATTTCTAACCTTAATCACATGATAAATTTATAAAAAAATCCAAAAAAATGTATCAATTTTCAAATTATAAACCTAGAAATCAGTAGGGTGGACAAAATGACCGGACCGAACCAAACCAAACCGAGCGGTTTAGTTCGGTTTTACAAAAAAAAATTAATGATTTGGTTCTTAGTATGGAGAACCAAACGGTGTTGGTTCCGGTTCCGGTTCTTGTTCAAGAACCAAGAACCGAAGCCCAAGCCCACTTTTAGATTAATTTTTTTTTTTTAGTTAAAAAAATAACTTTATCTACTCTTTTGGTAATCTAGGTCTTAGCTTGTTTATGCCATCAGAAATCTAAATTTATTTTTCTTTAATCCTCTCTTATTTTTCCTTTTCCATTTTTGGTATTTAGCTTGCAAGAGGTTTTGCTTACTATGTAACTGAAAATATTTCAATGTGGCTCTCACATCTCCTTTTACTCGGTAGAAGATTTCATGCATTACATATCCCTCACATTTTTGATGAAATTTGAACAATTGTTAACTCGTACTAAAATATGATGCTTGTAGTTCAAAGAGGTATTATGAGATTATAGGCATCATCTTGTGTTTCGTGCATTAATTTTGTTTGTTTTATATGCTAATAGTTTCTGGGTAAGCATGAAAACGTAGTCATTATGGTCATGGATATGGTATGTGATGATAATTTGCTTTTATATTTTAAAATTCAAGTAATGTACTGGGAACCAAACCAAACCAAACCAGAACCGAGTGGTTTGGTTCCGGTTTGGTTCAATATCTTTATAAAAACCGATTGGTTCCATTAGTAAAAAAAAACCATCGATTCATGGTTCGGTTTGGTTCCAGTGGAACCAGAATCAAACCGAACCATGTCCACCCCTAGAAATCAGAGCTAAAAATGTAAACTAACCTTGTAAAATTTTTGAAAGTGGTGCTCTTCTTTTTTGACAAACCCAAGTTTTGTGAATTGTCTTCTTCTTTGACGGACCCATTGATGCAAACCACGTAGCAATTGTAGCTACGCAACCCACAAATTATTGGAATCGACCCAAGAACGCCAAAGAATCACAATTTCGAGATTGATTCAAATTAACTAAACCAAGCAACCAACACAATCAATAGATATGCTGACCTCTTGATCACAATGAAAATAAATCTCACCAAGATTTGAACAAACAAGATTAACTCGCAAGTTCGGATTTTATTCAATAAAGAATAAGGTTTGAAAGCAAATTGCCTCTCAATAATAATATCAAAGTTGTCTGTTGAATAATGAAAATTACATCCCTATAAATAGGGTCAAAACCTAGGTTAAGAGTATTAATTATACTAGGAAACAACTAGCTAAAAATAAGGAAATAAATAAAACCCTAAAATTTACACGTATAGGCTTTTACGGCCTGGACCCTTCCTTTACGGCCGTAACTTGGTTTCTGTTTAACAGTTACGGCCGTGACATAATTCTTTACGGTCGTAAAACTTATTTTCTGAAAATCTTGTTCTTATTCCGAGGCTATGTTACGGCCGTGACAAATCTGAGTTACGGCCGTAAATCCGATTTTCTTCAAAATCACAGTTTTCATCAGTGGGCTCGTTACGGCCGTAAGGATTATGGGTTACGGCCGTAATTCTTGAATTTTGACAATCTTCTTCGACGGCTTGAATGAGGTTGATCCACTCGTCGTTTTGGCTCAGTCCCAACATGGAACTTGCTTCTTTTGATGACACGAACATTGTTTTGGCCATTGTTCCTTGAACTAGCTTGTCCATTGCTTCGTTGGCCCTCTTTGTTTGCAGTCGAGTCATTGGTCCTCCTTTGATCTTCAATGGATCTTTGTGCGGGCTTGTATTCGTGGTCTAGATCACATCATCCCCTCCCTCTTCGAAAGGATTCGACCTCGAATCTGTACCTGCATCAAACGGAGATAGATCAGAAACACTAAATGAAGCCGAAACATTATACTCACCAGGAAGATCGAGTTTATAGGCATTGTTGTTGATCCTTTCAATCACTTGGAATGGACCATCCCCTCGCGGTTGTAACTTTGACTTGCGTTGTTCGGGAAACCGCTCCTTCCTCAAGTGTACACAAACCCAATCACCGGGTTCAAATATAACGCCCTTTCTCCCTTTGTTAGCCTGCGAAGCATAATGTTCATTTTTCTTTTCAATTGCCAACCTCGCCTTGTCGTGGAGTGATTTAACCATTTCAGCATTTTTCTTTCCATCTAAGCTACTACGTTCATTCACAGGTAAAGGAATTAAATCCATGGTGTTATTGGATTAAAACCATAAAAAATTTCAAATGGTGAACAAGAAGTAGTAGAATATATAGCCCTATTATATGCAAATTCAATAAATGGTAAACACTCTTCCCAATTTTTCAAATTTTTATTGATTATGGTGCGCAACAATTGAATCATTGTCCTATTTATTACCTCGGTCTGTCCATCGGTCTGTGGGTGACAAGTTGTAGAAAAAATTAGTTTGTTCCACAAGACTCTCCAAAAATGACAAAGGAATTTAACATCCCTATCCGAGACTATACTCTTAGGAACTCCATGTAAGCGCACGACTTCCCTAAAGAAAATTTCAGCTATGTTAGTAGCATCATCAGTTTTGTGGCACGGTATGAAATGTGCCATTTTACTACCACAAAAATTGAATCTCTTCCCTTCTTCGTCCTATGTAATCCCAAAACAAAATCCATAGAGATATCGACCCAAGGTTCACTAGGGACGGGTAAAGGCATATATAACCCATGGGGTTTAATCCTAGATTTAGCCTTCTTACAAGTAATGCATCTATTACAAACCCGAACCACATCAATCTTCATCTTAGGCCAATAGAAATGTTCACTTATGATTTTAACGATCTTTTTAACCCCAAAATGACCCATTAAGCCTCCACTATGGGCCTCTCTCACAAGTAACTCCCTCATTGAAAACCTAGGGACACACAATTTATTTTCTCGAAATAAATAATCATCATGTTTAAAGAACCTATCCACAGCCCCTTTACCACATGATTCATAAATATTAAAAAAGTCCAGGTCATTAGCATACATGTCCTTAATGTATTCAAATCCAAGCAATTTAGAATTTAAAGAATTTAAAAGAACATACCTTTGAGACAATGCATCTACCACCACATTTTCCCTACCTTGTTTGTATCGGATGACATAGGGAAATGTTTCGATGAACTCTACCCACCTTGCATGTCTCTTACTCAGTTTAGCTTGACCCCTCAAATGCTTCAAGGATTCATGATTAGTGTGTATCACGAACTCCCGTGGCCACAAGTAATGTTGCCATGTCTCCAAAGCGCACACAAGTGAGTATAACTCCTTGTCATATGTGGGGTAATTAAGAGCAGCCCCCTTTAGCTTTTCACTAAAATAAGCTACTAGCTTTCGATCCTGCATTAAAACAGCTCAAATACCTAGCCCTGAGGCATCACATTCAATCTCAAAAGTCTTGTCAAAGTTAGGAAGTGATAAAACCGGTACTTTACACAACATATTTTTGATTGTTTCAAATGCATGCTCCTGTTCTACTCCCCATTTAAACCCTACACTTTTTTTGACAATTTCTGTGAGTGGTGCGGCAATCATGCTAAAATCTTTAACAAAACGCCTATAAAAACTAGCCAAGCCATGAAAACTTCTAACCTCAGTTATGCTTTTAGGTGTTGGCCATTCTTTAATAGCTTTGACTTTCTCTTCATCTACTTCTATCCCTTTAGCACTAACCACATAGCCAAGAAACACAACTTTTTCCATGCAAAAATTACACTTTTTAAAATTAGCAAAAAGTTGCTCTTGTCTTAAAACCACAAGCACACACCTAACATGCTCCACATGCTCATTCAAAGTTTTTCTATATATCAAGATATCATCGAAGTAAACTACAAAGAATTTACCTATAAATGCACGTAAAACATGATTCATTAAACGCATAAAAGTGCTAGGTGCATTAGTAAGTCCAAAAGGCATTACTAACCATTCATACAGGTCATACTTAGTTTTAAAAGCAGTTTTCCACTCATCTCCTTCTTTCATTCGAATTTGATGATAACCACTCTTAAGGTCAATTTTACTAAATATGCTAGAGCCATGCAATTCATCCAACATATCATCTAACCTAGGAATAGGATGACGATACTTTACCGTTATGTTGTTGATGGCCCTACAATCAACACACATTCTCCAAGTCCCGTTCTTTTTGGGTACAAATAACACGGGGACGGCACATGGACTCATACTTTCCCTTATATACCCTTTTCTCATCAAGTCCTCCACTTGCCTTTGAAGCTCCTTCGTCTCCTCGGGGTTACTTCGATAAGCGGGGCGGTTTGGAATGACTGCTCCAGGTACAAGATCAATTTGATATTCAATACCTCGAATGGGAGGTAACCCACTGGGTATGTCATCTGGAAACACATCCTCGAATTCCTGTAATAAAGAAATAGCCAAACTAGGGAGGGATTTGTTAGTTTCATCAAAGGCAAGGAATGAATCCTTGTACAATAAAAGGACCATTGGTCGTTTTTCCATAAATGTTTTCTTGACTTCACTCCTTTTTGCGTAAAAACTCATTTTTCTTTCTTTTCTGGCACTCTTCACTCCCTCTCCTTTTTCTAAGGTATGTACCCCAACACTCCTTTTTTCTCTCGCCTCTCCTTTTTCTGGAGTCGTGGCCCCAACTCTCTTTTCCTCTCCTTTTTCTGAGGTCGTGGCCTCAACTCTCTTTCTCTCATTTTCCCTCACTCTTTTTTCTTCATCATTTTTCAATTTTATTTGATCTTCATACACTTGTGACGGCGTCAATGGTGCAAATGTAATTGTTTTTCCCCCTTTGGTAAAGCAATACCTATTTTTATACCCATCATGCATTACCTTCCTATCATATTGCCAAGGTCTACCCAACAAAATGTGTCCGGCATGCATAGGAACCACATCACACATAACATCATCCACGTAGCTACCAATAGAAAAACTCACCAACACCCTCCTATTCACCTTAATTTCTCCACTATCATTTAACCATTGAAGCCTATAAGGTTTAGGATGTTTTAATAAAAGTAATCCTAATTTTTCAACAAGCATAGTACTAGCAACGTTAGTGCAACTACCACCATCAATAATCATACTACATACCTTGTTATTAATACGACATCGTGTATGGAATATGTTCTCCCGTTGTTGTTCCAAATCATCCGTGTTGATTTGAGCACTAAGAGCTCGCCTTGCCACTAATAACTCACCATGCTCCCCGAATAATATATCATCACCATCACATATTTCCTCCAATGTCGGCATATCGCTATGATCCTCTTCCTCACTATCACTCTCCATGGTTCCATCCTTTCGCACAAGTACCACTCGCCTATTAGGACATTGAGATGCCACATGTCCTCTCCCCAAACATTTGAAGCATTGAATGTCTCTACTCCTAGATGGTTGAGATTCCCCTTTAGGTGCGAGTTTACTAGCTTGTTCCTCCTTCCCTTTTGGTGCCTCAAACTTCCCTTTTGGTGCTTCAAACTTCCCTTTTGAAGCAGCTCCATCTCCTTTACTTTCCCACTTCGGCTTCCAAGAAGAATTAGAACCTGATTGATACCTTGTTGTTCCCTTTTTCTTTAATTGCTTCTCCACCTTTATAGCCATGTGCAACATATCCTCCATCTCCAAATAATGTTGTAGTTCAACCACATTATCTATATCCCTATTCAACCCATTCAAAAATCGAGCCATCGTAGCCTCCCTATCCTCTTCTACATTAGCTCTAATCATCAACATCTCCATCTCCTTATGATAATCCTCCACACTCTTTGATCCTTGGTATAGACTTTGTAATTTTTTATGAAGCTCCCGATGGTAATGACTAGGAATGAACCTCTTTCTCATGATAGCTTTTAATTCATCCCAAGTACTAATGGGTCTCTCGCGATTCCTCCTCCTAGAAGTCACCAATTGATCCCACAAAGTAATAGCGTAATCGGAGAATTCAAGTACAGCTACCTTAACCTTTTTCTCTTCTGAATAAGTGTAGCAATTGAAAATTAATTCCATCTTCTTTTCCCATTCTAGGTATGCTTCCGGATCACTCCTACCCTTGAATGACGGAATTGTCATTTTGATGTTGCTCATACTACCATCCATTCTATCGCCACCAAGATCTCTATCCCTTCTTTCATGCCTAACTACTCTATCCACAATTGCCCCATCGTCAAAATCACTACCTTCTTCATTCTCATCGAACCTCTCTACTCTACGACCTCGCCCACCTTGCCTGCGGGCATTAGGAACTTCCCGAGGTTGCTTAAGCCTTTCTAACCTACCTAACACATCCCCAAGCAACCGCTCAAACCGTTGTACCATCTCCTCCGTCATGTTGGCTCGATTATTATTTTTTTTAGTAGAAGATTGTTCAGACATCCTAAAACTAAATATTATATGCCTCACGTGTATTTCGCTCGTGTATCACTCAATTTTGGCTTTTTCCCTCTATTGATCTCACCTCTCTAGCCTTTTTCCACTCAATGGCTTTCACCCCAATTGCTTCAAAGAACGAATCCGAACTCAAACAAGTTTAAACTTGAATGACTCAAACCGAATGCGAGTGAGAAGTTATCAACTTGTTGGAAAAACTCAAAGAAGACCTTGAAAGAATGTAATCTGACTCTATAAAGGACTCGACACTTTTATGGAAACTAAGATTGTTTCAAGAAAATAATTCTTGAAATCAAATATCAACTATTTTTATTGGACTGAGAATTTTCATTTTTTTTTTCTCTCTCGAAAATTCAACTATGAGACTAACGAAACAAACGGAATTTAATTTGGATACCAAACGAAGGGAATAACGACTTTTGAATTTTTTTGTGACACATTTTTGGATTGAAGATTCAAGAACTTGAAGAACACAAAGAACAAAATTAAGGAACTCAAGAAAAAAAATAAAGATATAACCTTGATTTTTAGAGCCTAAGCTCTGATACCAGATGATGCAAATCATGTAGCAATTGTAGCTACGCAACCCACAAATTATTGAAATCGACCCAAGAACGCCAAAGAATCACGATTTTGAGATTGATTTAAATTAACTGAACCAAGCAACCAACACAATCAATAGATATGCTGACCTCTTGATCACAATGAAAATAAATCTCACCCAAGATTTGAACAAACAAGATTAACTCGCAAGTTCGGATTTTATTCAATAAAGAATAAGGTTTGAAAGCAAATTGCCTCTCAATAATAATATCAAAGTTGTCTGTTGAATAATGAAAATTACATCCCTATAAATAGGGTCAAAACCTAGGTTAAGAGTATTAATTATACTAGGAAACAACTAACTAAAAATAAGGAAATAAATAAAACCCTAAAATTTATGCGTATGGGCTTTTACGGTCGTGACCCTTCCTTTACGGTCGTAACTTGGTTTCTGTTTAACAGTTACGGTCGTGACATAATTATTTACGGCCATAAATCTTATTTTCTGAAAATCTTGTTCTTATTCCAAGGCTGTGTTACGGCCGTGACAAATCTGAGTTACGGCCGTAAATCCAATTTTCTTCAAAATCACAGTTTTCATCAGTGGGCTCGGTACGGCCGTAAGGATTATGGGTTACGGCCGTAATTCTTGAATTTTGAAAATCTTCTTCGACGGCTTGAATGAGGTTGATCCACTTGTCGTTTTGGCTCGGTCCCAACATGGAACTTGCTTCTTTTGATGACACGAACATTGTTTTGGCCATTGTTCCTTGAACTAGCTTGGCCATTGCTTCGTTGGCCCTCTTTGTTTGTAGTCGAGTCATTGGTCCTCCTTTGATCTTCAATGGATCTTTGTGCGGGCTTGTATTCGTGGTCTGGATCACATCACCCATGTTTATTTGTTGAGAGAGATTTGGATGGTTCTTCTTCAGTGGACCCAAGTTTCATTGAGAAATATTTGGACGGACCAAAGATTTGAATAAAGAAAAGGATATGTTAGACTCTGTCAATAATGAACCCTTTCCTTTTTCATTTTTACTTAAAAATTGGTCAATAGATCTATCTTCTATCTATATATTTATATAATAACAAAGTCCATGCCAAAAATAACACGCACAGAGTTTCCCACCCAGAATGACTTTCTTAATCTGAAAATCTATGCAATTATAATAATAATAATGATAATAATAATAATAATAATAATAATAATAATAATAATAATAATAATAATAATAATAAAGTATTTTAGTAATTATTATGGTACATATGTCATTAATGGCATTAGAATCCGTATTATGCTATTAATGACATCAAGGTTTTAGTTTATTATCAATAGGAAGTTTAATACAAGCTAACAAGTGAGAGCAACTGTAAACATTATCCGTAAAATCGTCCTAAAGATCAAATGTAAGTTTTTTTATATTTTTACTTTTCTTTGATATCCCATTCATTTTAAATTATATCATTTAAGTTCTATAATACTATCTATAAACTATTTTTTATATTAATTATTATTTTTTTGATAATTATTATATTATTTTGAAGTTGAAAAAATATACAATATGAGTGTCAAATCAAAGATCTCAACGAGAAGTGTAATATAAGATAATAAGTTGTTTATATACTTATTTCTATCTTAAATGTAAGATTTTATATGTTCATTTGAGAATATTTGCTACTCATTTGCTATTATTATATGTTTATATTTAAGAAATAGTCTCAAAGTTGAGAATGTAAAGGAATTGGTACAAAATCAAGTCAATTGGATGATAAAAGAACCAAATTGTACAAATGAAGAGTTGATGAAGTTAATCAAAGTGCCAATTTGGAGAAAATTCAAAGAAGAAATCAATTTTGGAAGACATCAGAAGTTCAGGGACTATATTGCATCATTCAAAAGTTGAAGGACTTGCTATGCAATATAAACCATGAGGACCAACTTGTAGCACTTCAAAAGATGGAAATTGCATCTCAATTGTTGAACCATCGTAACGCACCAAAATTAGAAACTGAGGCCAAATATTTTGACCTGCACGCTCGCATGGATCATAAGTGCGCGATCACGCGGTTATCCGCTGAGCTTATTGCTGGGCTTTTTGAGCAGATTTCAACAGAATTCTCATATTTTTTACCAAGGTTTCGAGGCAACCTAGATTTACAGGATTGGAGGCACGTTTTAGAGGTTCCCAATTGTTACATTTTCATGCCAAAAACGCAATCGAAGTGCCAAGGGATCCATGCAAAGTCGAATTCAAGATTGAATATATAAGTACAAGAAGATGAACGGGGTGACATCCTACCACTTTTTTGTATTTTGTTTTCCATAATGTATCTAGACTACGCTTTTAATTGTTAGAATTGTGATGATACTTTGATTCTTGATTCCATGTTTTGACTTTATGTTTAATTTATGCAATTTATGGGTTTGATGCAATTAATTGTGGATTATCTTCATTTATAATTGTGGACACATGATTGTCGATGTTAGTGATTTTTTTTAAGTTCGAAAGATCAAGAACATTAGACTTGAATTGATTGCCACAAAGTTTGATGGGGGATAAAAATATACCCCTATATTTTTTGTAATCCCGAAGAGTTTTCATATATTGATAATGCTTTTCTACATGTTTAGATTTTTCATAGAAATATAGTCAAGTCTCTTGTAGAAAAAGGATTTTATGCATCGCTTGAATATGTGACATAAATAACTTTAGGAACAAGGATTTTCAAAACCCCGTAAATTGTCTTTAAATGTTCAAGTCAAAATATGGATGATAGAATTAAAGTGGATTCATAATTCTAACATGTTTATTTCATATTTTTAACAAATAAAATTTTCTCTCTCTAGTTTAATCATTGGTTTAAATTTCAAACAGAAATTCTCAAATCAAAACTTTTTCTAGTTCCGATTAAGGATTTGTAGTCTAAAATACAATTTACACAATTCATGTGGGAACGATATCCGGACTCATTGTCTACTCTATTACTTGTGCGATCAGTACACTTGGGGTCTGCAATAATTTTTTGGCGCTATTGCCGAGAATTGTTGTTTAAATTTATTTTTAGATTACTTTCACTAATTCGAATTTTTTACCGTTTTATTTTTATTTTATTTTCATCTTTATTTCATTTTAGAATTTATTTTTAGTTTGGTCACTAATTCTTTTGTTTTTTCATAGTTGTGTATGCTACGTTTGAAACACGGGAATCTATTTGAAGTTGACTCGAAAATGTACTTTACATCGTAGGTTAAGAGAAGCAAAATAATTAGATAATTCAAAAGACCAAAAAAGGAAGAAATGCCAAACAATAATCTGGCTTTACTTAGTGTTGAGCCAGTCGATGAGGAAAATAGGCTTCTAGGAGACTTTATGATCCCACAAATTGTCCAAAACCAATCAAGCACAGTTTAGCCATCATTTGGTCTTGCAAACTTCCAGTTAAAGACTAATGTAATAAACATGTTTCAAAATGGACAACAATTCTATGGCAAACCTGTTGAAAATCCACATGCACATGTGTTCAAATTTTTGGACATGTGTGAACACTTTAAATATCAGAGAGTGTCAGATGATGTCATCAGGCTCAGGTTGTTATACACTTTAAGGAATAGGGCAATAGACTGGTTAGATTCCCGTCCTCTTGCAAGTATCATGACTTGGAATTAGAGATGGCAGTAATACCCACGGACCCGATACTCGCATAAATGGGCGGGGATTACCCGACTAAATGGGTTCTTGGGTAGGGTATGGAGGTAAATTTTAAAACTCGACATGGGTATGAGTCGGGTGTAAGTTTTACTACAATACTCATACCCGACCCGCATACCCATTAATTTCCTTAAAAAATTATAGAATTTAAAACAAAAGTGATTGTGTAAAAAAAAAAAAAAATAGAACTCAAATATCTATTGACATTGTTAACATCTAAAAAATTTGTTCAAATTCATTTGTTTAGTTTCAACCTAGAACAAGCTTTTTTCAAACTAAATTCAAGTGAAACCCAACATTTAACTACTTCAAGTTAATTCAGAGTACCTATAACTTATTTACAAAAAAAAAAAAAAAAAATTAGTAATGGGTTTCAAATGAGTATAGAAGCATACCTGTCCCCGACCCTCACCCAATCCGCCATTCTTAAATGGGTATATATGGGTAGGGTATAGAGGTTGTAAATCTTTAGTGGGTAGGGGATATGAGTTTGGCAAATTCGACACATTGCCAACTCTACTTGGAATGACCTAGCTCAAAAATTTTGCACTAAATTTCTGCCCCAGCCAAAGTTGCTAAGCTCAGACATGATATAACAATTTTTCAACAACAAAAGTCTGAATAATTTGATGAATCATGGAACAGGTTTAAAAACATGCTTAGGAAATGTCCTCAACATGGACTCCCTAAAAATGATTAGGAGAGGTAATTTTACACTAGTCTACTCCCTCAATACAAAAGCCTAGTTGACTCCTCATCATGGATCCATAACTACTCAAACTCTTGATGGAGCACTTGAACTGCTTGAGAGAATAGCTAATACCAATGCAATGTGGGCATCTGAGCGAACACTTCAAAAGAAACCAGCAAGAGTTTATGAAGTGGATAGTGTTTTAGCATTGTCTGCCAAAATAGACTCATTGGTGAATTTCATATAATCCAACCATTCAATGAAAAATGTAGTAAATAGATGGGAGGAATGTGGGGCTAATCACAGTACATTGGATTACCCAATTCTCGCAAATCAATCTGAGCAAGTAGACTTTTTGCAAAGGGGATGTTGCCAAAATAACCCATATTCCAATACTTATAATTCGGGTTGTCGAAATCAACCTAATTTCTCATTGAGGGATAATCAAAATGGAACAGGCAAGCATGCACCCCACAGTAGATAGTGGAGAAGAAGCCTCGGCTTGAAGAGATGGTCATGAAACTAATGGAGAGTATTGGGCACTACATGAGCAAACCAGATAAGTTCATGGATAAAAATGACCAATTCATGCGAAGAATTGAAACCACGTTGCAAAATCATCAGGCCTCAATTAGAAATTTAGAGACCCAAGTTGGATAGATAACTCAGGTTTTAACAAACAGAACACCAGGCACACTGCCTGTAACACTGAAGTTAATCTTAAAGAACAGTTGATGGCCATCAAAACTTTAGAAAAAGAGGTAGATTTTGTATCAAGGAGGATCACTTTTGCTCCTTGTGATAGGATGTACGAACCTCCTACTCCTTTTCCCTAAAGACTGAAGGGTTGGACAAAGAAACAAGGAGTAAATGCAATAACTACACATAGTGGAGTTCAATTGCACGAGGTTCAAGTCAAAAAGCCATTTGAAAAGGAGGGAAAACAAGCTGCAGTATCTGGGGATTCATCAGATGAAAAGGAAGGTGGACACAAGGTGAAATCAACAATTAAGCTTTATAGTCCACCTATCCATTCCTACAAAGGTTGAAAACGACTAAGGAAGATCAGTAGTTCAATAAATTTCTCAACACACTCAGAAAGTTGTACATAAACATTTATTTCCTAGAGGCAATCACCCAAATTCCTAGCTAGATTAAGTTCCTCAAAGATGATGTCAAGTAAAAAAAAAAAAAAAAGCTTGAGGAACTGGAAGAGGTATCCTTAAATGAAGAGTACAGCGCAATCTTGCAAAAGAAGCTACCGCCCAAGCTGAAAGATGCAGAGAGTTTTTCAATTTCTTGCATCATTGGTGACTTATAATTTAATAAATTTTTATATGACCTTAGTGCAAGTATAAATTTAATGCATCTTTCGGTTTATAGGAAGCTAGGATTAGGGGAACTAAAATTGAGCCCAATCATATTGCATCTAGCTAACCGCTCCATTCGACACTCATATAGAGTCACTGAGGATGTGTTGGTTAAAGTAGACAAATTCATATTCCCTGCTGACTTCGTGATTTTAGATATGGAGGAAGACAATAAAGTGCCACTTATTTTAGGCCAACTCTTTTTGGCTACTGCGAGAGCTCTAGTTGATGTGGAAAAGGGGGAGTTCATGTTTCGAGTGGAGGATGAGCAAGTAATATTCGACATAGTTCAATTGGAGAATCAAAAATCCACTTCTTGAAAATTGTTCCAAAATTCGGGTGGAACAACAGCTTCGATAATGGGAGCATTTTGAGTATAAAGTCAAAATGGATGGTGGGGGTTGAACATCTTGTTTCATGCCACCTTGAAGAAGTTTTTCAAAAATTCTAGCTCTAGACTATAAATTTGGAAGGCAACCCAATTTCTCAAATCTTTTACTTAGATATTTTATTTTTTGCTTTTGAGCTATTCCATTGCTTGACATTGTATTTTAGGAGCACTAGTATGTTTAGAATGCATGCATTGATATGTTATGTGCTTTGAGTATTTCTAATATTCTATTTTGCATGTTTAAGCATTAGGAGCAGTTTTAGTTTTCATTGCATTTTTATTTGTTTTGTTGCTTATCATCACATTCTTCAACATGATAACCTAGCTTTGGACATGTAAACATAGTTTAGAAGTTGGTTGCATGCATTAGAAGAGATTTAGGGGTCAAAAATGGGGTCGAAAATTCAAAAAATGGAAAATTCCAGGTCACTGCCGGTAACAACCGCGTTACTACCGTGCGATCAGGCGGCCATAATATGGGAAACTCGAAAGTTTGTTTATATTGCAAACAATTTTCATTTTAACCACTTAAAACTATTTTTCTTCCCCCAAATCACCCAACATTGAGTCCAAAATCATTCTGCAATATTTACACATCAAATTAACTCCAATTCATGTCTTACGTCACAATAAAAACATTTAAAAGGTATGACTTTTTCATAACTTTACAAGATTTTGCTTAATCGTAGTGTTCTTCATTTAAGTTTGTTTATATTGCAAACAATTTTCATTTTAACCACTTAAAACTATTTTTCTTCACCCAAATCACCCAACATTGAGTCCAAAATCATTCTGCAATATTTACACATCAAATTAACTCCAATTCATGTCTTACATCACAATAAAAACATTTAAAAGGTACGAATTTTTCATAACTTTACAAAATTTTGCTTAATCTTAGTGTTCTTCGTTAGTGTTCTTCATTTAAGTTTGTTTATATTGCAAACAATTTTAATTTTAACTACTTAAAACTGCTTTTCTTCCCCCAAATCACCCAAAATTGAGTCCAAAATCATTCCCCAATATTTTCACATCAAATTAACTCCAATTCATGTCTTACATCACAATAAAAACATTTAAAAGGTATGACTTTTTCATAACTTTACAAAATTTTACTTAATCTTAATGTTCTGCATTTTTTTGTAAAAATTGAATTTTGTGAATGATTTGTGATAGGTTTTGGGTAGGATTGGAGTACTTTGAATTGTATTTAGTAGGTAAAAATTTTGGGCTAAATTCAAGTCTCCAATCTATGATTTCTTTTGATTTCTTCACATGCATGCTAGGTGTTCGATCAAATGTTATAGTGAGCTTTTTGTTGAGTTTTTACAAATCTTTTTGGATGATCACTTTTAACACATGTTATGCATCATTTGTACATCATTCATTCATAGTTTACATTCATTTAATTCATAGAACTCAACATGAACATCATTGCACCTCATTGCAAAGTCCTTAAAGGCGTCACCACAACACCTGATTTCAGCTTCGCTGCACCTATTTCACCACACCTTTTCATGACCCAAATAAACTCCAATTGCTGTGAATTTTTAACATGTTGTTGACCAAGTTATTTACTTTCATATGCCCTGGACATGTCTCAGAAATTTTTACTTTTTCTAGGCGATGTCAAGGGCTAAAGATCAGTGGCCAACCATGCTTAAAAATTCAGAATTCTAATGTATCCTAGTTTGGGAGTGTTGTAATGATTTGTTTAGTTCCTACATGATAACTAGTATTTTCACCCATGTGATGCATGAGAATATAATTATGATAGTGATTTCAATCAAAATTTATGAAAATATATTAATTATACAATCATATCAAATAAAAAATAATACAAAAACATTTTAATACAAAATATTATCGAATTCAAAACACAAAAAAAAAAAATCAAAATAGGAAATCCAACATTTACAAAAATAATAAAAAATAAGAAATTATGATTATTATAAGATTTTTTCTTTTCTTTTTAAAATTGTTTATCTCTTTAAAAAAAAAGTTCTATTTATTATTTATTTGTTTGTTAAACTTTCTTTTTTTAAATAATCCTCTGTTTGGAAAAAGCAAAAAAAATATGTTTTTAAACAACAAAATTTCCAAATCATTCTTTAACCGCCCATATTTTCTTTCTTCACTTTTCAACCACGCATCTTACCTAGAAAACATAAAAAAAACATGTTTTTAAACACCAAAATTTTAACAAACAGAACCTAAGTTATTTTTATCTTTTTTTTTTTTGATATATTAAATTATTTTGAAATAAAGTTTAATAAATAAAATTAACAATCATAAATCTATATTTGCTTTGAATTGGTAAATAATATTGTTGTTATATTTTTTGTTTATTTAATTTTACTCCAAAAGAGTAAATGTCGTTTTATTTGATAACTAACTTTTTTTAGAAAATTTTCTAATCTTTGAAATAATTATTTATTTTTTTAATTAAAATCGATTCGACCCCGGTTCAATCCGATTCAATCTTCTGACCTTTGACCTGTTGCCTCTTTCAGGTTGAACCATTTCAGGTTTTCTGAACACGGAGTATTATATAACTTAAATGATATAATTTAAAATGAAGTAAAAAATATAAAGTAAAACTTTGACATTTGAACTTTTGGACGATTTTACGGACAATATTTTTACAGTTTGCTCACACTTGTTATATTTTATTAAACTTCTTGTTGAGATCTTCTTCGATTTGACGCCTATATTACATATTTCTTGACTTCAAAATAATACAATAATGTGTATGGTTTGAGAAATTGTGTGATTTATAAAATAGTTTATAAACTATTTTTGCAAGTTTATCGAACACATGCTTAAACATAATTTTAATATTGATAATTACCCATAGGATTTTTCAAATACATTCCAACATACGAGAGTGATTACTTCTAACTCTTTTTAATTGTCATTAAACATGACGGAAAATCATATTCAATTAAGTATGAAATTATTGGATTTCAAAGAAAATTTCTGGATTAGTCATTTAATTTTTTATTTTTTTATATAATCTAATTTGGAAAACTTATAAAAAATATACATAATATAAGGAATGCTCTTCAGTTCTTTAAACTAAAACATATTTCGTTCTTCAAACTAAAATATTTTCGGGTTATTGAAATGTTTTTCAATACATTTTATGATATAATTTAATGTTACTTTACCAAATTAGTTACACTATGATTAAGCATAATATTTTTGAAAATATATTTTTTTAATTAATTTAACATAATTTCTAAATTACGGATCTTGAATACTTTTTTATAACAATAGAGAATTATTTATTTATTTTTCAAATTAGACTTATGAATGCTTTTGATGTAATTTTTTCACATTTTTCACAAAAAAGAAAATAAAAAAAATTGAAGTTAGGATACACGATAAGATTAATAGTTATATTAAAATCAATCATCCTATTAAGTAAAAACAAATTTGTTAAAAAAAATAAATTTAAATTGTCCTTTTTTGAAATTGGCACAAAGTATCTCTGTTTGACAAAATATTTTTAAAAAACACGCTTTTAAACTACTTTTTAATCACATATACTTTTTCTTTCCACTGTTCAATTACTAATTTTTACCTTGAAAATATCACATTCTTTATTTTTAAACAAAAGATTTTAACTATCATTATTTTTTATATAATTTAAAAGTGCTCGAAATGGTTTTTTTCAGTTGGGAACAAATACATGTAGTGCTCAAAGGTGTAATTCAAATTTGCAATCATTACACTTTCCAAAATGCAATCATTTTTTATTTATTTTTTAATTCTTGTGTTTTTAGCAAAATCTTTTCAAATTTAGAAAGTACATTTTGACGGTAAAGTGTGTGTGTTTATTTTTGGTAAAGACTTTATTTTTTAAATTAGACTTATGAATGCTTTTGATATAGTTTTTTCACATTTTCACAAAAAAAAAATGAAGTTACGATACAGGATAAGAATAATAGTTATATTAAAATCAATCATCCTATTAAATAAAAAAAATTTGTTAAAAAAAAATTTTAAATTCTCCTTTTTGGAATTGGAATGAAGCATCATTGTTTGACAAAATATTTTTAAACAACACGCTTTTAAACTACTTTTTAATCACACATACTTTTCCCTCCACTTTTCAATTACTAATTTTTACCTTGAAAATATCATATTCTTTGTTTTTAAACTAAAAATTTTAACTACCATTATTTTTTTATATAATTTAAAAGTGCTCAAAACAATTTTTTTTAGTTGGGAACAAATACATGTAATGCTCAAAAGTGTAATTCAAATTTACAATCATTACATTTTCCAAAATGCAATCATTTTTTATTTATTTTTTAATTCTTGTATTTTTAACAAAATATTTTCAAATTTGGAAAGTACGTTTTGGCGGAAAAATTTGAGAGTGTGTTTATTTTTGGTAAAGACTTTTTTTGGAATTAGAACGAAGAATCTCTGTTTGACAAAATATTTTTAAACAACACACTTTTAAACTACTTTTTAATCACACATACTTTTTCCCTCCACTTTTCAATTACTAATTTTTACCTTTAAAATATCACATTCTTTGTTTTTAAACAAAAGATTTTAACTACCATTATTTTTTATATAATTTAAAAGTGCTCAAAACGATTTTTTTTCAGTTGGGAACAAATACATGTAGTGCTCAAAAGTGTAATTCAGATTTGCAATCATTACACTTTCCAAAATGCAATCATTTTTTATTTATTTTTTTATTTTTGTGTTTTTAACAAAACCTTTCCAAATTTAGCAAGTACATTTTGGCAAGAAAATGTGTCTGTGTGTGTGTGTGTGTTTATTTTTGGTAATGATTTTGTTTTTATATATAGATAGATTATGCTTCTAATGATAATTATTTCTTATTTGCAAAGAACATATCATCCGTGGAACACTTCTAGCCAAACTTTGAAAACGAAGCAAAGGGTCAAATCATCCAAACATTTAATTCAAAGCTTTAAAATGGGAACACCACATCTGCAAACCCGGAAAGTACCTATACTCTCTTTTTCATTTTGTGTTTATTTTATTTATGTTTTTGAAATACATGAGGACAATGTACATTTCTCGTTTGGGGTGGAAATCTCATTCATGTGCTTTTATATACACCTTCATTCCATTTTGGGATAGAAAATTCATAAAAATTTGACTTATTTATTTCTTTGACACAATTTGGATTAACTTTTGTGCTTTGGGTAGAAAATTGGACAACATGTGAACATGATTTTTCTTTGCATTCATCCATGTAAGACTTTACTAAACTTTAGCACATAGCCATTGTCAGATAATTACTTGTGTAGGGAGATGCTTGATACATGTGGGGTAAACTTGTGCAATTAAATATAGGAGACTGAAACATCCCAAACCTTAAGAATTTAGATCTCATCCTGAAATTTAGAACCAAGAAGCAATTTGGGGGTCGAAAGGTTAGTATAAGTAAGCATTGATGGGTTGAGGGTTTGAAATTCTTGTTTTACACCTCTGGTTTAAGGGGTTTTAGTCAACAAGTATAGACCTGCACTAGCATAAAAACATAAAAATGCTAATAGTTTTATTCTCCTCTTCGTAGCCTTTTTTACTCGAGCAAGTAAGCTTTAAAGGTTTTTAAATTTTGGTATCCTAAATTCAACTGAATTGGAGTTATCAGTCCAAAACTTGTTCCATGGGTCAATTAGAAAGTTTAAGGAAGCGATGATTAAACACATAAGGTGCTAAAACATCTTTAACTTTTCTTTATCGCCTTGTTGACTCGAGTTATTAAGTATTTAAGGATTCTTTGAATCTGGTGCCCTTAAGTCATTTGGATTGGGAATCACTGATCCAAAACTCGCTACATAGGTCACTTAGAAAGAAAATAAGAATAGTATTACACAAAGATGGTAAAATACATGGATATAAAAAGAAAAAGTCGTCCAAATGAAATAAAAAAAATGGAATAAAGTGCATGGTATAAGCCTGGTTGATTGAGATTTCTAATACTGGAGTGTGAGATTGGGAATTGATTACATTTGGTCTGTTGTGCATTCTTATCTAATCCTAACTGTCTTATGTGGAAAAAAGCAATATATAAATGTTTAGAAACCACATAAATAACAAAGACCTCGAGATATGAAAGAAAAGCAGTAAGGTCGGATCATCCATGAGAGTTACAAGGAAGTTCATAAGAAAATTATTGATTGACCACATGAAATTCGGGATTATTATGCATGATTAATCACACAGTATCAATTATAGTTTTACATAAGTTTGCATTTGATTTCTGACTATTCACACACACACACACACACAAATCAAGCATTAGATGAATGAAAATTTTTTTATGTTTCCCATCTTTCTTTTCTAAAGTGATATGTTAGTCTGAGTTGTTAAAGCTCATGGTAAATAAGTCGACAAAAAAATATATTTTTTTTTTGCATTTTTATTTTATAGTTTAGGTTTATCTTATTTGAGCACGAATAATAGTTCTAGTTTGGGGTGTCGATAGGTGTATTTCATATATACACTTATATCTATCCTAAAAATAGAATTTTATATGTTCGTTTGAGAATATTTGTTACTCATTTTTACTATTATTTGTTTATATTCTAGAAATAGTCTCAAAGTAAAGAGTGTAAGGCGGCGTTTGATAGCGATGGTAGAATTTGGGTGGAAAGAAAATGAATTCCAGGGAATTGAATTCCTGAGAATTAGAAGTTTAATGTGTTTGATTGGTTTAATTTTTTAGGTGGAAAAAGTGAGAAATTTTCCAACTTTTGTTATTTGATTGACATTATTTTCCATGGTAAATAAAGCAAAATCTAGTTATTTTAATAAAAAATAATAATTTCATTTTTTAACACATTTGTACTTGATAATAATAATGTTAATTTTTGAAAATAAAATAAATCAATTAACAACCAAAAAAAGGATCAAACGTAATACAAATTACAAAATTAAATTGCCTAGAAAAAAAAATTCTACCCCTTAGGCTAGAAATCAAATTCCTCAATTTTGAGGAAAACCCATCACGTGACTAGAAAATATTGAAATTTATTCCATGGAAAAATTGTCCAACCAAACAACTAAAGGTGGAAATTTAGCATGGAAAATCAAGCTAAATCAAACGCACCCTAAAAGAATTGGAGCAAAAACAAGTCAATTGGATGATAAAAGAACCAAATTGTACAAATGAAGAGTTGATGAAATTAATCAAAGTGCCAATTTGAAGAAAAGTCGAAGAAGAAATCAATTTGAGAAGAAATTAGAAATTCAGGGACTAAATCGCATCAATCAAAAGTTGAAGGACTTGTTGTGCTATAAAACCATGATAACCAACTTGTAGCACTTCAAAATATGGAAATTGCATCTCAACAATTGAACCACACGCGTGCCTGTTAAAGGCGCACTATTGTCGACATGCCAAAAATCAGAAACTGAGGCCAAATTCTTATAAGTGCATGATCGTGCGGTTATCCTTTAGGCCGACTGTTGTGCTTTTTCCTCGGATTTCAATAGAATTCTCATATTTTTGACCAACGTTTCGAGGCAACCTAGATTTACAAGACTGGAGGCACGTTTTAGAGGTTCCCAATTATAATATTTTCATGTCAAAACGCTGGTGAAGTGCCAACAAATCCATGCAAAGTCGAATTAAAGATTAAAGATTCAAGTATAAGAAGATGAACGGGGTGACATCCTACCACTATTCTTGTTTGTTTTCCATAATGTATCTAGGTTAGGCTTTTAATTGTTAAAATTGTGATGATACTTTGATTCTTGATTCCATATTTTGACTTTTTGTTTAATTTATACAATTTATGGGTTTGATGCAATTAATTTTGGATTATCTTCATTTATAATTGTAGACGCATAATTATTGATGTTAGTGGTGTTTTTCTAAGTTCGAAAGATTAGGAATATATTAGACTTAAATTAATTGTCACAAAGTTCGATAGGGGATAGAAATATACCCATATATATGCTTTGTGTAAACCCAAGAGTGTTTATAAATTGATAATGCTTTTCCACATGTTTTAATTTGTCATAAAGATATAGTCAAGTCTCTTGTAGAAAAAAATTTATGCATCACTCGAAAGGGGACATAAATAACTTTAAGAACACTAATTTTCAAAATCCCGTAAATTGTCTTTAAATCTTTAAGTCAAAATATGGATGATGGGATTAAAGTGAATTCATAATTCTAACATGTTTATTTCATAGTTTTAAGAAATAAAATATTCTTACTTTCTAGTTTAATTATTAGTTTAATTTTCAAACAAAAATTCTCAAATCAAAGCTTTTTCTAGTTCCGATTAAGGATTTGTAGTTTAAAATACAATTTACACAATCCCTTTAGGAACGATATCCGGACTCATTGTCCACTCTATTATTTGTGCAATTCATACACTTGCGATCAACAACACAAGTGAGAGCAAACTGAAAATATATTGTCCGTAAAATCGTCTCAAAGATCAAACGTAAAAGTTAATAAACTATTTTTTTGTAATAATTATTATTCATTTGATAATTGTTGCATTATTTTGAAGTCAAGAAATATGTAATATAGATGTCAAATTAAATATCTTTAACACAAGATATCAAATGAGAACAAATTATAAACACTTTGGCCATAAAAAAGTCACAAATATCAAATGTAAAAGTTTATTTTATATTTTTTACTCTTCCTCAATATCTCATTCATTTTAAATTTTATCATTTAAGTTATATAATACTGAGTATTCAGAAAATCTGAAATTGGTTTAACCCAAAAAAATAGGTCAAGGAGTCAGAAGGTCGAACCGGGGTCAAAATGATTTTAATTAAAAAATTAATAATTATTTAAAAGATTACAAAATTTTCTAAAAAGAAAAATTATTTTACAAATACATCAAAATTTACTCATTTGGAGATAAAATTAAATAAACAAAAAATATAACAACAATATTATTTAATTTCAAAATTAACAATTCAAAACAAATATAGATTTATGGTTGTTAATTTTATTATTATATTATTTTTTACTTCAAAATATTTAAACATATAAAAAAAGATAAAAAAAAATAACTTATTTAGAAGAAGAAAGTTCAACAATAAAAAATAATAAAAATAATTTTTTAAAAGAAAAAAATCCTACAAAGATCAGGATTTCCTAATTTTGATTAGTTTTGTACACGTAAAATTTCCTATTTTGATTAGTTTTAACTTTTTTAAAGTTTAGAATTCGATAATATTTTGTATTAAAATATTATTATATTATATTTTTATACAATATAATTGTATAATTAAAATATTTTCGTAAATTTTGATCGAAGTCATTATAAAAAATATATTGCATATCGCACGATAAGAGTCTATTTGGTAATGTGAAAAGTTTTGATTTTTGTGTGTGTGTGTGTGTGTGTGTGTTTTTTTTTTTTTTTAATGAATGTGTGGTTTAAAAAATATTTGAAAAAGTCAAAAATTATGAGTTTGATTAAGAATTGATTGTTGAGATTGAATTTAAAAATTTGAGATAAATTTTTTTTTTACCATTAATAAAAAGGCTCTAAATATATTTATTTTGGTTTTAAAAAAATCTAATTCTTCGTGAATCTCCTATACATGTAGCCCGATTGTTTTAACAGGGGAAATACCGAAATGGGTTTCTTGTACAGAAGAATTCTACAGATTAGCATACAGATGAAATTTTTTTACCAAACTACCCTTTAAATAAAAATTTTATATTTTAATAATGTTATTTGATTTTTGTTCGCTCTTAGTAGCCCCCCCCCCCCCCAAAAAAAATAAATAGTATCATAGCCATATAGCAGATCTTAAGGACAAATATTATATGACAAAAAATGAAAACAAATATATAATACATATACCAGAATTTATAATAAGAATAATATTACCCCTTAATTATAAAATAGAAATCTTAAGAGTTTTAAAAGATTTAGACTAAAACGTAAGAATACAAATATATGATCTAATAAATTTCGATATTATAAAAGAAGAATATATAATAGAAGAAATATTAGATTTACTAAATTATAACATAGCAGAAGAATTATATAAAGAAGAAATAAATTGGATATATGAATTTTCATAGAGCATACCCTAAATTAGAAAAATATTTAGATATAAAAACAAATGAAAAATTAGACATAATATGTAACCAAAGAATAAACTTATATGAAATGATTAATGAAGAAAGAAAAATAAAAAGAGAAGAAAATCTAAAATTAAAATCTATAGAAAAGAAAAGGGAATACTTTAATACAATACTAAAAAAAATACCTAAAATACAAGAAATTCTAAATAACAAAGAAGAAATTTATTCAGAATTATATGATAAAACCAAAAATCAAAATAAACTAAGAAAATATTGGAGAATTCAAAGACGAAAGGAAATTTTAGAATCCGATAGAAAATTTTGCGAAAATATGATAACAACATGTAAAAATGATAAATACCAATCAGAACTCATACTTGAAATAGAAAACATTAAAGGAAGAATTTAAGATGGATATAACTGGATATTTTGAAGACTTAAAAACATTAATAAAATCATTAATCAGTGATATTAAAGAAGTTAAAAATGAACTAACAGAAGCAAGAAATGATATAAATATATTAAAACTTGAAATCAGAGAGTTAAAAGAAAATAATAAAAGCAAAGATAAGAAAATAGATAAAAAACTTATAGAAAAAGAAATGGTAAGGATAGGAAAGAAATATATCGAACAAGAAAAAATTGTAATAGAAACAGGAAGCATGGATTATGAATTCAGAAAAAACATATTACCAAAAATATATTATAAGAAGAAATGGAATTACAAAAATTAATAGAAAAAACTATAGAAAAAATAAAGATAGATAAAAACACTAAAGAAGAACAAGATCAAAAGAAAGATGAATGAAGAGATAGATTTACTAATAGAAAATTTTGACCAATTAAATATATATAATTTAAACGAATACCAAGTTTTAATGAATACTGGAGGAGTACCAAACTCAGCCCCAATAGGAACTTCTGGAGCTAAACTAGAATTACCACATCCAGATGAAAGTTATACACATTTATGTAGTAAACCACAAAAGCAATATTATGATAGAATAAAAGAAAGACAAACACCAAAAGGAAATAGATATAGTGATAGATTTATACCAAATGATGATTATAATAAACTCATAAATCATGGAGGAACAAAATTAGATTTATATTGTAAGTTACATATTAAAAAAACCTTATTAACTTGGGCAGAATCAATGATATTATTCTTTTTATATAACAAAGATGATACATGGGAAAGTACTGAAAGAAGAATAGACTACCTAGTTGCATCTTTTGAAGGAGATGTTTATAACTGGTGGGAAGGAATTAATAATGATACTAAAGCATTAATAAGAAGAAACGTTCAAACTGAAATAATAAAATCAGATAAAGAAGGCATAGAAAGACTAGTAGGATATATAGGAGATGAATTCCTAGGAGAAAATTGGATAAATATGTTGAAAGAGAATCAATAAGAGAAAAAGATGATGCAAGAATCAAACTAATAAACCTAACAATTTGTGATATGTGCAAAATCAAAGAATATACTTGTGAATTTAAAAAATACTACTATACCCAATTCTACAGTAATGAAAATCAGGAAGTGTACCAAGACATGTACTATAATAAATTACCAGTCACATGGAAAATATATTTTAAAATAGAATTTGAAAAATATTACAGAGATAATGATGGAATATCAAAGACATTAGGATCAAGAATAAAATTCTTATTTGAAATATTAGCATATATATGTCAACAAAGACAATTATTGAAAAAATCAGAAAGTTAACCAAAATATGCTGTGAAGATATGAAAAAAAACGCACACAATGGGGATGTCATAATGAAAGAAAAAATATCAAGAGAAAATTTAAAAAATTTAAGAAAAAATATATAAAACCTAAAAGAAGATATTATAAAAGAAAATATAGTTCAAATCAAAAATAGAGAAATAAACCATATAAAACAGATAAAAGTAAATGCAAATGTTGGAATTGCGGAGAAATAAGACATATAAGCCCAGATTGTACCAAGAAAAAGGTTAGAATATTACAAAAAGATTACTTAGAAATAGAAAATGAACTAAGTGAAATATCTGATATTGATGAATATTACAATCAAAAAGTTTATATAAGTGAAACAGATTCAGAAAGTAATGGATCAGAATCAGAATAAAGAGATAAAAGAAGTAGAAAATAATAATATTAATAAACAAGAATATGAAGAAATAGAAGGTTATGGATTAAAAATAAAATTTGATAACAATAAGTATAAGAAAATACAAAAATTATCATTAGATTTAAAGATTGGAAAATGGGAAATTTTTGATAGAATATGGAGAAGAGAAAGAATAGCAATAAATGAATATCATAAAATAGAAAAAGCAATAGATGTTAGAACAACCCATGGAACACATAAATTTAATCTATTAACAAAAAACACAGTCATGGAATTATTAACAAAAATTAATAAAAAAAAAATAGTGAAAAGATTCAATATGCTTATTTGGCAGGAATACAAATAATGTTCAAATCTCTATTTAGAGAAGGGATAGATTCACCACTACCAGTAAGTTTACATGATGGAAGAATACTAAATTTAAAAGATAGTCATTTAGGAATAGTAGAAGAAAATCTCGCATATAAAAAATTAATATTTACAGGCTATAAATACTGTATATCATTAACAGATAAAAACTTTAATGAAGTTTTAGGATTACATTTCAAATTACATAGAAATGATATAATGGAACCGGGAGATAAAATCATGACTATTGAATATAGAGCCTTATATACATTTACTAATTCAAATTATGGAAACATTTATTCTAAAAAAACCATTTATAGAAGTTCATAAAGAATGTAAAGATTTTAGTAAAATTATAAGACCTGAAAAATAAATAACTTTAATGCTAGAAAACTATGAACTTAATATAACAAAAAACAAACCTGAAATTATAGAATTAATAGAAGAAGATTATCCTAATAAAATAACATTTGAAAATGAAAGAATAATTAGAAGATCACGGAGTCTTAGTCTACCTAATAAGAAATATTTAGGAGAAACTAGTAATACAAAAGAAATAAAACTTCATAAAAATGCTGGAAATATGAAAATAGAAGGAGAATATTTTAATGGAAAAGAAAATATAAAAGGACCAACCATATTAATAGATACAGGAGCTAGTGAATGTCACATAGCTGCAAATAAAAATAAAGGATTAATAGCCCATAAAACCAAACCATATAGATACATTAATTTTGACGGACAAGAACATACTAGTGAATTTGAAGTTAAATTATTAATAAAAATTGGAGGAATTAGCCTTTTAGTACCATGTTATATAGATAATAGTATGGATATGAGAGTATGGATATAAGACCTCATATATTATTAGGAATGGGTTTCCTAAATGGATTAGAAGATTATAGTATAAAAAGAGAAGGATTGTATATAACTCAAGATGGAAAAACAATACTATGTAAAAAATTGGATGAATAATCAGATAAATTTTCCATTAGCTGTTTACATACAAATTACTATTGTTGAAACAAACACAACAACTTGTGCATTAATTGATACAGGAAGTGATATATTAATATTTAAAAGTTTCTTAATAAAATCATGGAATAATACAAATAAAATAAAAATAACTGAAATAAAAGGAGAAACTACTCAAATAATACAAAGTGCTGAAAAAATTGATATAATACTTGAAAGCAAACAAGTCATAATAAATAAAGTATATAATTATAATAACCTAGAATGTGAAATGACTTTATACAACAATTTTAATATTATAAACAAAATAATTATATGATAATGTTACAAATACCTTGTGCACATTTATTAAAAATATTAAGAGAATTTAGACCTTACAGAGTTCAGCCAGCCCAATGTGGTAATAAATGGGAAAAAACACCAATCATACAAAATAAAATAAAAAATAATGGAATTATATACAAAAAGGTTTTAAAAACGGAAATAAAAATTAGTATGGAGAGAATCATTGAACAATTAGAAAAAATTTATGGAGAAAACTCATTATTATTTTGGAAGTCATATCATCCTAAAGCCAAAATAGAATTAACAGAAAATATTATCATAAGAGTTAGACCTATGATATATACTTTACCAGATACACAAGAATTCAAAACCCAAATTAAAGAATTACTTGATCAAAAACTAATCAGACCTAGTAATGGACCTCATAACAGTCCAGCCTTTATGGTTATGAAACATTCTAAACAGGTTAAAGGAAAAGTAAGAATGGTAATAAATTATAAAGAATTAAAAAAATACACCAAATTTGATGGATACTTTTTACCAAATAAAGAGGTACTAATAAACCTTGTAAAAGGAAAACAATATTACTCCAAATTTGATTGCAAATCAGGATTTTACCAAGTCAAGATGGAAGAAAATAGCATACAATATACAACATTTAGTACACCTCAAGGTAAGTACGAATGATGGTTATGCTTATTGGATTGAAAAATGCACCACAAATATACCAAAGAAAAATGGATAATATATTTAGAAAATTTAATGAATTTTTAATTGTTTATATAGATGATATATTAATATGTTCTAATAACAAAAAAGAACATAGAAATCATTTAATAAAATTTATAAATGAATGCAAAAAGGAATGAATAGTTCTTTCAAAAAAACAAAGCTATAATAGAAAAACAAGAAATTGATTTTCTTGAATTATCAATAGATAAAAAATGAATAAAATTACGAACTCACATATCTAAAAAGATAATGAACTTTCCAGATAAATTAGAATCAAAAGAACAAATACAAAAAAAATTGGATGCCTAAATTATGCAGAAGGATTTATTGAAAATCTTTCAAAAAAGAGACATAAAATCCAAATTTTACTCAGAAAAACAAATACTAAAGGATGGAGTGATGAACATACAGAAATTGTTAAATCACTTAAAGAAGAATGCAAGAATTTACCAAAACTAAGATTACCAGATGAAAAAGATAATATGATTGTAAATACTGTGATGCCTCAGATAAATATTGGGCAGCAATATTAAAAAAGATTTAAATGAAATTTGCAGATATTTTAGTGGAACATTCAACCAAACAGAAATAAGTTATACCACTCATGAAAAAGAATTACTAGCGATTATCAAAGGAATAAAAAAGTTTTCATTATTCTTATTATCTAAAAAATTCATTGTTGAAATTGATAACTCTCAAGTTGCAGGATTAATCAAAAATAAATTGCCACCAGAACCTCAATATAGGAGATTACACAGATGGCAAGCTTATTTGGCTTTTTAAAATTTTGATATAATTCATATTAAGGGTATTAATAATTATCTTGCAGATTTTTTAAGTAGGAATATTGAATTTACAGATGGATAATATCAAGAAATCATTGATAGACGCCAAGGAGCGAATCAAATTCTTATATGAAAAAGCTGAAGATATAAAGATGGGAATCGAACAACTTGGAGAAACTCTCCAAGAAAGTTTTAAACAACTGATGGAAATCTCAACTTTTCATTACAATTATACTAAAGAATTGAGCGACAATATAATTGAGATTGAATCTTAGTTTGAATCGTTATTTACCAAACGAGTTTTACCAACAATACAAACAGGTACAATACAACCAGGTACATCATATGGAAGCAGTGGTGGACCATTGATCAAAAGAGATGAAAGTCCAAAGAAGGTTACTATAAATGAACCCAGTCCAAGAAAATTGACAATCAATACTAAAGATGAACATACAAGAGTTATAAAAATCCGTGCTGAGGAGGAAGACGACTCTCCTTTTTTACCAAGGGAAGACGAATACAAACAAACTGCCAGAATCATTTATGAACTCCAAGAAAGTGATTGTTATTACATTTCTTCAGGAGATCACATTTACCCACGATTAATTGTTACCAAAGGAGGAGATCCAGTTATGACAAAGATGCCAGCTGATTATGGATTTTTGGATCTTATTTACCCAGGCAAAGATTTAAAGAAAATTGATAAATTTGACAATCAATTAAAAGGTGAAATATCAAAATTTGTTCAAAGAAAACCTATTTATTTAAAATTTTACTCAATCAGCCCTGAAATTGATGGAAGGATGTATTATCCTGCTGAATACATTATTACAATTGGATATGTTGCAAGAAATTTTCAGATTGAAGTTGAAAAAAATACCAGACCAGTACCAAACATTACCAGATCATGGTTTAGATCCCGAAGAGTTTTGGGAATTAAAGTTCTTTACAATATTGCCAAAAATTTGTATGATAAAAAATTCAAATGCATATGCTAATACGAAGGATGGACCCTTGTTACAAATGGAGGATATGAAAAATCAACCATTCTAAAGGATTACATCAACAAATTTGATATTCATCAAATCCATAGAAGCTTTTTGACTTTACAAGAAGCGTGTATAGCCAGTAATTGCCCCACATGCCAACAAAAAGATGATGGACAGCTGGAATCAACAAAGAGGATGCTGACAATGAAGATAGAATGGAATCTACTTTTTACAACAAACCAAGACAACACCATGTGATCGCTTTAAAAAAGTATATAGGATAGAGGGACAGGTGTCCTTTGTAATGTGATATAAAATTTTCAATTATTTATGTAACGTATGCAATGATGTAAGAAGAAAATAATTGAGTCTCATGTAAATATTATAAATAGAAGCTTTAAGGCTAGGATAAGGCAGAGTAGAAAGGAGTAAGTTGATAGAGCACTCAGTCTGTGAGCCAATTCTCCGTCTTTAAAATTTTTCATACCAATCTATGTACAAAACTTTTGATATCAATAAAATTTCAAATGTTTCATAAAAAATTATGAGTTTCTAAATTTCTGTCTTCTAAATCCTATTTCCTAGAAGAAGATATATTATTAAGAAAACTCCCTACACTTTGTCCAGAAATATTTTCCATTAAGTTGTTATACAGTGAAAGCATGGAGTCAGGAAATGCTAGTTACCTATGAAGGCAAGAGGCCGTTGAAGAGTGTGATAGCAGAAACCTGCAAGCCTGAAGGTCACTAATAAAAGAAGGAAGATACAAAGGTACAAAGAAACAGAAAAGAGGTTAGTATTCTTAATATATCTGTCATATGGATTTAGGTGGAAGAAGAATTTTTGAAAAAATCATGGGAGAACATAGGATTATTAAATTTAATTATCAAAACAGTCCATACAAAGATGAATATCATAGCATAATCGAACATTTGTTCATGCATAAACAATTTACTAGACCTAACAATGAAATAAAAAAGTTATACCATGTTTATATGTCATGTTTATTAGCTGTTTATCCTAAATTTAAAGAATTATTTGGAATAGAAATTACAAAGTCAATCATTTAGTTTTAACTTGATAGTGATAATATTGAAATAAATAATGAATTGTATTTAGAATATGTATTTAGCAGTGATAATGATTATGATCCAGTAATAGATTATGATAGTGATGGAAGAAATGAATCATTCTTTACCAATTTTTGAAAAAAATTGATATCATGAATAAAAAGACTTATATTATGAAAAAACTCAGATCTAAAAGAGGAACATATAAAGTTAAAAATAAAAATAAAATCAATAAAGTAGGATATCAAGAACAACTTTATGCATCACAGGAAATATTTAAAAGTTTTAAAAATAATATGATGGAAAACTTTGCTATAGGAACTACAAGATTTATAGTTATACAAGATATTCAAAACATAATAGATAAATTAGAAAAAAGGAAAAAATATAATACGTCAAAGTATAACATACCACTTGAACCAAGTATAGATATTATAACTGATATTGACATTATCAATTCTCAGACATTAATTGAATTTGAAAAATTACTTGAAACTTTATAAAACCAAATTGAACAGTTTTATTCAACAAAATGCCAGGATATACTATGAAAAGATTAAACAAACTTTTAGAAAAAAGTATTAGAAAAAATGGATAGAATTGTATCTCACTTAAGAAATATAGATGAATCATCTGAAGAATATTACATACTCTTAGAAAATTATGATCAACTTATGATAGACTATTCTGATATTGTAGATCGAAAAATGAATTTATACAAAACAATTCAAAATAATAACAAAAATAGATGTCAGAATTAACTATTAAAAGAGAGATTGAAATTATTGAAGTAAGAATGAATGAAATAATTTATCTTATTAAAAATGATAAAATAAATCGAGAGAATATTATAGAAAAATAGATCTATTAAAAAATAGGCTACAGAATATAAAACAAAGAACTACAATATGAAATTAGTTAAAAATTGAGGACTAATCCTATAAAACTTGATAAAAGGATAAAATCGTCAAAATTTATTTATAATTCCTTATTAGACTATCTGTACAGCCATACGTAAAAATACATGATCCCACCGGAATAGTGGAGAGGAAGTCTGAAATCAAAAGGAATTATGATGTCAAGGTGGGATCGGCAGCAACGGCAGCTCCGACTCCAAAGGCACAGCCTCACTGCTCGGAATCTGGGCCTGAGAAGAGGCTTAAGAAGCTTCACTTCCAGAAGAAAACTCTACCGATTTTTTCTCATCGGCCTCGCCATCATCGCCATCCTCCCCCCTCTTTACTTCCATTTCAAACTCCGTCGCATTTATCAGGTTAGTTACATCCTCTTTTCTCTTCTTTTTTTTTTCCGGTAATTGTATGTATATACATGTAATATTCAATCTGCTTATGTTTATGTAATGTCGGGGATTTGGGTAATGAACAAGGTTGAATAGGTTTTATCCAATTTTAAAATTTATGAGTGCACAAATAAAATTTGGTGCTCTTCGATACAGTTCAGACTTGTAGACGTGTGAATGGCTGAATACCATTAGTACAGAACACCGTTCGAATGCGTTTATGAACTGACCTGAACAAGCAGGTTGCAGGAGAATATATTATTTGACAGAAATTGGCGTTGAATGTTCTTAAATTTTTCTAACAGAGAGCTTAATGCTAATTTTAATGATCAAACAATCTGAATAAAGTATGCAATGATTTTTTTTTTTTTTTTTAAAAAAAAGCACCGGAAATTTTGTGGTAAAATAGAAGCATCTGGCCTCAAGCCATGGTGAATAATCCAGCTGTGGAAAACAGGATGCAATCATTTTAAGATTTAGAATTACAAATTATATCAATCATGTTGATCAATACATTATAAAATCAATATAAACAGAAGAATTGAAGGACAATTAATAAAATACCCTTTTTTAATTTCTTGACCTTGATCTTACGCCATCCCAAGAAATTATATAGACTTATTTTCCTCAAATCAATGTAAGAACTGTTGGGAAAAATCAACCAACGGAACGGAAACACAAAACACAAATAATTGGACAAAAGAGAAAACAAGAAATTTAACGTGGCTCAACTAATTGTTGACAATCACAGGAGAAGAAAACTTTTATTTATAAGAAAAATAAATCACTCATTACAATATTTTTCTAGCCCTCACAACTTCTCTCAACACAATGAAAGAACAACAAACGTAAATCACGAATTGTTTTCTTTTCCCACTTTTTCTCACACACATTAGCCTGTCTCTCCTTTTGACAATTCTCATGACTGCTCTCTCAATTAACACGCAAACATACCACTTCTCTCCAACTTGTTGCCTGATCTCATTCACGTTAATTCTTTTTTGGCTTTCTATCTTTTACTAATGTTATAATGGGCCAACTTCAATTACCCCAAAACAATAAATTTGGCCCATAAATTATTTTGGGTCAAAAGCCAACAATCTCTACTTTGACCCAAAATTTTAATAAGCATGAACAATATTCAAAGATTCATGAAATGTCACCTTTCGTTTTGACATCTTTGAACTATTTTCTTCAACCTTCGTGCCATTGGCCACAGTTTCCATCTTGACCACTTCACAAACTTTAGCAATAATAGAAGACTCCCTTCGGTGTGACTCCAACCTGGCAGCTCCACCCGAAATTGTCTTCCCTATTAGCTTATACAAATTACCAATCTTTTCACCTCTAATTATTGGCACATAATTTTTTTTCACAATGATCACACCACCTCTGACAGAATATTCATAACCCAACGTGTTCAATGCTCCCAACGATATTAAATTTCGCTTCAATCTTGGGACATACAAAACACTTGTTATTCATCTTAAAACTCCATCAAACATCTTCACCTTCTCAGTACTTGAACCCTTGACTTCGAGTTTTTGATTATCAGCCACAAAAACATGATGTTCATCACATTAATTGTAATTCTCAAACCAATCTCTATTTGGACACATGTGATAAAAGTATCCAGAATCTAGAAACCAATTACTAACTAGACTCTTATCATTAGCAACACAAAACATTTTCATGATCATAATTTTCCTCCACAACAAGCGTAGAATCTAAATTTTCTAAGTCTTTCCTACTCGATTCAAGATATTTTGTCAATTCTTCACAATCTCTTCTAACGTGGCCTTTCTTGTGACAATAATAGCACTCTATGTCTCTCCTTGAACGAGATTGAGAACAATCCCTCTGACCATTATTTCTTCCTCGCGATTCACCTCTATCATACCTCTATTATCAGAAGTGGTCAACAAAACCCGATCACCATTTAAATTACCACTTGGCTTTTTCATGTTGGCTGTCTCTAACAAAGCAGTCGAAACCTCAGGGCAAGGAAGACAATAAATAATAGTCTTATCTTCGTCCTCAATTTTCACATAACATCAGTATCATGATCCATCTTCAACTCATATAATTGTTTCTTCAAATAAAGCCTATTAGTTAGGGACTTAGACATATATAAATCTTCTAGCGTTTCCATAACCTAGAAGCAAATTTCTTGTTTAAAACACTATATTTTACCTCAGGTGCAAGAGTCAATCTGATTGTACTAGTTGTCTTCGCTTCTAGTTCTTTCCAATCTGCATCTTTCATTCTGACCTCTTACCCTGCAAAGCTTTGTAAAGTCTCTGTTGCATGAGAACAAAAAATTTAACATGGTTCAACTAATTGCTGACAACCATAGGAGAATAACAATTTTATTGATAAGAAAAATAAATCGTCGTTACAATAATTTTTCTCATCCTCATAACTTTTCTCAACACAATGAAAGAACAACAAATGTAAATTACAAACTGTTTTCTTTTCTCACTTTTTCTCTCACATGTCAGCCTGTCTCTCTTTTTGACAATTCTCACGACTGCTCACTCAATTCACACGCACACATACCACCTCTCTCCAACTTGTTGGCTACACTCATTCACGTTAATTCTTTTTTGGCTTTCTATCTTTCACTAATGCCCTAATGTGCGAATTCCAATTATCCCAAAACAATAAATTTGGCCCATAAATTATTTTGAGTCAAAACCCAACAAGAACCTCATGCTTATTAAAAATCTTTCTTCTATGTTGATTCAACTCACATAGTTTTCTACTCTTTTTTCTTTAAAAAAAGAAAAAAAGAAAATTTGAGGAACATTCTTTTGTTGTTCAAGCCTCAAGGCATTAACCTATTTTCAATAGGTCTCTGGTCTCGTCTTAAATAAAAAATTTCTCCTAAAATATCAACGAATTGCTTGGAATTAAATAGTTAAAAGTATATTAAAACCAGTGAAATGATAATTCTATATAATCTTTGAATTAGTTGAGTCAGTAAAGGAAGTCTAGTAAGTTTGTATTCTTATGGTCGCCGCCCTTTATTATATCACAAAAATTATAAGAAGTCTTAATCTGGCACCAGTTCACTGGTGCACTCGAAACATATGTTTGATGCGCATTTGAAAGTACATGTGAGCTTAGTGAACTGAATACAATTTTATCAATACAATATCCATAAAAATATGATTATATCAACATAGATGGCACATGAAAGCTCGAACCTAAAAATCCATGAAATCTAGAAAGAATCAATTAGTATTTGTACAGTTAAATAAAAAAATAATCTGCAACCCATTCCCAACAGTTTACCTGACCCAGAATTTTTTCTTCTTGCTTATGTATAAATTATATGAAAATTTTGATTTGGAAAATCTCAACTAGCTAATTCCATTAAATAGTATAAGAATTAAGAAGTGATCACTAACTATTAAGTTTTCGGGAGACAATTTTTTGTAGATTTCTTTTCTAATTTCAAGGAGAAAGAGTGCACCTTGCTATTATAGCGTGCACTAGTGCTAAACAGGCTACCTAAGTAGTTTGCAATTTTAACATGGTTCCATGTTTCTGCATTCTTTTCTGAATTATTTGATATTTATTCTGGTTAATTTTGTTTGGAATTAGTTTTTTTATCTAATTAAAACATATAAAAATATTTTTCAAGTCCACTGTCCTTCGGTTGCTTTGCATCAGTTTGCATCTTGGAGATGTAGTCTACATCATTTCCTTTTGATGCTTCAAATTGTGCAATAAGACTATTCAGAACCTATGTCATTCTCCTTTTTACACATTTTTTTTACTATCTGGAGCATAAATATGAGATGGTCACTTTCATTTCTGCTGTGGTGCATTTTAAATGTCTTACTTTTGCCTTCTCTGAGCAGATACAATCACGGAAGTGCAGTTGGATGAGAAATCCTCCTCTAGTGTGTGCTCATGGTGGTGACTCCTCCAGGGCTTTTCCTAACACCGTAGGCATCTTATGTTCTCTTTCTGATTTGTTTTGTTGATATTGACGTATGATCTCTTCTTGCTGGGAGAAAACTTGCTAATGAACTTGAAAGCGAACTTTGTGAAAAGTCAATCGTCTTGCATCTGCTGTGTGAGCAAAGTCGGTTTGAATATAGTTTTATTAACAGAATCTATGATCTTAGTTTTGTCTTTCTGATAGAAGATACTATGTAGTTGAAACAAAATCCCTTGCTGATAAGATTCACATATGAGTAAAACTTGTTGCTCTGGCGTGATAGTGGGCTGGCCTTGATGCCTTTGCACTTTGCTAAACATTCTTGCTATAACTTATTTTTCTCTGGTATTTTTCTTCATATGGGTCCTTTCCTGGCAAAACAAACTTGCTAATGTTAAGACGTAAGTGTTTGATTCTTGGTCAATAATTATGTTTCCCACTTCTAAGTCTGGACCATGGTTCAATTCCCCCGAAAAGTGACATCCTTCCTTTACAGCCTTCAGACATTTATGGTTCCCAGTTCTATTGCAGTTCAAATGATGCACAGATTGATTTTAAATCTTATTTGAGAAAAGACATGCTATTTTGATGAAACTAGATTTTAAGGTGATGAAATCAACAGGACAGTGTAGTTTCACAGTAAATTTTTTTTTTTTTTTTTTGGAGGGGGGTGGGGGGGTGGGGTGGGGTGGGTACACCAAGCCCTTGCAGTAGTGCAACACATGGGGGACGCTTGAAGATCCAGGCAGCAAGCTACCTTCCGCGCCCTATGAAGCACGGACACGAACACGAGTGTCGGACATGTCGACACGTGATTTTCGAAAAAACTTAGGACACGATACGTTAATTATTGATTTATTTTAATTTTTTTTTAAAAAAAAAAAAAATCGTAACACTTTTTGTATAGAAAATTAATTCTAAGATTAGTGTTGGAGGTTTTCAGTTTTTTCTTTTACACAGAGGAGGAGCAGGAACAAGAATAGAACTTTTTGCTTTGGCCTTTTTGCTTTTTCTCTTGTGTGCTTAAAAATTCAAAACAAGGGTATAAATGTAAAAGTATATTACTTAACTTGTTGGGCAATTTATTACTTATTACATGAGACAAATCAAAAGAAAAAAAAAAAAAAAAGAAAACAAAAGAGAAATAGCAGATGCAAAAGGCGCAAAAGTCAGAGCATCTTCATCACCGGGAGCGCTTCTACCTTCGCTGGCATTGCAAGTCGTCTTCTACCTTTTGGCTTTCACTTTTCTCTTGTTCCAGACAACTCCGACTTCGTTCAATCTTAGATTCCACCTTCGATTTTGCAAGCAACACAAGATTAGGGCTTTTCTTCTCAATATACCTCTTCTTACAATCTTTTTTTTTTTTTTTTGGTTGCTGGACTGGACGTGTCCGACATGACTAGAATGAGCTTCATTTTCCTACACAAAAATGGGAGTGTCGGACTCGTGTCCCTGGCGTGTCGGCTCGTATCCGATACGTGTCAGACAGAGACTCGCAGCCTCCGGGAACATGTCCGTGCTTCATAGTCCGTGCCTTCCCCCTTGAAATAATGTAGTTTGTAATAGTAAATTTTTGAAGAATGTGTGGTTAAAAAGTAGAGAATTTTTAGGTTCATGTGTAGATTATTTTATTAGTAGAATGTGTGGTTGAAAAGTAAGTTTTGAAAAAAAAAAATGAGTTTTTGAATTATGAGTACCAAACAGGGCATAAGTAACTTTTATGGTTTGGTTTTGAAAGTCATCTCCTAGCTAGCCAAGGATAACCATTATCGTTTGAGCATTTAACTAAACATGAAAATTAAATTGAAAGAAGAGAATAAGTAAGTAGTATTGTTTCAAGTTTTTGTCTTTTCTGTTTTTGAAACTCAGATTTTAATAACTTGATTTTCCTTGCAGATGGATGCATATCTTATTGCTCTTGGTGCTCAAGTAGATTGTATAGAGATTGACGTGTCTCGTTCTTCTGATGGAGTGTTATTTGCACTTCATGACAGGTATACAATAGCATTGCTTCATGGGAAAGATTTCATTGTCTTATCTCTTTTAATTACATTCTTTTGCTGTTACTGCTTTTTTTTTTTTCCTAATGATATTTAGCCACTCTAATACCCTGAATAACATAAAGCAATTTGTCAATCTAGGATGAATGTGATAGGATACTAAAATAAGAAGGGATATTACGGGAATTTCTTATAATAATTAGTATAGGACCTTGTTTATAAATAGGAAGGTTGGGAGCTCATTTCATTATCGAGAATATTTGTAGAAATAGGGAATACCTTAGGAGAGAACAAGGCCTCTCGAATGCCTTGATTGTTATTTCGTTTCTATTGTTTACATTGTTATACAATAATTCAGTTTATACAAATTACAATTCAGCTATCCTTCTATTATCATCTCCATAATACATTTGCAACATCTGTTATCTCTTCATTGGGAGCATTAGGAATACATCTTCACAGCAAAATCCAGTAGCAGTAGCTCCAATAACCAGCAGAGCAGTCCAGGATCCTATCAATTGGTATCAGAGCAACTAGCCTGGGAAAATGACAACAGATTTCAGCTATGAGATGAAGAAGAATATGGATCGAATTATGGAAATATGGGACCATATGAAGAAAGAATTCAGCAGAGAGGATGATTTCGGATTGGATTCGGTTGGCCGACTCAACGTATCGATATTCTACGGCGAGAACACAAAATGGTGGGTGTCGGAGGCCGATAGAATTTTCTCCAGAAATCTATTATCTGAGGCAACAAAGGTAGAAGCAGTTACAGCTTGTTTCGACAGAGAAGTTTGGGATTGGTTTCAACAGGTAGATCAAATCCGACCGGTGGTAACTTGGGGGGAATTGAAGAGTCTGATGTTGGACCGATTCTGCAAAAATAAGGTCGCCAGGAATGAGAAACCAGGCCTGGAAATGAGAAACTTCGATGGCAGCAACCTCGGCGAGTGGCTAGTCCGAGCGGAGCAATATTTCACTAAGAATCCGTTGACGGAAGAGGAGAAAGTGGAAGAAGCTACGGCTTACTTCGACGGTGAGGCCTGGGTTTGGTATGAATGGACAGATCGAATCAGACCTGTGCAAACTTGGGAGGAGTTGAAGAAATTGATGTCGGCTCAATTTGGCACATATAAGGTCTCTAGGGATGAGGAAATTCCAGCGTGCAATCTGGATACTGTAAGCGTGGAGACAATGGTGGAAGAACGACGGCGTCAATTGGAGCTTCTGGCGAGGACGAAATTGGAGCCATCGGAGGTAGAAATTGCACATGTAAATCTGCTGGAATTTGACGGCAGTGAACCTGAGCTATGGATACTTCAGGAGGAGCAACATGTCACTATGAACGACATAGCAGAAGATGAGAAAGTTGAGGACATAGATGATTGCCTTGTAGGAGAAGCCCTAATTTGGTTTCAACAGCTAGATTGGCATCGATCGGTAAGAACATGGGAAGAATTGAAGACCTTGCTACTCAATCACTTTCTTCCTTCATGGGAGAATGTCAATGGCGAAGAAAATATGGAATGGAGAGGGTCGGAGAAGAAGACCGAAGTTGTAGAGAAGATAGGTTACGAACGATCTGTTGGGCGAAGAAGGATGAGATCGGTTGGGCTGATTTCAGGTTTGGGCTATAAGTTGGGCTTGCAAGTGGCCAGCATTGAAGAAAATCAGGTAACTAAAAGTTGTAGTGAAAAATATCTGGGCTCAAATCTAAATCATACTTGGGATCCGGGAATTAATACAGCCCAAGATCTAGAGGGTCGGGCTGGAATTAAAATCATCTGGGGCACAAGTCCAGCATGCTTACCTTATTATTTAGGGCTCCACTCCCCAAATTTTCAGAATAAATCAAGGGAATATGTCGGCAATGATCCAAAGAGGTTGCTTTTGTATGCATTAAATGACGAGGACCAATATCATGCCTAGGAACCTTTGATTTTATCATGCCCCAGCTGCTTGAGTACCTTCAATGGCCCACCTATTTTGAGCTCCATATGTGCATTAATCTCTCAAAAACAAGAAGACGAGCAGGCCGGATCTGCCGGAATTTTTTTGTTAAAATTGCAGTGCCCAATGACAACTGCCTATGTGAGCAAGCAAGGTGATCTGGCTGCCATGAGGAGGCAGTGTGAATTTCGATCAACTTCAGCAAGGGGTATCCCAAATAAAACTCCAGAAATTACGCCCAAGGTCCCCAGTGTTTCAGATTTCCAAATTTCAGACTCAAAATTTGCACCAGTGGTCCTTGAAGTTCCAGCTCTGCTCGGGTCAGTCTTCATATTTTTTGAAATGGTTCCCAAACAATTAGACCCACAAAATTCAGCACTACAAGTTGCATCAATGGTCCCCAAAGTTGCCACTCTGCAAAACCAGCCCACCTTCAACAAAGTTCGTGATTTAAAAGTCCATCTGAAGACGGAGATTGAGACTTACAATGTGAAGAGACGTAAGGTCGGTGAGTTGGCCATCGAGTTCGTGATTGGTAACAACGAAGTGGGGTTAAATGTTGGTCCCATTACACTATTACAGTGGAATTATACGTAAATGCTATTTCGAGTTGCACATTTCAGAATCTTGGATTGTTGGAGATTTATGCTACCGGCTGTGGGGTTTTCTTGCATCATATATTAGTGCTTCATATGGATAAACTCAACCATTTTGTCTGGTGGAAGCTCATTTTCGCGGTTCGACCATAATCGTGATTTTTGCAAAAGAAATTGTTAGATCTTATTGTATTTTATACTTTATAATTAGATCACCTTGAGGACAAGGTGAGTTTTAGGGGCGGAGTAATGATAGGATACTAAAATAAGAAGGGATATTACGGGAATTTCTTATAATAATTAGTATAGGACCTTGTCTATAAATAGGAAGGTTGGGAGCTCATTTCATTATTGAGAATATTTGTAGAAATAGGGAATACCTTGGGAGAGAACAAGGCCTCTCGAATGCCTTGATTGTTATTTCGTTTCTATTGTTTACATTGTTATACAATAATTCAGTTTATACAAATTACAATTCAGCTATCCTTCTATTATCATCTCCATAATACATTTGCAACATCTGTTATCTCTTCATTGGGAGCAGTAGGAATACATCTTCACAGCAAAATACAGTAGCAGCAGCTCCAATAACCAGCATAGCAGTCCAGGATCCTATCAGAATGCTCTTTATGGTAATCAATCCAATGAATAACCCTCTTACTTGATACCCCACATTGAAAGAAGTACTTTCAAAAACATTATTTGTATGAAGATATACTTAAATGGGAAATAACAACAATACGCTAAGCCTTATTCCAATGAAATTGGCATCGGCTACATGAAACCCTAACTTAGAAGACGAATAGAAAAAGCAATTTTACTACAAAATCCTAAATTGAAGAGAGTGGGAAAAAAAAAAAAAAAAAAAAAGAAAATTCTTCTTCTATATGTATGAGTAGTTGGAAACTAAATGACAAGATAGAGAGATTCACAATATCCAATTGTGATTTGTGAAGGACTTGATCAGGTCAGTGGAAGAAATGAAGTTGTAAGCAATTATTAGAAATAAAAAATGAGTAAAGTTGAATCATTTATATAGTGATTGATGGGTTATTAGGTTAATAGTTATCTTTTTCCTTGAATTAACTAAATCATTGAAAAAATACTTAACTTGATGTTTTATCTCTATCAGTTACCGAACCTAATCCCAACTAAACTAAATTATTACATATTAATGGTACCTTCCTAATGTGATTTGTCTATCACTTAATAAATTGTTAAATAGCAAAATGAAGTGCAATAAGAAGTTGTTCATACGTAAACAAAAAGAAGAAAAACATTGCTGATTTAAATAGTTAACTGCCATCAAGAAACATATCTCATATATATATATATATATATATTCTATTAATTTCAAAGAAGCAGAATTGTATTTACTGAAAAATAGATACTTTGTTCACTTTGACATCCAAAAGTATTGGAAGCTTTCCACTAAGTTGCACGGACACGGACACGCGACACGGATACTGATACAACACGACAGGGACACGTCGACACGTGATTTTTTTTTTTTTTTAAAGTTGTCCCACAAGACGTTGGGGACACGCAAATTAATTTTTTAAATTTATTATTATTTTAGTCTTATTTATAAATAACACATTGCATATTTATTGAACTAAAATGAGGATATCAAATAAAAACAAACTTGTAAGTTAGATTTATCATTTTTTTAATTGCATGTATTTCGTCCCTTCCCCATTTTCATTTTAATGTATATGATGTAGCTCCAACACGTGTCGGAGAGTGTCGGTGTCGGACACACACGTTAGCTCCCGACAGAGTGTCGGTGCAACCTAGGCTTTCCACACATTCATCTTCCATATCATTGTTTGAAGTGTTGACTCTGATATTGTTGATGACTTGGTGTAGAGTTGATTCTTACCTTTTTCAGGCAGGGATTTGCAGCTATTATCTGGCAATAGTACTTCCAAGGTCGGGTTCTTGAGCATGAAAGAGGTGAATCGTGACTTCGGATTATGAACAATTTTTTTTTTTTTTTTTTTAAACTTAATCATAATCGTCTAGCTAGACTAGAAGATTAGCTAATTTTGAGATCTTAAGTCACATTTTTGTTTGTGGTTATAGATTACAGAACTGGATTCCAATTATCAACACCCATTGCCATTTCATAATGTAAATATTTCTACCATTGAAGATGCATTGAAGGTATGTAAGATTCTCACTTCCTAAAAAAGGAAATGCAAAAAAAAGGGGGTTCAAGAAAAAGAAAAGATACTTAGCCCATGTTTGATGTTAATTTTAAAGAGTTTATTTGAAAAAATAGTTTTTTGAATAGTGATTTTTAGGAGAATTTGTGATTAAAAATTAGGCCCCTGCCCCCCCCCCCCCCCCCCGCCCCCCCCCTTTAAAAATTTAACACATTTTTTTCTTTCTTCTTTTTCAACTACGCATTCATCCATAAAATAATATTACACATAAACTCAAAAAAGACTCTACTTTTTAACCTAACATTCTTCAAAAAATCACTATTCATTTCAAATAAACTCTTTTTAAACAACATCAAACGGGGGCTAGGTATATTTTATGGGTTTATATATAATATTATTTTATTGATAAATGTGTGGTTGAAAAGAAGAGAAAAATATATATTCTTTTTTATAATGAGGGCCAAACATGGGCTTAAATTTCTTGCAAGCCCATGTTTCTTGCAAAGAAATAGGCTATTGGAATTATTCTCCGCGAGCGATAGTCAGAGATGAGTTATGGGAAATAATAATGTTCTGCTATCTTACAGATTAGTTTATGTAATTATCCCGGATATTCCACATAATGTTTTCAAGTTGTATTTTGACTTAGTTTTGTTGCTTCAGTTGGTATCTGGTTCTGTTCGACGGGTGATTCTAGACGCTAAAGTTGGCCCACCATTATATGAAGAAGGACTCGCAAAGGATATCCTCTCTGTTGTAAGCTTATTTCTGATATTGTGGAGTATAAATGTTTGAGATGAATAAAAACAAACATTTTTGAGCTAATGCAGCTGCTATATACAAATAGGGATACTCTATTTTTGTAAAGCTTATTTGTGATATTTGTTGACTATAAATGTTGGAGATGAATAAAAACTAAGCCCCTGTCAGGGTTTGAATTTTAGCAAGATTTTAATCAAAAAATTTACCGTTGTGTTTTGATAACCAGCCACAATATTTATTTATTTTGCAGAAACAGTATTCTTTGACAAAGAAAGCATATACCTTTTTTAAAAAAAACATTCTTGCCATTCCATTACTACACCATTAACTCTTCTGATTTATTTGCATGGGCAAAATTGTAAATGACTGTCAAGCCCACAGTCAATTGGACCCACATGTTCAAAATCATTTTTTATTAGAATCTGATAGAAATGGTTTTAAAAGCCCTCTCAAACACAGGCTAACTTTTTTTGCTAAAGCAGTTGCTATATAGAAATAGGGATGAGTGCCCTTTAGGAAATAAGCCACAATTAGTCATTTCTATGCACCTGTTTGGTGGGGATGAAAATTAGACTTTTAGTAGATTTTGATAAAAAATTGATGAAATGTGTGGTTGAAAAGTTGTGGGGTCCATGAAATGTGTGGTTGAAATTAAGTATTGACTTTGACTACGATTAAAATCAAGATTTTAATCCTTACCAAATAGGGGCTGTAGAAGTAGAGGAAAAAAAATGAGGCACATGGAATTTGAAGTACATCTAATTTAATGGCCTTTTTGTGAAGCCACAATAATCTGGCCTTCTGCTTGGATTGTGAGTTTTGACATTGTTCCTTAATATCCATTCTTCTATTAAAAAAGTTCTTCAAGAATGAATATTCGAAAAGGTTGCTTATATGTGCTACTTAACTATTGTTAAACTTTTGTAGGTTGAAAAAACCGAGTGTAAGAACTGCCTTATATGGGCCAAAAGTGACAATCTTGCAAGGGATGTCATAAAATTGTCGAATGATGTTATGGTAAAAAGCTGATGATATCTTGTCACTATTTTTCCCCGATTTTGACATTATTTCCTTGAAGTGTCGTCGTAATTTTATGGTTTTATAGGTAGGCTACATTGTGATGATTGATCCCACGACTGGAACTAGAACGAATTTATTGAGGATGAAAAGTGCTGGGGTGGTTGGTGTATACCACCCTTTGATTGATGAAAAACTTGTGAAAATCCTCCACGGGTATGAATGAAAAAGTAGTTTTCCGCCCTTTCTTTCTGAGTATTCGAGTGAGCGTTATTAACAATTTGATTTGCTTTGTTTTTCAATTACAGGAGAAATAAGAAGGTTTATGCCTGGACTGTTGATGAAGAGGACGCGATGCACAACATGTTGTTTGAGCATGTGGATGCTGTTGTTACGAGTAATCCCACTTTGTTGCAGCGTTTAATGCAAGACATGAGAACACGATGTCTTGAGGAAGGTTTTTCAACGTAAGATATTCAAGATAGAGATTAGTGGCTAACATGTGGGTGCCAGAAGAGATAAAAGGCCATTTACTGAACCTGGATACATATTCATAATATTTCTAATTATTTTCCTACCTTGCTATAAAGGAAAATCTAGGGGAAGTTTTTGTGGAGGAGATAATTGGTTTCAGTGTTGTTCTTTCTTAAAATGTTATTCGCACAATAACATTAAGGATTACTTTCTCCCCTAATCAAAGCACCTTTAAAGCCTAGGCGGCGTGTTTGTGTCTTTACCTAGACCTAATAGGGGATTTGGTTTCCTGTGGTTTAAAGGTTACTTGTTGATATAAGGATAGCTACGAGCTAAGGGTGGTGATTATTAAGAGTGAATATTCATCGATTACATCATTTTAGTTAGTTACACTGAAGTTTTGTAAAACTGATGGCAAAAGTTATGTAACATGACTAATAATCTGTTTGTTTCTTTTGATTTAGACAAGTGCATAGGCTTTGATTCGAGTGGTGGTTAGACCACTCGAGCGAGCTGGGGTTGCATTTGTCTCTGTGACCTTCCCTGATTGAGTCCTTTCATGCTCGAGCATGTTCTAATTCTTCATCTTTGTTCTTCAATCTTTTTTCGATGATCTTGAACACTTGGCTCTTCATCTTTAAATCTTGACATTCAAGCGTTCGGGAATCTCCATAATTTCCAAATGACTTTCATCAGTAATGTTCTCCAAGCTCAGTGATACTTGTTTGATATTTACTTCGTTGTAATGATTTATGATTAGGGGCACCTCAATAAGTAACGACATGGGTCGCTCGCATGAGATATTGATCGTAATGTGATATTCATACGAATATTACCCAACAATTTTTCACCAATTAATACTAGACACGTGGCAGCAAAAATTTAAGGAGCGCATTATGCTCCACTACTTCAAAAACGGTTATCCCCCATAATGGGGGAGAAGACACCGTCTTTCTTTTTTAGGAATCAAGGTAGCGGATTCACAATTGGAGAAGATTTCTATTGTGCATCGTTCATGTCACAAAAATCATTCTACATCAATTGGTGCCGTTTGTCGGAAAAATATTAGTTTTTTGTTTTTTTCCAAAGTTCAATTCAAAGATCATGTCTCGAAGAAATACTTGCTGCAATCAGAGGAATTCGGAGCCACCATTACCGTAAGTCCAACCTACAGACGTTCCTTATGTGACACGGGAGCAATTTCAAACTTTGTAAACACAAATGCAATAGTTGTTAAATGAGTTCAGGGAAATAATTAAGGAGAAAATGCAACGTAAGGACAAAATATCCAGAATACTATCCCTGTGGAGGATCAGTACGACCAAACTACTAGCGTTCATACTTCGCAAGCAGTGCAATCATCACAACATCAAAGTACTCAACTCAATGACATATTATTGGAAGCCAGACTTGAAGCTCTTGATCAAAAATTGGACGAAGCATTAGAGAAGAAAAAGACATCTAGACAAGTGTTGATTAGTGAAGATCCTTTTGTCCCAGAAATCATAGCAGTACCCCATCTAGATTCTTTAAAAAATCCTCGGATTGAGAAATACGATGGTATAACATATCTAATTGATCATTTACGAGTGTTCCAAGACTTAATGCGCTAACACGATATTCCCGATGCCATAGCATGTCATGTGTTCCCTCCAACTCTAAGGAAAGATGTAACACCCAAGTTTAAAAGCTTAAAACTAGGCATGTTAACTTCCCTTTTACTTTTAACGCGGAAATAAAACATTTTAAAACACTAAAGCCCCATTCTCTTTACTATTTTGAGGTCGTTTTCTGTTTTTATTTTCGAAAACACTAAAAATGCGTTTTCTTTACCATTTTCGAAAACGCATTTTGGAAAACAAAAAAAAAATTGTACACAAAATGCAAAACGCTCAAAACCTCGTTTTGGACGTTTTGAGTGTATTTCAAAAAAAAAAATGTTCAAAACGCTGAAAACGCGTTTTGGAATTTTTTATTTTTATTTTTTAAGAATTATCCTGACTTGAAACTAAACTTAAAATAAAGTTAGTTTTTATTTTTTTAAGAATTATCCTAGTTTAGAACTAGTTTTTTTTTTTTTTTTAAGAATTATCCTGACTTGGAACTAAGTTTAAAATAAAGTTAATTTTTTTTTTTTATTTTTTTTTTAGAATTATCCTAGTTTGAAACTAAGCCTAAATAATTTTTTTTTTTTTTTGGACAATTATCCTAAAATAAAGTTTTATTGAATTCAATATCAACATTACAAAAAATTAAGTAGGAATTCTTTTTGTCATATTTCAAGAAATTAAGTAGGATTTTTTGTTGTTAATATAGACTCTTAGTACTCACATTAGTGTGTTACAGGTAACTATGTTTTCAGTGTATTGTGAAAGGAAAATTGAGTTTGAATCAGTAGAATTCTGCAGGAAAATTAATTAAAAATATTTTAAGTAGTATTCTGCAAAATTTCATAAAGAACGTGTTTTCCAGCTTTTCATTTTCAAAAACAGTTTTCAGAAATGACAAACCAAACGCGTTTTCAGCAAATTTAAAAACAAAAATAAAAAAAGGAGATATAAAATATAAAACATTTTCGAAAATAAAAATACAAAATAAAATACAAATAGAACGCCACCTAAAGTTTTCAATTTCTATTATAAAATCCTACAAAAATTTCAGCTGAGTATCCTCCATAAACTGGACTTAACCAACCTGTAGAGGGACATCAAAACCATTTTACAACATAAAACTCAACTCAAATAAAATTCAACATTCAACATTCAACCCCAATTCTACGTCAAACTCCCACATCAACACACTATTCCAAATTCAATCCTCAAACTCCTCAACACAACATTTTATATCAATAAGCTTCAATTAAGTGAAATAAGTGATAATATAACCAATATTAGAAATGTCAAAACTCATTTAAACTAATTTCAACCAAAACAATTATCAAAATAAAATAAATGAATTAAGAATAATTAATGATAAACTTAATTAACTTCTAATTTAACTTTATTTTAAAAAATTGAAGTGGGTTAGCCTGAGTCTGCCACCAAATGCTCTCCTCGTCTCATCTAGCTTTCATCACCTGAAATATTGGGGAGAGATTGGGGTAAGCTAAAACTCAGTAAGCAAACTTCGTGCAAGTAATGCATGCTTATGACATGAAATGCTTTAAAACAATTTGAAATATGTATCCTCATTCACTTTAACCTTTCACAACTTTCAAATTTTTCAAACTTTCACTTAACATTTCAAAACTTTTACTTCATTTTCATCGTGAGCTCACTTGATGTATCTTTTAGTCAATCAGATAACAGTGGACAATTCTTATTTGGAACCAAATCACATTTACAAGTAAAACAACAAAGCGGTTAACATTTATTCCACCGCAAAGCGGCTCATTCACTTTATTCCACCGCAAAGCGGTTCATTTCATTCGGGTACGCCGGTCCCCCGCGCCCCATTTCCCACTCGCATCTTTCAGGACATAGAAGTACACCCATTCTTTCTTGAAAAACTTGTGATACATAACTTTTGAACAAATTTGCACTTTGACATATTTCTTGTATTAAAACATTTGACTTCCCAATTTCGATGCCAATGCATGCTTGATGATGCAATAACATGATAACGTGCATACTTGAACATTTCCTTAAATACACATACTTGCATATGGTAAACCAATAAGCATTAAAATTCAATAATTAACATGAATGTCCATTAAGAACATAATTCCACATTTAACATTCAACTATGATGAAAGTAGGGGAAGTTACTTACTTGATGTCCTTAGTAGTTACTGTTATCTTGATTTGCAAGTGAAAGAGTTCCAGATGCCCGTGATATCAATGCACAAATTCTCCTAATTATTTCCATCCATTCATACAATACAACATTTAGATTGAAACCACAATTTAAACTCCTAACCAAGGTTAAAACTTCAATTTAATATATAATTCAAACCAAACGGAACCTTAAGCCATGTCTAACACATTTAACACCATTTTCGAAACGAACAATCAATTCAATACACAATAGAAAGCTTTACTCATCTTTTAGTTCAAACTAAAATTCAAAATTACATTACCTAACTTTACAAAATTTCTCAATTAAAATTCTAATTATTCATAATAAAAATTTCGGAAATATGGTTGTAAACTGAAGATTTACCATTATGGATCAACATTAAATTTAACATTGCTAAATTTTGAAATCTGCAAATAATTTATAAACTCAAATTTCATATCATAACTCAACCATTACGAAACAATTAACTAATTCATAATCCCATCAAATATGAAATATTCACATACATCAATAAATATGACTTTTAACTCGAAACACATTTATTATCTATTTTTTTTTGCACTAACAATACTCCTAACTAAAGTTAAAACTTCAATTTAACCCAATGTGACCTTACATTAACACTAAAGCACATAAAATCAGTTAAAACTTAAAACACCTTTCATACTTCCAATTCTCAAAACGTTACATTTTAAATCCTTAAAAAGCATAAGAATGTAAGATTATAATTAATGTCTCAATTTAAACTAAAATCAATTAAAATAACCTGCATTAATAAATTCCAAAAATCTGAAATTCTAATTTTAAGGTTCAAATAAACTCTTAAATCTAAAAATTACAAATTTCAATCCAAAAGTTAAAATTTAAACAGTTAGTTAATCTCATAAATTCGAAATCCTCAAATTTACCCAAAATAACAGAAATTCAATTAAACTAACTCAATTTAAACAAGGTACTTTTCACAAATTCTAAATCTGAAATTTCTCAATACATACACACACGCGCATATAAAAACTTATACATATATTCTACTAAATGAATCAAATGTAAACATACATATATACCTAAGATTTTGTGTGAAAACCGTGTGTGTGATCGCGTGGCCGTGTATTCAAGACCGTGCGTTTGATAGTGAGCGCGAGGGGGAAAGGCGAATGTTACCAAGTGGAGGTGTCAGCGTCGTTTTGGTTGTTGATGGTGTGGGTGGCGTCGAATTCAGAAGATCGGGTGAGAGATAGAGGCGAGACATTGAGAGAGCCGAGAGTGAACGGTGAGGGAGAGATGAGAGATGAGAGATCAGGCTAGGTTTTTAATATAAACTTTTGGTAATTTACAATTTGGTACCTCATTTCTCTACACGTGTACAAGTAAGTCCATAACTTTTATTTATTCTCCAATTGCCACTAAACTTTACATAAATTTCAATTAAAAGTATTTTTGGACATTTACGAATTTAAATAAATTGAAATAAACATACTTAGCAATTAAAATAAACAATTAGGCATATAATTGCATGTAAACAATTTATAAATTTTTTTAATTGGCACATTGATCGTGACAGCATCCAAGTCCTTCTACTGCAAAATAATTCAAATTATTATCAATAATAATTTTCAAATAAATAATTCAAAATAGTATCAACATAGAAATTGTGTAATATTCAAAAAAATTTAAAACGAAAAGTGGTATTACCAAAGAAGTAAGAGATTGGTTTGATATTTTTCCTTCGAGGTCTATAAAATCATTTCCAGATTTTGTCACCAAATTTGAAGCCTTTTTTGTGAGTAGTTCATGACATAAGAAGAGTACAATCGAGTAGATGCAAATTGTGCAAAACAAAGATGAATCTCTGAGAGATTGTGTCACTCGTTTTAATAAAGTAGCTTTGGGAGTCAAAAAATCTACAAATATCATTAGTCATAACTGCCATGATCAATGGATTGAGGAATCACATGTTCAAAACTTCTCTGTCAAAGGGGTTTCAAAGATCATGTGTTAGAAAATTCAAAAAGAAAGAATGAAAAGGAAAAGAGCACATGGAAACCAGCCCAAAGAAAAGAAGGGAGTATCATTTCATGGAAACCACAAGTTATAATGAATACACACCATTGAATGTGTCGAGAGTAAAGGTGTTGATGTGTTAACCTATGATTATTCACATAATTACTGTTTTGATTATAACAAACAAAGTTACTTGTATTTCTAACAAAGTTTCTATATATATATCGTTAAGCTTTTAAAGACTCAAATCGTCATCTATTGAAGTACAAACGATCAAAAGAAACTCGAAGTGAACAAGAATGTTGAAGACTAGAGTTTAGAAGTTTTTATGTTAAAACTTCAAACTATATGTAAATGTATCGACTCATCAATATTTAGCAAGTACATAAAGCTCAAATCATTTTCCAAAAGCCATCACTTGCATAAAAATGTCTTTACTCATAATATGAAATGGATTCTGGAAAAATGAATATTTTGATATAAAATTAAAATCCCAAAATTTTCAAATTTCGGTCGATTGAAAGTATGTTAGACCGAAATGACTGTTTTTATCAACCGAAAGTTCAACGACTCAATTTTAATAACGTTTATTTTAAACATTTCGGCCTACCGAAACCCTGAATTGATCAATCGAAAGTACTAGAGTTTGATTTTCTTGTTCTATAAATACACATCTCTCTTGAATTCATTTCCAACAACTTACAAAAATAATTAAGAGAGTATATTTATTTGAAAATCATTGAGCTTACTTAATTTTATATTCTATTTCATTTAGTACAAGATTGTTTTGATTGATCAAATTATTTACATATTTTTATCAAAGAATCTATATTGAAGAAAACTCACTACTTTCAATTATTCTTGATTATTGATTGAGTTCTTCATAATCAAATACTTATATTGAAATGTATATCTCTCTTCATACTTAACTTGTATTATTTGTTATGAGAGATCATTGGTTAAAAAACTTTGACTTGATACAAGCTAAACTATTACATATCATTCATCAAAGTTTTTAAAAACACTTGAGCTTTAAACATTTGATATCTATTGAAGTGTTATCCTAACTCTCGAAACACTTGACTTGATTATATCATTTGTCAAGAGAGTTCTTTCAATTGTAAAAATTCTCATTTTTATTTTGGTGATTTCGAGATCCTTGTAAAAACTCGATTGTAAAGGATAGGTACTCCATATTGTGAAGTCACCTAAGGATAAGTGTTCCTTATTGTAAGTCACTTAAGGATTTGGTACTCCTTATTGTAAGTTATCATTATAGTGGATTTGGCCTTGCTCTTGACGGAAAGTTCTGTAACAGAGGATGTAGATCATGTTGGTTGATTGAACCTCTTTAAATCATCATTTGCACTCTTTTATCCATTTTACTTACTTTCATTGCACATACTTTATCTCGTTATTCATATTGTGCAATACTTTCATTAAGTACTATTTGCTTCTTTGTTTAAGTTTACTTATTCTTATCACTTGAATTTGATAATTAAGTTGCTTCCAACATTATGTAACGCCCCAAAACTTGTGTCCCGGAGGTTACTCAAATCATTTACCCGTTCGTAAAAATATTAACTTGAAATATGATTAATAACAATTTTAACGAATTATAATGCGGAATAACATATTTAAACTTTATGTCTTACAAAACATCAAATAATTCAACATCATTCTTGAGATCTAAATAAATAAATAAACTTTAATTTATAAAAAAATTGACTAATTAAATATTGAAAGAAAAATTTAGTTTTCTTGATCCAGCGACACGGGGCTCTGTCAGCAGTCTCAAGCTCCAACTCCGATCAATCAAGCAACTGTAAAATATTTTTAAAATATGGAATGAGCAAATAAATATACTCAGTATAGATCTCGTGCCAGTATTTTCACAATTTAATATAAAAAGTAAGTAAATTACGCACATAACATACTTTCATAGTGGGATAGAAACCTAACCATCTCATTCTCGATTTAGGTCATACCCATTCTCAATCTCAATTTAACGTCTAGTCATGTGACTGGCTTCTGTAGATCTACATAATACCCTTTGGTATTACCCACAAGATCCTTATTACTATTAATTCGGATCACATAATAGAACATAAATTACTCGAACTTAAAACATTAAAAAGCGAAAACACGAACCACTTGGAAAATAGAGAAATCCATACCTTATTCGTTAAATTAATCATAAACTTAAGTAATAAAAATTGAAAATATTGCCAAACGGATCTCAAACGCGTTGAAAATTTTTTATTCTTTTTCTTAGCCTTTCTCTCACCTTTTCTTCTCTCTCTCTCTCTCTGATGAGATCATGGGGCGGCTCGACCGGGAAATCAACTATTTCGAGCCGAACGATTTTGAACATGCTTTTGAAAGACTCTCAGGGCGACAATGAAGAAGATTCGAGGCCAAAACAAGTGAATGAAGTCAAGAAAAGAAGCCAAGAATCAAGTTGGAGCCAAAAATGAGAAGCTTGGAGTTTCAGCCAATTTCGGTCGACTGAACTTTCTTCCGGTTGACCGATCTTCTGCAGAGGAATTTTTTTGATTCAGCCTCAATCGCTTTCGGATGAGTGGCGGTCGACCCAGTGATCGACCGAAATAATTTCGGTCGACCAGTTCGGTCGACCGAAACACTCTGTTTTACAAAAACGAGGTTTTTCTTGTAAATACCGAAATTGCACATTTTACCCTTTTGTACATTTTATACACTTTCCTTTTCATTTGTAAAGCATAACTTGGTTGTTCATATGCAATGCTCTTGAGAGCTTAGTCTTGAAGACTCCTTTTGAGGTAAGGTTAAACCTCCTTGATCTTGTATTATTCTTGGAAGTTAATCAACTTTGCTTGAGTATTATTATTCTTGTATTGTTGTTTATTTTCCGCCACCTTGAAATTTGTTTGGTTGATACCCATTGGGCTAGGGTTTGTTAATCCTTGAATTTTGGGTTAGATTTAAACTTGAGTTAAGGTGTTTATCCTTTATTTTACCACTTTAGCTTTCTTGGATTTTGTATTAAATTGTTGTGGGAATTTTCCGTCCATATACCGAAGGGGTTTCGCATCATTTGGTATCAGAGCTTGGCTCTAATTTGGTAAACCTATCATTTACATTATTGTTGTTGTTATACAAAAAACAAAAAAAACAAAAAAAAAAAATTGAGAAAAAATTGGGAAAAATTTATATGCCCATGTTTATTTATTGAATCCATGTGTTGGGTATATTGATTGTTGAATTTGTTGTTATTGGAATGCCCATTTTATTTCTTGATCATCATAAATTGGGTATTTGAATGGTTGAACTAATTGGGGGGGATTCCATTGAAACCTACCACTTGAAGTTCCACACCTCCCAAAAATTGGCCTACCAAGTGTTTGAATCCACTTTTCTCAACACAAAGCTTTCCCTTGATGCTTACTTGTGTATCTATCCACTCCTTGTGATATTGCACCCTTGAGAAATTGTCCTACCATTTCAAAGTCTCCTTGTTAAAAAAAAAAAAAAAAAAAAAAAAAAAAAAAAAAAAAAAAATTCCATTAGTTCTTGTGACTATCCTTTCTTATATCTATTGCTCATGTGTTTCCATACTTCACAAGAATAATAAATTTTCTCGTTGTAGTTGATTACATTCCATGAAAAAATTGAGTGAAAACACGAGAGAAAATTCTTTATGAGGACATTTTCCACACTTGCACATCATGGCTCGATATTTGAAGGAGGTGGAAGGGGGATGGAATATGTTGGATAAATTGGAGGCTAGAATGGGAGTTAGAAGAGGAGTAGAATGGGGTGGACTAGAGATGGGATGGATGAGAATAATGAAATTGTGCAAATGAAGATTTCATCATTCCATAGGAGGGGTGATCGAGAGTTGGAGGGAATTACTAGGCCACCAACCCCTCTTTGTGCCATGCTAATGAGGGGAAGAAACGTGAAGAGCATCCTTTCTATACTAGGTGCCTTGTGGGAGATAAACCATGTAGCATCATTATAGATGTAGAAAGTTGCCACAATTTGGTGAGTGCTAGTAGGGTGAAAGAGTTGGGGCTGTCGGTGATAGCGCATCCTAATCCTTATATGTTGCAAGAGTTGGGTAACGATGGGGAAGTGAGGGTGAGTGAGCAAACTCTTCTTAGCTTCAACATTAGGACTTATCATGACCTAGTGTTGTGTGATGTAGTTCCCTTGCATACTACTCACATCATTTTGGGGAAACCTTGGCAATGTGTTAGGGATATGGAGTATAATACACGAAGGAACCGGTATAGCTTCATAATAGAGGGGAAGAAGGTTGTGATCCTCTCATTGAGCTTAGATGAAATTCGCAAAGATCAAATGAAGCTCAAGAAGGAATGTGAGGAGGAGAGTGCAAAGAGTGAGGGAGGGATGGTGGTTACATTGGAGGAAGAAGTACCCCTAGGTAAGAAAAATGAGAAGAAGGAGGGGGATTTAGAATTAAAGATCATTGATGACACTCCAAATTCTCTTGTGGGCGAACAAAATGTTGATAAGGGAGTACATGAGTTTAAACTTGTTGAGGATGTTGGGGAGGTTGAAAATGGGGAGGAGTCGATGGAGAGTGAAGGGGAAAAGATGGTGGGAGTTGAAAATATTGAGGTATTGGATGCTGGAGACGAGGAAGAGTGCCTCATGGTGCGGGAAGAGGAGTTGATCGTGATGAACCACGAGTATGAGGATCCCTACCTCGTGCTTTGTGTTACTAGCATTTCCCGCCCCACTTTATTTAAAAATTTCTTGCAGTTTGGCCATGACGAGGGGTTCGTTCCACATCACTTGTGCCCGAAGAAGTTCATGGACCGGCCTTTCCCTTTGGTCCAATTCGCACCGTATTTTTGGTTGATAGCAAAGCATGAAGACCATACATTTCCGTTTAATCCAGGAGGTGCGTTGAGGCCACAAGAACAACTCCATGATTCGGGTCGAATCATCCTGAAGAATGAGGGTATGATGAGATCATGGGGCGGCTCGACCGGGAAATCAACTATTTCGAGCCGAACAATTTTGAACATGCTTTTGAAAGACTCTCAGGGCGACAATGAAGAAGATTCGAGGCCAAAACAAGTGAATGAAGTCAAGAAAAGAAGCCAAGAATCAAGTTGGAGCCAAAAATGAGAAGCTTGGAGTTTCGGCCAATTTCGGTCCACCGAACTTTCTTCCGGTCGACCGATCTTCTGCAGAGGAATTTTTTTGATTCAGCCTCAGTCGCTTTCGGCTGAGTGGCGGTCGACCGAAAGTCCCATTTCGGTCGACCAGTTCGGTCGACCGAAACACTCCGTTTTACAAAAACGAGGTTTTTCTTGTAAATACCGAAATTGCACATTTTACCCTTTTGTACATTTTATACACTTTCATTTTCATTTGTAAAGCATAACTTGGTTGTTCATATGAAATGCTCTTGAGAGCTTAGTCTTGAAGACTCCTTTTGAGGTAAGGTTAAACCTCCTTGATCTTGTATTATTCTTGGAAGTTAATCAACTTTGCTTGAGTATTATTATTCTTGTGTTATTGTTTATTTTCCGTCACCTTGAAATTTGTTTGGTTGATACCCATTGGGTTAGAGTTTGTTAATCCTTGAATTTTTTGTTAGATTTAAACTTGGATTAAGGTGTTTATCCTTTATTTTACCACTTTAGCTTTCTTGGGTTTTGTATTAAATTGTTGTGGAAATTTTCGGTCCATATACCGAAGGGGTTTCGCATCACTCTCTCTCTCTCTCTCGTCTCATTCTCTCCAATCTCTCTCTCTCTCTCTCTCTCTCTCTCTCTCTCTCTCTCTCACACACACACACACACACACACACACACAGAGATATTCATATATATAAATTTTGTACAATTTGTGCTTTTAAATAGAGTGAAAACATGTAAGTTGTTTAATTAATGCAACAGACTTTGGCGTGAATAGTCCTTGTACAAACAAATAAATAATTATAGTAGACAAGGTTAATCACATAATTTGAGTTCTAATAGGACTCTTAATTTAATTATAATTGGATTTCTAATAACAAATTGATAATGCATAAAAAATTATATTTGAGAGAAATTCTAATTGCATGAGGATATAATATTTCAATGTGGATATATGCAAATTGTTTAAGTTCATCAAAACACTTATCCGTTAACTCATGAAAATAAAAAATTAAATAATGCATGAATATTAAAATAATTCAATAATTAATAATATTTAAAACCGATCTATGAAATTATATTTAAAAACTCATATTACCAATTATTATGACTATTAGTACAAAGCCCCAAGAAAATTTCGGGGTGTTACATCCTCCCCTCCTAAAATAAAAATTTCGTCCTCGAAATATACCTTGGTTGTTGAAAAGTATCATTAAAATTCAAAATACATTGGACATGGTAAGAAGTGGAATTGTTCTCCTGCCAGACATCTGGCACCTTCTCCTGCCAGACATAGACACAAGGGGGTGGACCCCACAACATGTGGGGTCCACCCCCTTGTGTCTATATCTGGCACCTTCTCCTGTCAGACATCTGGCAGGAGAACAAAACCATGGTAAGAAGTCCAATTTACATTGGGTTTATGTTTTCATAAAAAAATTACCGTAGCTATTGGAGATTCAGTACTAACATTAAACAATAAATAATGAATGTTAACAGTAATTGAATTATAAAACATGGTGAATTAATAATACAAGTAAAAACAAACTCCTTTAAATTTTCTCAAAGCTATTAAAATAATTTTCCCATGTTTACAAATTTCAAGAAGAAAGTTTCTAATAACTTAGGCAGAGAACAAAATTCAATTTATACTCTAATAAATAATTAGGAACTTGATTAATATCTTCTAATTACAATTCTCAATTTCAAACGGCAAAACATGCAATGCTGTAAATTGTATAAATCGTGGGGCCCAAAGCATGGAAGAACAATTCAACATTGCAAAATTCGATGAGAGAGCCATGATGCAAGAATTTTATATTGTCGTGGAGTCCACTGGCCAAATTAAAATTACCAACATATTTATAGATCTTCCCAGCAATTCGTGCTCTAGAAACGTGCAAACTAATAGTAATAAGATTCGTGGAGCCGAAAACTTGACAAGTGACTTATATATAAACAAACAATGAATTATGAAAATTTTATCTCCTGACAGGCAATAGATCAAGTTAAATAATCTTTAAAACTGAAATTATTTCATACCTTGGATCATATGCTAGAAGTTGATCTTGCCAGTCTCGATATCATGTGGATCAAGATTTATATAATTTTAACATATAAAATAAATTTAAAATTTCAATTTCACAAAAGTCTACAGAAAATATTGACTGTTCTCTAAAACCATTCTGTAACGCCCCAAAACATGTGTCCCGGAGGTTACTCAAATCATTCGTTCGTAAAAATATTAACTTGAATTATGATTTAATAACAATTTTAAAGAATAATAACATATTTTAACTTTATGTCTTACAAATATTCAAATAATTCAACATTATTCTTGAGATCTAAATAAATAAATAAACTTTAATTTATAAAACAATTGACTAATTAAATATTGAAAAAAAAAATTAGTTTTCTTGATCCAGCGACACGGGGCTCTGTCAGCAGTCTCAAGCTCCAACTCCGATCAATCAAGCAACTGTAAAATATTTTTAAAATATGGAATGAGCAAATAAATATACTCAGTATAGATCTCGTGCCAGTATTTTCACAATTTAATATAAAAAGTAAGTAAATTACGCACATAACATACTTTCATAGTGAGATAGAAACCTGACCATCTCATTCTCGATTTAGATCATACCCATTCTCAATCTCTATTTAGGGTCTAGTCATGTGACTGGCTTCTGTAGATCTACATAATACCCTTTGGTATTACCCACAAGATCCTTATTACTATTAATTCGGATCACATAATAGAACATAAATTACTCAAACTTAAAACATTAAAAAGTGAAAACACGAACCACTTGGCAAATAGAGAAATTCATACCTTATTCGTTAAATTAATTGTAAAATTAAGTAATAAAAATTGAAAATATTGCCAAACGGATCTCGAATGCGTTGAAAGATTTTATTCTTTTTCTTAGCCCCTCTCTCTCTCTCTCTCTCTTCAATTCGTTTCTCTCTCTCTCTCTCTCTCTCTCTCTCTCATATATATATATATATATATATATATATATATATATATATATATATATATAAATTTTGTACAATTTGTGCCTTTAAATAAAGTGAAAACATGTAAGTTGTTTAATTAATGCAAAAGACTTTGGCGTGAATAGTCCTTAGAGCATCTCCAATGCATTTCGTGAATTGAAAAAATACACATGACACGTCAGTAAATAGATGGAATGTGATATAAATTCCACTTTAATGCACAACGTGGATTAGGATGTTAGCTGATGTGGCGCTAAAAAAAATAGACATTATGGGGCAGAGCGTCTACATCTAGACACTCTATGAGACATGCTGACTCGGCGTTAACTTTTATTTTTTAATTATTTAATTATTATAAATAAAGAGGTTGGGCCAATCAAGTTTTATGATACAAGTTATTTCTATTTGGACTCTTTATACAGTGAGAAATCCTGCAGATAAGGCTCAATTTATATATAGTAATTATTTTTAATTTTAAATAAAAATTGCCACACAATCAATATTATTTAAATGTAGAAGGAACCATTGGAGAGTAAATTTTTTACTTCTCCATCTATTTATTTACGCTCTATAGAAGTCCGTCTATTTTATTACCACGTTAGCCCCAATTTACGGAGTGCATTGGAGATGCTCTTTTATACAAACAAATAAATAATTATAGTAGATAAGGTTTGTTGACCACAAAATCCGGCTGGACTTTGGACCAACACGTCTCAGCTCCTCCCTCTTTGACACGTGGATCTCCTGCGCACCAGTGCACAGTTTCACCCATTTGTCACCTGAAGGTAAACCTCTTGGTCTCTGTACATGCGAAACTTTTCTATTTTCAGTTTCTCATTGTGGGTTTGAAAATTTTGTTTTTGCACCTTATTTTTCTTTCTTTGAGTCTGACCCACCTTTAAAACAAAAAAGAAAAAAAATGGAAAGAGTTGGGGGAATGGGTTCACAGGAAATGTTAGCAATGGCGGTTCCCGTCAGAGGTTTCTGCCCCATCTCTTTATCGGTTCTTTAGGGAGCAGATTAAGAGGAGGAATAGGAAAACTAGCGGTATAATTTATTTGAGTGATTCTGACAGTGAAGAGGAGAGAAACCAGAACTACATGGCCCATTTGTCATCCGAAGAGGAATCCGCACTAAGAGAACTTCGAAGCAAACTTGATAGAGACATGGGGAGAGAGGGAGCAACGAGTTCTTCTTCTGGCCCACAAGATCTTGATTTGGGCAACAGGGCCCCTTTCCGGGCACATAGAGAGGAGCTGGGGCTCTCAGGGGAGGAAATAGCCCAGGTCGAAAATTGGGTGGACCAGGTAAATAAGCTATCAGGATATCATGTGGACCCCGATCCAAACCCAGATTTGTGGGAGAGCAGCGAGGTTGCTACCGAAATTCGAGGAGTTGATCTGGCTTGTGCCTCGCGAAGTTCAGGATGCTAGAAGGGGTCCGTTTAGTGCATCCTACACCTTCTTGTCGACCATGCAGTCCTCCTCCAGGCCAAGCAGCTATATGTTACGACGCTTTATCCTGTGGGATGAGGTTACCTCTGCATCCTTTCTTCAGGGCCTTGCTTAGGAGCTACAACTTGTGCCCCTACCAGTTGGCACCCAACTTTTGGACACAAGCCGTGGGCGCTTGGCTGGTGTGGCAAGAGGTCAACCCCGATTATCCTATCTCACTACACATTATTCATACCTTGTACACTCTGAAGAAATCGGTGAGAAGGGAGAGGGACGTGAGACCAGATGTGAAGGACTGGTATTACTTGTCTCCTAGGGGCTCATATCCTCCCGTCATTACTGGCCAACCTACTTCTGTAAAGAACTGGAGGAATCAATGGTTCTGGGTGGCTGGGGAGTGGCAGAATTCGCCTGTGGACCCAAGTCCAGAAATTTCAGTTCCCCGAACTCTTTCCACTCCTAGTGAGTCTTGTGTTCGCTTTATTGTCCTTAAGCGTCACGTGTCACTTGTTTTTTTTTTTTTTATACACCTCTCTTCGTTGCTTACTAACGTGTCACCAGTTTCTGGCAGGGGACACTTTTGCTCGCCTCCTCCCTGACGCAGACCTAGCGGCAGTGAGGCGTTTGTTTGCTTACAAGGGCACCTTCCAAGGGGTCATTCAGCAAAACAAGCTATTTGTTAAACACGGTCTTATGCGAGCCATGAGTAAGTTCGTTTCCTTATTGCTATTTCATCTTATGCTTTGTCTACTTGCAGCCTCATTTTTCTTTCTTTCTTGTCAGGTTCCAAGGATTTTCCAAATATTTCTCTAAAGGGGCTTATGGCTACGAAGATCCCCCTTGCACTCCGTCATGGCAGTGAAATTGAGAGAAAACAGAAGGTGGTATTGGCCAACCTGCAAGTTGGGGTGGCAAGAGAGGTGTTCGAGGCGTCTACTGCCCAACTTCAGGGGCCTCTACCAGCCCTACTGCCACCGCCTACTCTGCTTCCTGTGGGTCCCCAGCAACCTAGCACAGAAAAGGGGACTGATCCTAAGGGATTCCTTCCAAAGGGGAAGGGGAAAAGGTCAGATAGGGGCGGATCTAAGAGGGACAAGGAGGCTAAGGGTGCCTCGGTTCCTCCTCCCTTGTCCGAGGACACGTTTGAACCTGCCCCTGAAGAGGAGCCTGCCCCTCTGAAGAGACTCAGAAGAGGTAAGGGCAAAGAATCCACCTCTGGGCCTCTGCCTCCCATGCTAGAAGACCTGGAGGATGAGCCTTCTGTGCCCATTCCAGGCTTGGCCTATGAGGTGACACCGGAGGGGGCAGAAGAACTTAGACATATTAAAACAAGCGTTCTCCCCAAAGATGTCACTTTCAGCCCTTCTCTATTTGACTCCCCCAGTTCTCCTCCAGCCCGGGCCGCCTTCATTACTGAGTAGTTTTGGACAGAGGGCTGGTCTGCTTTCTCCTCCAGCGTTAGTCCGTCTCGGAAGTTTCCCGCCGCCAAGGCCATGAATGCCAGGGCGTTGGCCCTTATTGACGAGGTGGAGTCGTCTGTGGATGAGGCGCAGAGGGACAAAAAGAATGCTGAGACTGCTCTCCGGCACGCGGACAATATGCTCAAGGAGATCAATGACCTCAAGGCCCAGCTATCTATAGCCCGCAAATCTTCTTCAAAAGAGAGGGCTAATGCGAAGCGCCTCCAAGAGGACAACGACAAATTGAAACATGACCTCCATGCCTCCGAATCAGACGTGGCGACCTTATGCAAAAAATTGGATGACTCCAACCGTGCACAGTCTATTGCCTCTGAGGCCCTGACCGCCGCCAAGTTGAAGCTAGAAGCTGAAGTGGCAGAAGTAAATGAAAAGCTGGGGAGGGAGCTGGAGGCTAGGAAGAAAGCTGAGGAGGATTACACTTCCCTGGAGAAACATATTGACTCCAGAATTTCTGAGGCCTTGGAGCGTACCATTGCGGCTAGGGTGCAGGAGGTTCTGGGTGAAGAAGTTTCGAAGGCAGTTCAGAACTTCAAGGATACTTTCGAAGATACCCTAGAATACGAGGCTATGCAGAGGGTCTTTGGGAACTTGGGGGCCAGAATGGCCTTAGGGGATGTGAAGGAAGCTTTTCCGACACTGGACCTGTCCTCCATTGAAGCTTTTTACCCCGAGCCTCAAGGTAATCCTGCGGATCCTCTGGGCGTGTCTGATAAAGGCCCCTTGGAAGATGTCCCTCCTCCACAATAGTCATCTTCTGCATTTGTTAGCTTTAGTTTTTTTTTTTTTTTGTAAGTCCCCCGGCACTTCATATTGTGCATGTCTCATTTTTATGAATGAAGCAGTTTATTCATATTTTGGTGCAGCAACATTTTTTCTTTACTGCTTATGAATGAGTATTTCAAAGTGTGAGTAGTTCGTAATTGTTTGACGATATGCGGGTATCTGTAAATGTCTGTAAATGTCTAGTCCCTTAGATTTAACGAGCTTAATGCGTTCACGCTTGCGGGTTAAATCTGATGTCGACCAACTTTTGAGCAACTTTTACCTTACATTTAGTAACACCTCTTACAAATTTGCATTAACTTCTGTTTGTGGCGTGCCTATTTTCAATCTATAATTTCAACGACGTGCGCTTATGTTTTTACAACAGAAATAATATAGGGACTTTTACGTTTGAATCCACAGTATTTAGTACGCATATGTCTTGTGAGCGTTTCGCTTAAGTGTATGCATGAAAGTATCAACCACTTTGCGAAAACATTTAATATTTCGTGCGAAAGAGCACCCCGTATGTGCGAACTAATTTATCGTTTTTAGAACTTTGGTTCATGTGACAATGTCTGAGGCACTTACGTCTGAGTTTGCATGGATTTCAGAAATAATACAGTGATCGACGTGTGGGCTTTATAAGAGTCCCTTGTTTTTAACAATTTCATGCATGACGAATACACATGGCTAATTAGTATTTGGTGTAATCCTCATCATAATTAACTAGCGATTTCATACAATCATGTGACAACGCTGTGCCTCGTTGAAGTGGAATTTGACTTATTGAAAATAGCGACGAAGGTGATCTGTATTCCAAGGATTACACAAAGGTACCCGGACAAATCTTCAATTATGTAAGTACTAGGTACCACCTCGGCTGTGATCCTGTAAGGGCCTTCCCAATTGGGACCCAAAGTCCCTACTCCTGGTTCTTGAGTTGAAGGAAGAACCTTTTTTTAGGACTAAGTCTCCAATATTAAAGCGTCGCCCTTTCACCCTTTTATTGTAGTATCGAGCCATCTTTTCCTGGTATCTGGCCATCACCACTTGAGAATCGTTCTGTTTCTCCATGAGGAAATCCAAACCGGCCCTTTGTGCTTCTTCATTTCTCACTTCGTCGTAATTAATCTGTCGAAGTGAGGGTACCCCAATTTCGACGGGACATACCGCCTCGGCGCCATATGCCAATGAGAACGGAGTTTCACCAGTTGCGGTGTGAGAAGTGGTGCGAAGCGCCCATAGTACTTGTGGGAGCTCATCTACCCATGCGCCCTTTTTGGACTCCAACTTCCTTTTCAGGGTGTTTTTTATGGTTTTGTTCACTGCTTCCACTTGCCCATTGGCCTGCGGGTGATGTGGAGATGAAAACAGCTTTCTAATTCCCAAATCACCACACAACTCGTCCACGCTTCTGTTTTTAAACTATTTAGCATTGTCACTAACCAGCGAATGGGGTACCCCAAACCGGCATATGATATTCTTCCAAATGAACTTGGTGGTGTTGGCCTCGGTGATTCTCATAAGTGGCTCAGCCTCGACCCACTTGGTGAAGTAGTCAATTGCTACTATAGCAAAGTAATTATTTCCGGCTCCCCTAGGCATAGGACCTATAATATCAACCCCCCATTTTGAAAAAGGCCAAGGGCTGGTCACCACGGTTAGCCTGTGATGTGGCTGATGCAGTATGGTTGCGTGTCTTTGGAATTTATCACACTTGTGCACAAAGTCATGAGAGTCCTTTCGCATAGTGGGCCAAAAATACCCCTGTTTGAGGGCTTTCCGAGCTAGCGATAGTGCCCCGGCATGGTTGCCACATATACCTTCATGGATTTCCCTCATTACATATCGCCCTTCCTCAGGCCCAACACATCTTAGCAACGGGGAGGTGAAACTCCGTTTATAAAGTAGATCATCCAAGAGTACGAAATTGGCAGCATACCTTTGCAATTTCCGAGCTGCTTCAGGCTCGTTTGGCACTGTCTGGTGCCTCAAATATGCAATCAGCGGATTCATCCAGGATCTCTCTTCCTCTACCATCAAAATCTCTGGTCCTGGCTCAATAGAGGAGGTCAACATGCGCTCAACCGGGATCAGATTATATAGCTCCGCATCACTCCTGCTTGCTAGTTTGGACAGAGTATCAGCGTTGGAGTTTTTTGTTCTGGGGATGTGCCGCAATTCCATTTCTTCAAAGTGTATCGCCAAATCTCTTACTTTCTTCAAGTAAGCAACCATAAAGGGTTTTTTGGCAGAAAATTGCCCATTGAATTGATTTACAACGAGCTGCGAATCGCTGTTCGCCACTATGGACTTGATCTTTAAAGCTTTGGCAAGTCTTAACCCAGCTAACAACGCCTCGTACTCAGCAACGTTGTTCGAGGCTTTGAACTCGAAGCGGATTGCGCTATGTAGTTTAAACCCTTCCGGGCTAATTAATAATATGCCCGCACCGGATCCCTCCTTAGCCGAGGACCCATCAACAAATAATTTCCACTCCTGGCTAACCTCTGTGTTATCAATCATTTCGACCTCCGGCGGGTGTGTGAATTTGACTACGAAGTCAGCCAAAGCTTGGGCCTTTATCGCAGTCCGAGGCGCATAGTGTATGTCAAACTGGCTTATTTCTATTGCCCATTTCAGTAATCTCCCAGATACATCTGGTTTTTGCAACACTTGTCTCATGGGAAAGTCGGTGAGCACGTGTATGGAGTGTGCTTGAAAGTAGGGGCGAAGTTTGCGAGAAGCGTTGAGTAGTGAAAGGGCAAGTTTCTCCATATCTGGGTAGCGTGTCTCAGCATCTAGCATGGCTTTACTCTCGTAATATACTGGAAATTGATTCCCCTCCTCTTCTCTGACCAACACGGAGCTAACAGCCTCTTTGGGCACAGCCAAATACAGGTAGAGAGGCTCGCCAGCCTTTGGCTTTGATAGCAATGGGGGTCGTCCCAAGGATGCTATCAGGTCGGCGAAGGCCTGCTCACACTCCGATGTCCACTGGAATCGTTTCCCCCCTTTTAAGATTTTGAAAAATGGAAAGCATTTGTCTGTGGATTTGGAGACAAATCGATTCAGGGCTGCGATTCTTCCCGTTAAGCTTTGCACCTCCTTTGGATTTCGAGGCGATTGCATGTTTAACAAAGCATCGATTTTGTCGGGATTAGCTTTGATTCCTCTTTTATTCACCATGAACCCAAGAAATTTTCCAGATGCTACTCCAAATGCACACTTCGTCGGGTTGAGCTTCATCCGATATTTCCTCAAAACATCGAAGGCCTCTGACAAATGGCGAATATGATCCGCGACGACCATACTTTTGACCAACATGTCATCAACATACACCTCCATGGTGTTTTCCAATTGTTTTACAAACATGCGATTCACTAGCCTCTGATAGGTAGCTCCCGCATTTTTCAAGCCGAACGGCATTACTTTGTAGCAATAGAGTCCTCTATCTGTTATAAACGAGGTATGCTCCTCGTCCGATTCGCACATGGGGATCTGATTGTATCCGGAGTAAGCATCCATGAAGCTCAGGAGCTCATGCCCTGCCGTAGAGTCAACCAATTGATCGATCCGGGGCAGTGGAAAGCTGTCTTTTGGACATGTCTTGTTCAAATTTGAAAAATCAATACATACTCTAAGCTTCCCATTGTGTTTTGGTACTAAAACAGGGTTTGATACCCACTTCGGATACCGCGATTCTCTGATGAAGCCATTTTTCAATTGCTTCGTGACCTCGTCTTTCAAGGCCTCATACTTGTCTGAACTCATAGGTCTTCTCTTCTGCCTATGCCCAGGGCTTCGTGGATCAACCTAGAGTCTGTGACATGCCTCCTTAGGATCAATCCCAACCATGTCGCCATGCTTCCATGCGAATACATCGAGGTTTTGAAGTAGGAAGTCCTTTAATTGACTCTTGTATTCGGTTGGCGATTCCAGTCCGACCTGTAATTCCTTGATTGGGTCCAGTGGGTCTACGCCGAAGCACTCCAACCTTTCGGCCGGGGTGGGGCAATTGTCACCTGCCATCTTGGGGTCTAGATCTGCTAAATCCTCTTCTAGGATCATCGTGACATCCTTATCTCCAGATGGCCCTTCACCCAATCTTTCAGGGTCTGGAGCAGCCTCGGCCATGGCTACATCACTGATCATGTTTAAGCTTCGATCTTGAAACTTCCGGATTGCATTTGTGTAACAAGCCCGGGATTCTGTTTGGCTTCCCCTCACAGTTGTAACGCCATGCTCCGTAGGGAACTTCATGCAAATGTATTTGGTATGCGTTACAGCCCCCAAGTCAATGAGACCAGGCCTCCCAATTGAGCCATGATAGGAGGAGATTTTGTCAACCACCAAGAATTCCATTGGGATTCTGGAGAGGGTCGGGGCTTGCCCTACTTCAGTCATAAGGGTTATGGACCCTCTGGGGGTTATGCTGTCCCCAGTGAATCCGTATATCGGATCAGGGACCGGAATGAGGGGAGTGCTGATCCCCATCTTATCAAAAGTTACCCCGTAAATCACATTTACCGAGGCACCATCATCCACCATCATCCGTGATATCCCATTTCGAGCCACCACCACCCTAATAACCAATGCGTCGTTGTGTGGGAAGTGTACTCCAACGGCATCGTCTTGTGTGAATGTGATAGGCTCCATCCGAGGCATCCCAACAAGATGGGAATGGATATGATAGTTCACGTTAGCGGGCTGCTTGGCCTCTCTTATATACCTCTTTTGGGAGTTGTTTGTGCTCCCACCTGGGTGGGGGCCTCCCAGTATTGTGTCGATTTCACGAATGGGGAGGTCGGCCACAGGCATAGGTGGTTCCCGTGTGTCTTTGGCATGTGCCGAGGCGGTGTCTTGGCCCTTATTCCTGTCTCTTTGATGATTATCAATTATTTCCTTAGTTGAGTTCTTCCACGGAGCTCTCCTATCAGCTCGGTTGAACTTTTGGCCACCAGATTTTTGTGTCCGCCCTGTGTCAGGGGGAAAATCACCTCTACTTCTCCCCTGTGCCTTTTGGTCAGCTAGCAGGTGGATTTCTCTGCAATCCTCTGTTGCGTGACCGTAATACCTGTGGTAGGCGCAGTAAGCCCCAATCATGGGATGTTTTCCACTTCGGCCGCTTTCCACTCTCCCTTGAGCCGTATGAGGATTTTGAGAAGGGGTGTTAGAGTGTAAGTGAGGGATAGCCTCCGTGATTTCTGCTGCAAAGCTAGATCCCGTCCCCGGGAATGGCTGAGGCGGGCCACCTCGGTTACCGCCAGTCCTATCCTTGTTTCCTCCCTTTTTGAGGTCCGCTTCATTGGGATATCCAAGGTTGTATCTCCCTTGGGGGTGATTATCTCTGGCCCTAGCCATTTCCTCTGATACAATATCTTCCTTCATCAGGTCTACCAGGGTATTGTAATCTCTTGGTTTCCTGGTCCGGACATCCCTCCAAAACATGCTGGTCATATCTAGCCCTCCTTTTAGGGCGGAGAACATCTCCGCTTCTGTGATATTTTCGCAGATATGCATTTCTTCAGTGAATCTAGCTAGGTAACTTTTCAGAGATTCGTCCCTTCCCTAACTCAGATCCTGAAGGCGTTGGAGTGGGAGTTGACCAGGCCTAGAAGAAACAAAGCCATTCTTAAAAGCAGTTTTCATATCCCTCCAACTGTGGATGCTGTCAGGAGGGAGTTTTTTATACGATCGTATGGCACTTCCCTCAAGGGTTAAAGCAAAAGCTTTAAATTTCAGTGCCGGGGTGGCCCCGGCTATTTCCATGCTAGCGCGGTAATTTAACAGGTGATCATCAGGATCACCTCGGCCAGAATACTTCGCTATTTCCGGCATTTCAAAGTCATGGGGGATGGGGCATCTACAGAGGCCCTCTGTGAAGGGACTTACTTCCTCTTCGTCATCCAATTCGTACGACGGCAGCTCGCTGTTCTCGTCATGACCGGAATACTTTGGATCACGGTATTGTCCATAGAGCGGTGGAGCGTACTCCTGCCCTTGCGGTGGTGGAACGCGGCCGTAGTTTGACCTTTCATGGCTCTGTAACTCATTGCGAGGATTAGTCCGAACTGCTTCGGCTCTTCTTTCTTGCCTATTCCTAGGCTCATGTGCTGATGCCATCCTTTCTCCTCCCATACCTCGTTTGTTCCTGTACATTTGACCCTGCGATAAGGCTTCTTCAGCGCGTCGCTCGCGCCTATTTCTAGGCTCTGCGGCATTGTGCCGACCTGGGTCCGTTTGTCCCCGTCGTTGTCCCCTGAATAACCCTCCTATTCGGCTGAAAACACTGCCGGAATTTGCGGGAGAAGCCTCCCTGTGTCTAGCTGGGAGTGGGTTTTGTTCCCCATGTGTTTCATGTTCTGGGTCTCGCTCGTAGAAGGGCTCGGATTCCACTTCGGCGTATGCCTGCGGATCCTGATAATAATAAGATACAGTGGCCGCCTCAGATGGTGAATAATGTGGCTGTGAGTATTGCTGAGGCATTGCAGGTTCGTTCACAGTATACCCTCTGGCCATAAAGGCATTCATTGCAGCAGTTTGTTCTATTTGCTGCCTCTGCATCTCCAGCATTTGGGCCGCCATGAGTGTCATGTCTCGCATCATGCGGCGATTTCGGTGCCCGCGAGGTGGATTAGGTTGTGCCACCTCCTCGTTGGCGTTTTCATGGGGTTCTTGAGGAACTTCGTCCTCGCTGTGTCGGCCACTTCTTCCCCTACGGGGGTTAACATCACCGTCACTTTCATTCATATTTCAGAAGAATTTCTGGTCTTAGATTACTTTTCAAGGATAGATAGACCTTTGTCTCGCTGCTTCAAACCGTTTTCAAGGTTGTTAAACTTATGTTTCAAAGTTCTTTACCTTTTTCAAGGGTGATCCAGCTTATCTTTCAAAGCTCCTACCTTTTTCAAGGCCAACCAGCTTATATTTCAAAGCTCCTACCTTTTTCAAGGCGAACCAGCTTATCTTTCAAAGCTCCTACCTTTTTCAAGGCCAACCAGCTTATCTTTTAAAGCTCCTACCTTTTTCAAGGCGAACCAGCTTATCTTTCAAAGCTCCTACCTTTTTCAAGGCAAACCAGCTTATCTTTCAAAGCTCCTTGCAGTTATCCGCTCTATTTATTGTAAGAGGTTATTCATCCTTTTTCAGAACTACCTTTCTATGTGTGGCTTCTTACCATGTGTTTTCGTGGTTAGCAGTATGGCTTCCCACAGACGGTTCCAAAATGTTGACTACAAAATCCGGCTGGACTTTGGACCAACACGTCTCAGCTCCTCCCTCTTTGACACGTGGATCTCCTGCGCACTAGGACAAACAGTCAGCTTGCAAAGGGGGCCGAGGTGGCTCCCGTTTGCACTCTGATGCCTAAGTCAGTACTCATTTTAGGCGAATATGTATATATTGGGTGCGGGAAATATAAGTGTGTAAAAGAGAGAAAAGGGAGTGAGAGAAATATAGAGTTAAGAGTGAGAAATTGCTAACCCCCAACTTGGAGACAATTGTGCTTCATTTATAGAGGAACTTCTTGTCTTGGATTACGACACGTGGCATACTTTACACTTGTCACCACCCTAGCTCATGGAAGTGACAACCTTGCTTTTCAACCGTAATCATTGCTACATTTCGTAGGGGATGGGCGCCTGTCACGTCTTGGTAAAGGTAGTATCCCATCACTGACTCTATCTCTCTTTTAGTCAACTCCATAAAGCACCCCGCTGAGTGTAAAGCACATCGGCTGGTGCGTTAACCAGGTCGGCTAAAGAGGTTTGCTTGACGTACCACCTCGGCAATTATCCCAGGTGATACTTTAGGCCTTTAGTGGTAGGTCAAGGTCCGTTGGGCCACTATTGGGCCTTCGCTGGTGGATCACTGTACCTTTCTCTGGACCCGGATTCAACAAGGTTATTCACATAATTTGAGTTCTAATAGGACTCTTAATTTAATTATAATTGGATTTCTAATAACAAATTGATAATGCATAAAAATTTATATTTGAGAGAAATTCTAATTGCATGAGGATATAATATTTCGATGTGGATATATGCAAATTGTTTAAATTCATCAAAACACTTATCCGATAACTCATGAAAATGAAAAATTAAATAGTGCATGAATATTAAAATAATTCAATAATACTTAAAACCGATCTATTAAATTATATTTAAAAACACATATTACCAATTATTATGACTATTAGTACAAAGCCCCAAGAAAATTTCGGGGTGTTATACATTAAGTATTCATAATTGATTCATTGTTTTTATATTTTAGATTATTTATCGAAAAAAGTTTAATAAAACCAATTCCCCCCCCCCCCCCTTGATTAGTTTATCTTAGGTTATCATGATGGAGATCAAAGGTCGCAAAGATTTATAGTGGCCACGATAGTGACCACGCCCCAACATTTGCGAGTTAAGACAAAGTATTGTGAATTTCAGAAAGATCATGGACATCATACAGAGCATTGTAAGGTATTGAGGGATGAGATTGAAATGTTGATTCAGAAAGGATCGTCAAGCACGTACGTGCTACATCGTGATACAAAAGACAAAGCCCCTGCTCCCTCTAGTGAGGAACGATCACTAGCGGGGGTGATAAATGTTATTTTAGGAGGACCAGCTTCAGAGGGTGACTCAAAAAATTCACGAAAAGGATATGCTCGATCTGTAGATGTTAATGCAATTTCCTCACGAACACTTGGTGCAGATGACATAACTTTTGGGAATATGGATAAGGAAGGAGTGGCATACCCCCATGACGATGCCTTGGTAATCGTAGGGGATATTGCAAATTATGATGTAAAGAGAATTCTTTTAGATTGTGGAAGTGCGGATATTGTAATGACTTATTACGTCTTCAAAGTCATAAATCTTCAGAGGGATGATATGCTACCAATGACAACACCCTTAAATGGATTTGGAGGAGCAACCGTGAAAGCTGAATGTTCGATTTGTCTAACCGTTTGTCTGGGGTCATATCCTGCCACCATAGCAATCCGAGTTGAATTCCTAATCGTTGTTGTGAAGATGGCTTACAATGCAATTCTTGGTTGGCTTTTGATACATGCCACTGAGGGGTCGCATCAACTTATTATCAAAAGATGAAGTTTCTAACAACCAGAGGAATTGGGGAGATTAGAGGAAATCAATTGGATTCAAGAAGATGTTATTTGGAAAGTATGGAGATACAACGATCATCATGGCTATCGAAAGTTATGAAAAGATGATGACACCTCATTTCCAATCAATTGATCAAATAATTGAAATAGAGGTTGAACCAAACAAGAGAATTCGAATCAGCAATACGTTAACCGAAGAAGAGATCAAACAGATTGTGGACCTTTTTAGAGAAAAAATTACTGCTTTTGCATGAACCGTTGAGGAGATTGAAGGGATACTAAGAGATGTTTCACAACATTTCTTAAATGTAATTTCTAAATCAAAGCCAATCAATCAGAAAAAGAGACACTTTACACTCGAAAGAAAAATGGTCATGTAAGAAGAAGTGAACAAACTTCTCAAAGCAAAATTCATCAGAGAAGTTGAATATCCTCAATGGCTAGAAAACTTGGTGTTGGTCAAAAAGTCAAATGGAAAACAAAGAATGTGTATTGATTACACTGATTTGAATCGTACTTGCCCAAAAGATTGCTACTCATTGCCCCCACATAGATGCTTTGATGGATGCATTTTCAGGTTATCATCAAATTAAGGTGACAGAGAATGATGAAGAAAATATATCATTTATCATCGATGTAGGCACTTTTTGTTACACTTCGATGCCATTTGGTTTAAAGAATGCGGGTGAAACATATCAACGCATGGTGAATGTAACACCCCAAGTTTCAAAACCTTAAACATAGGCGTGTTAACTTCCATTCACATTAAATGCGGAATTTAAAACGTTTAAACATTAAAATGCGGAAAACAAATCATTTAAAAACTTCAACCTTTTCATTTTCTATTTTAAAATCTTATAGAAATTTCGACAGAGTCTCCTCTATAAATTGGACTTAACCAACCTGTAGAGGGACATCAAAACCATTTTACAACATAAACTCAACTCAAATAGAAATCCAATATTCAACATACAACCCCAATTCTACTTCAAACTCCAACATCACCACATTATTTCAAACTCAATCCCCAAACTCCTCAACACAACATTTTGTATCAATAAGCTTCAATTAAATGCAATAAGTGATAATATAACCAATATTAGAAATTCCATAACAAATTTAAAACTAATCTCAACCAAACAATTATCAACATAAAATGAATGAATTAAGAAATAATTAATTATAAACTTAATTAACTTCAAAATTTAACTTTATTTTCTTTAAAAACTTGAAGCGGTGTAGCCTGAGTCTGTCACCAAGTGCTCTCCTCGGATCACCTAACTTTCATCACCTGAAATGTTGGGGAGGGATTGGGGTGAGCTAAAGCTCAGTAAGTAAACTTTATGCATGAATGCATGCTTATGACATGAAATGCTTTAAACTTTGAAATATGTATCCCCATTCACTTTAACCTTTCAAAACTTTCAAACTTTTCAAGCTTTCACTTGACATTTCAAAACTTTCACTTCATTCCATCGTGAGCTCACTTGGTGTAACTTCTAGTCAATCAGATAACAATGGGCTATTCTTATTTGGAACCAGATTAACATGCGCATTTCCACCGCAAAGCGGTTTAACATTCACTTTCCCACCGCAAAGCGGTTCATTCATTCATTCCACCGCAAAGCGGCTCATTACATTCATTCCACCGCAAAGCGGCTCATTACATTCGGGTACGCCGGTCCCCCGCGCCCCATTTCCCACTCGGATCTTTCATGACATAGAAGTACACCCATTCTTTCAAAAACTTGGGATACATAATTTTTGACAAAAATTGCACTTTGACACATTCCTTTCATTAAAACATTTGACTTTCTCATTTCGATGCCAATGCATGCTTAATGATGCAATGACATGATAATGTGCATGTTTGAACATTCCCTTAAATACACATACTTGCATATGGCAATTCAATTACATCAACATTAAGTAATTAACACGAAATCACTTACGCACATTAATTTCACATTAACTTTCACATTTACATTCAACTTTGATGAAAATAGGGGGGAGTTTACTTACCTGAAATCCTTAGTATTTACCGTTCTGAATGTATTTTATTTTGTATTTTCATTTTCGAAAATGTTTTGTGTTTTGTGTTTTCATTTTTGTTTTCAAATTTGCTGAAAACGCGTTTGGTTTGTCATTTCTGAAAACTGTTTTTGAAAATGAAAAGTTGAAAAACACGTTCTGTTTGAAATTTTGCAGAACACTATTTAAACTATTTTTAATTAATTTGCTAGCAGAATACTACTAACTCCAACTCAAATTTCATTTCACAATATAGTAAAAATATGGTTACATGCAACACACTAATGTGAGCATTAAGAGTATATTAACACAATTTGGTAAGGTTCGGGACTTGAGAAAGCTCTACTTCTATTAAAATTCAGAAAATGCAAGTTTTTTCAAAACCACCAGAATCCATTTATCATTGCATGTTTTGAAATATAACAAGATTTCTCATTTAATTTTTTTTTTGTAATGTTGATATTGAATTCAATAAAACATTATTTAAACTAAGTTCCAAGTTAAGATAATTCTCAAAAAAAAAAAAAAAAAAATCTGTATTTAGGCTTTGTTCCAAGCTAGGATAATTCTAAAAAAATAATAAAAAAATAAAAACTTTATATTAAGCTTAGTTCTAAGTTAAGATAATTCTATAATAATAAAAAAATAAAAAAAAATAAAAAAAAAATAAAAATTTCCCAAAACGCGTTTTCCGCGTTTTGGACATTTTTTGTCGAAATACACACAAAACGCCCAAAACGATGTTTCGGGCGTTTTCCGTTTTGTGTACAAATTTTTTTTTTGTTTTCCAAAATGCGTTTTCGAAAATCGTAAAGAGAACGCGTTTTTAGCGTTTTCGAAAATAAAAACAAAAAACGACCTCAAAACTGCAAAGAGAACAGGGGCTAGTATTTACCGTTCTGAACTTGCAAGTGGAAGAGTCTCGGATACCCGTAACGTCAATGTACCAAAATCCCTAATTATTCACATTCGTCAATAAATATGACTTTTAGTTGACAATTAAATTCTTTATTCATTTTAATACTCAATCAAACATTAACTGAAATTAAAACTTCAATTTAACTCACATGTGATCTTAAGCCATGACTAATGCATATAATATTATATTCAAAACGAGGGATCCAATTACATGCACTTACAAGTTCTTTATCATTCATTTATTCAAATTTAAGTTGAAATATTTAGCTTAACCTAAACTTTACAAAATTTCTCAATTACAAATCCCGTTATTAAGAATTTGAAGATACTCAAATATGATCGTCAAATTTAACTCTAGAATCAAACAAAACCTCATAACCTTAATTTCAAATGTTGAAAATAAACATTTATAATTTGAAATTTAAAGTAAAATTTCAAACAAAGTATCATAATCTTAAAATCCCAAGTTCTGAAATCCAATACACAATTACATAATTTTCTACAATTTCAAAAAAGTAAAATTATAACTCAATTTCACACAGTTTAACCTAAAGCTATAAAATCACTCCCTTAAGGTCCCAACAAATTCACAAATCTTAAAATCAACATATATCCAAACTTTACCCAAACAATTAACTAGCTACAAATTAAGAATTTCAAAATCTGAAAATCTACTGTGGAAATTTCACCTCTATATAAAAATATATACATCAATACACACATACCAGCACTACTAAATTCCCAATTTAACAGTATAATTCAAAATCAACTAAACTTTAATTCGAAAATATGAGAACCACACACATTTACACATACACATATACATATACTCCAAATCAGAGATACACCGTGGGAATTTACACACCTACATATATATACACATACATACGGTCAATATATGTAATGGTGTTCGTGGATGTGTAAACCAGTGTGTGTTCGCGTGAGTGGTGTTTTGCGTGCGCTGTGGGTGTGCGGGTTGGAGGAGCTGAGGGGGAAAAGGGCAGTGAGTGCCTTACCGGTAGGTGGTGGTCGAGGTCGCAGCCCTGGTTAAGTGAGGTTGCGGTTTGGGTGAGGCGAGAGAGACGGGAGACAGAGAGCGAGCGTTAGTGAGGAGTAGGTTAGGGTTAGGTCTTATTAATCTTTTGAAATTTGCAACTCAGTCCTTCAATTCTCCTCTTTTGTTTAAGTAAGTCAATAAGTCCTATATACCCTCATTTGCCACTACACTTTTCCCCCAAATTTCAAATTGGCATAATAAAATAGAAAATAACATGCTGAGGCAATAAAACAATTATTTACATAGAATTGCATGTAAATAATTCAAATAACCAATTTATAGTCTTTCAAATTGGTACATTGATCGAGCCGGCGTCCAAGTTCTTCCACTGCAAAATAATTCCAATTATAGACATTAAAGGTCATAAAATCATAATTTATAATAACATTCCCAAGAACATTACGTGAAATTTAAAATTGCACGAGAAATGAAAAGCGGTCTTACAATTCCTTACCCCCTAAAGGAAATTTTGTCCTCGAAATTAAAACTTACTAAAATGGATACTTAGCATGCATTTCATCATTGCGTTCTCAAGTAATCTCTTTCACTACACGATTCCTCCAAAGAACCTTAACTAACGTAATCTTCTTTCTTTCAAGTTCCTTATTTACTTTCATTAAGATTTTCACAAGTGACTCCTCATAAGTCAGATCCTCACAAGATCTAATGACTCATAACTGAGACTATGGGAGAAATTCGAAATATACTTCCTCATCATTGAGACATGAAAAACGTTATGTAACCCTGACAGTGCTGGTGGCAATGCAACCCAATAAGCTAGGTTATCCACCCTTTCAAGTATCTTAAAGGGCCAACAAAACGCGAACTTAACTTCCCTTTCTTTTCAAGTCTCATAACTCCTTTCCTATGAGCTACCAAAAAGTCATATCACCTATAGTAATTTCCAAAAGTTTCCTTCTTCTGTCCACGTAGCTATTCTGTCTACTCTGTGCAATCTTCATTTGTTAATGAATCTTTTCAACAACTTCAGTTGTCTGCTGTACTATTTCTGGACCCAATAACTTTCATTCTCCTAGATCACCCTCGTAACTGACGATCTACACTTCCTATCGTATAGTACTCAATACAGACCGAAGTTTGATGGCTATTGTTGTAGGAGGCCATTAACCGACATTATCCCACTTATGAATCCATTCACTAACTTTCTATTTCCAGCCTTTCATAGAGTCCATTATAACATCTCAACCTTAATATATATATTGATTGATCACATTCTTAAAACTAAAATCAAGATTGACCAAAATAAAACTTTGTAATCCAGAATTAGTGAAACTTGACGTCCATACTAACATGTACAGTAGAAATACTAAAACTTTGACAAAATCTTTCTGGAAAGATTTACAAACGAAATCCTTTCTGAACATGATGACATTTCTTTTAAAATCGGAGTATCAACTTAAATCCTGTAATCCATACTTATATATTGTAATCAAGTATTCAACATCATACACTCATCTTAAACTAAAGCCAAGGTACTAACTTAAAAATCCATGCTTATAAAATCATCATAACAATACTCTAACCAAGTATTTTATAAATAAATCATTGACCTATCACCAATGAATAAAACTTTTGCGATTCATATAGGATTCCTCATCAAAGTTCACTTAACCCAAAAATACAATCCCATTATAAGTAAAAGTCACACAACTGACCTTAAATAATCATATCAATCTCTCTAAGATTAAAACATAATAACCATCATATCCTTCACATGAACCCTTTACATCAATATACTCACTAAGATTTTTATATCAATCTCTCAAACTCAATAAATCTTGGACTCTGCCATTGTCACTCTTTCTGCACACTACTCCATAATAAATAATCATTGTGAAGTCTTATTCTCATTTTCCACAAATCCTATCCACAAGGACAATTTCCTAAAATTTCATTTCTTATTTTTGAATCAAGATGCCATCAATAATAATCTCCACAATTTCCTGGTATGTACTATCATAAACCTTCCTCCGATCAGATGCATTACTTCTGCAATACTTGTACAAATCTAGGACCTGATAAAGTTTCTTTCATCAATATTGAAAACTTAATGTACATCAGTGAATCATTTACATTATGAGGAAATCCTGATTCATTTTCCATGACTGAGATTCATCATTCTTTGAATTTCCACTTAGAACCAAATACAACATAACTTATTCATGGATGGTCAACTTATTTCATAATTTCAATACATTATCACCTTCAGTTCTCATCATCACATTATTCCTTACAATCATCTATTATACCTTTTATATACAATTGACCTTATGACAATCATTATCTCACGTAATCCCAAACACTCAATCGCATGTCCCCAATTTCTCACTTTGAATAAGTGGTTACTCCTTTAAGGCATCTCACCATAAAATATTTTCAATATCTCCCATTCATGGTAACTGACTAATCCCAATAATCATATTACATGTAAATTCAACAGACGGTAAATGATTTTCCTAACCATCACAATGGTCTAAAATGCAAGCTCTCAACATAGCCTCTAAACTCTGTATAAAGAAATATTTGTTGATTACTTAAGTCATTATTCAATAACCCAAATGACATCACGTCTCTTCACTAATCTCTGTAAGCCCATGGAAAAATTCTCTCCAAATTTCAATAAATCTTTACTATTTCTTTAAAAAACATACCAAACCATAATAATTTGTCATCTCTAAAACTTCTTTATCACCAAATATCACCAAAACAATTAAAACAATAGAAATTACCTGAATATTCTCTCTATGTAGTATATCCAATAACATATTATTCACAAATCAACATAATATCATCATCTTATCTTTAACATATCTTCCCGATCAAATTCCAAAATAAATCAACAGTATTATCTCATATCCTTATAATTTATAATATTCTCCAATACAAGTGATCATTCCTTACTAGTGATAAATCCGTTCCCAAGAATAATTAAGATTCTTCCCAATAACGCCATAATACTTGTTGTCACTCATCTTTTCAAAATATAACTTATCATTTCCCAATGTATGGATCAAATCATTGCATAACTTCATGTATACCTTGATATCCCAGAAAACCAATCCATAATTCCTCAACATAACAATTTCAAATCATAATTTCCAATATCAATATCTCACTTCCTTCAATACATTAGTTGGTTCAAAAGACTACTCATACTTATAAATATATGCCACAAATCATATTCCCAAAATTTAATCACAAGACCAAACTACATAATAAATTTCTCTCAAAATAGAGGAATAATTCACTTACTCAACACAATATCCATTACTTAATTCCCAATAACTAAGAACCAAATCTTTAAACCTCTAATTTCATAGTTCTTCTCATAAAAGTCTCAATAAAATCATATCACTTCTAATCTCAACATCTCTTCACAACTTCATAAAACTGGTTTTGCCATGTCTAAATTCAATTATGCAAAGTCTCATAAAACCATCTTTCTTCTTCATATATAGCTCCTGGGCACCCCATGGCAAAAAAGTTAGATCGAACAAAACCTTTGTCCATGAGATTCTATAGTTGCACTTTGAGCTCTTTTAAGTTACGAAGGAGCCATCCGATATTATACCTTGGATACTAGAGTTGCGCACTTAATCAATGACGAATTTAATTTCTCTTTTAGGCGATAAATCACAAAGATCTTCTGAGAACCTCTCTAGTCATTCTCGAATAATAGAAATTTGTTCGAGAGAAGTATTCACCTTAGACACTTAAATTATTGCAACCAAGTAGGCTTAATAACTCTTATTCATAAATGACGAACTTTCATCGCTGATACTATCAAAATAGAAAGTTTCACCTTTACTTCAACAAAGCGAAAAGGGTTTCATTTGAAGGTTTAAATACCACCTTAACGTAGCCATTGATTGAAACCTTATACCGAAATAATCATTCCATTCCTAGTATGACATCAAGTTCGTGGATATCCGGTGTTATGAGATCAATCATCTACTCCTTCCCATTTACCACGATCGGGAAATCGTTTAACGCATATCTTGAGTTCAAAAGTTCTCCAAAATGTGTTGGCAAGCAAAACTCGATCTCCAGTTACCGAGATGGGTAAATCAATTTTCCTATGATTATGGGACCATCAAATGAGTGGGTAGTCCCGATATTAAACATGATAAGTGCTTAACACTAAGTTCGATGACTTCGTAACTTCCGACTTGGATATAATATACATTCGTGCCGATGTAGTCTCCATGACTCAAAGCACCATTCGCATTCACTTCATATCTTTCACATAATGAACTTATAAACATTACCCAATTTCATAATAATCATTACCATCTCATTTTCTCGTTTACATAATCAAGATATATTCATCATATTCACTAACAACATTCTTAACCTTTCACCTTACGACATTACACATTAGCATGCAAGCATTTACAATAATTGAAACATCAATTAACATTTCATAATTTAAACAAAATTTAACTTACCAGGTGATCGAGGAAGATGCACTTGAGGCGTGACTCAGTACCCGAACCCTTTCAATTAAGCTTTTTAAAGTCTACAGAATCGCTTTTAAAACTCTTAGCTCTGATACCAAAAATGTAACACCCCAAGTTTCAAAACCTTAAACCTAGGCGTGTTAACTTCCATTCACATTAAATGCGGAATTTAAAACGTTTAAACATTAAAATGCGGAAAACAAATCATTTAAAAACTTCAACCTTTTCATTTTCTATTTTAAAATCTTCTAGAAATTTCGACAGAGTCTCCTCTATAAATTGGACTTAACCAACCTGTAGAGGGACATCAAAACCATTTTACAACATAAACTCAACTCAAATAGAAATCCAATATTCAACATACAACCCCAATTCTACTTCAAACTCCAACATCACCACATTATTTCAAACTCAATCCCCAAACTCCTCAACACAACATTTTGTATCAATAAGCTTCAATTAAATGCAATAAGTGATAATATAACCAATATTAGAAATTCCATAACAAATTTAAAACTAATCTCAACCAAACAATTATCAACATAAAATGAATGAATTAAGAAATAATTAATTATAAACTTAATTAACTTCAAAATTTAACTTTATTTTCTTTAAAAACTTGAAGCGGTGTAGCCTGAGTCTGTCACCAAGTGCTCTCCTCGGATCACCTAACTTTCATCACCTGAAATGTTGGGGAGGGATTGGGGTGAGCTAAAGCTCAGTAAGTAAACTTTATGCATGAATGCATGCTTATGACATGAAATGCTTTAAACTTTGAAATATGTATCCCCATTCACTTTAACCTTTCAAAACTTTCAAACTTTTCAAGCTTTCACTTGACATTTCAAAACTTTCACTTCATTCCATCGTGAGCTCACTTGGTGTAACTTCTAGTCAATCAGATAACAATGGGCTATTCTTATTTGGAACCAGATTAACATGCGCATTTCCACCGCAAAGCGGTTTAACATTCACTTTCCCACCGCAAAGCGGTTCATTCATTCATTCCACCGCAAAGCGGCTCATTACATTCATTCCACCGCAAAGCGGCTCATTACATTCGGGTACGCCGGTCCCCCGCGCCCCATTTCCCACTCGGATCTTTCATGACATAGAAGTACACCCATTCTTTCAAAAACTTGGGATACATAATTTTTGACAAAAATTGCACTTTGACACATTCCTTTCATTAAAACATTTGACTTTCTCATTTCGATGCCAATGCATGCTTAATGATGCAATGACATGATAATGTGCATGTTTGAACATTCCCTTAAATACACATACTTGCATATGGCAATTCAATTACATCAACATTAAGTAATTAACACGAAATCACTTACGCACATTAATTTCACATTAACTTTCACATTTACATTCAACTTTGATGAAAATAGGGGGGAGTTTACTTACCTGAAATCCTTAGTATTTACCGTTCTGAACTTGCAAGTGGAAGAGTCTCGGATACCCGTAACGTCAATGTACCAAAATCCCTAATTATTCACATTCATCAATAAATATGACTTTTAGTTGACAATTAAATTCTTTATTCATTTTAATACTCAATCAAACATTAACTGAAATTAAAACTTCAATTTAACTCACATGTGATCTTAAGCCATGACTAATGCATATAATATTATATTCAAAACGAGGGATCCAATTACATGCACTTACGAGTTCTTTATCATTCATTTATTCAAATTTAAGTTGAAATATTTAGCTTAACCTAAACTTTACAAAATTTCTCAATTACAAATCCCGTTATTAAGAATTTGAAGATACTCAAATATGATCGTCAAATTTAACTCTAGAATCAAACAAAACCTCATAACCTTAATTTCAAATGTTGAAAATAAACATTTATAATTTGAAATTTAAAGTAAAATTTCAAACAAAGTATCATAATCTTAAAATCCCAAGTTCTGAAATCCAATACACAATTACATAATTTTCTACAATTTCAAAAAAGTAAAATTATAACTCAATTTCACACAGTTTAACCTAAAGCTATAAAATCACTCCCTTAAGGTCCCAACAAATTCACAAATCTTAAAATCAACATATATCCAAACTTTACCCAAACAATTAACTAGCTACAAATTAAGAATTTCAAAATCTGAAAATCTACTGTGGAAATTTCACCTCTATATAAAAATATATACATCAATACACACATACCAGCACTACTAAATTCCCAATTTAACAGTATAATTCAAAATCAACTAAACTTTAATTCGAAAATATGAGAACCACACACATTTACACATACACATATACATATACTCCAAATCAGAGATACACCGTGGGAATTTACACACCTACATATATATACACATACATACGGTCAATATATGTAATGATGTTCGTGGATGTGTAAACCAGTGTGTGTTCGCGTGAGTGGTGTTTTGCGTGCGCTGTGGGTGTGCGGGTTGGAGGAGCTGAGGGGGAAAAGGGCAGTGAGTGCCTTACCGGTAGGTGGTGGTCGAGGTCGCAGCCCTGGTTAAGTGAGGTTGCGATTTGGGTGAGGCGAGAGAGACGGGAGACAGAGAGCGAGCGTTAGTGAGAAGTAGGTTAGGGTTAGGTCTTAATAATCTTTTGAAATTTGCAACTCAGTCCTTCAATTCTCCTCTTTTGTTTAAGTAAGTCAATAAGTCCTATATACCCTCGTTTGCCACTACACTTTTCCCCCAAATTTCAAATTGGCATAATAAAATAGAAAATAACATGCTGAGGCAATAAAACAATTATTTACATAGAATTGCACGTAAATAATTCAAATAACCAATTTATAGTCTTTCAAATTGGTACATTGATCGAGCCGGCGTCCAAGTTCTTCCACTGCAAAATAATTCCAATTATAGACATTAAAGGTCATAAAATCATAATTTATAATAACATTCCCAAGAACATTACGTGAAATTTAAAATTGCACGAGAAATGAAAAGCGGTCTTACAGTGAATAAGGTTTTTGAAAAAGAAATTAGGAGTTCAATCGAGGCATATGTGGATGTATGGTCGTTTAAAGTATGAAGAAAGAAAATCATCTCATTGATTTGAGGCACATCTTCGATATGGCCATCGATATAAGATTACAGTTCAAACTAGAAAAGTGTGTATTTGGAATAAGTGGAGGAAAATCTTTGTGTTTTATGGTATCACAAAGAGGAATCGAGGCGGATTTTTCTAAAATTAAAGCAATTTTGGAGATGGAGAAACCCAAAAACACTAAAGATGTTCAATGTCTGACGGGGAGAATTGTTGCACTCAACAGATTCATGTCTAGAGTAGTAGATCATTGTTCACCGTTCTTTCGAAGCTATACGCAGGGACCAATTTCGATTGGAATGAAGAATATGACGTTAGTTTGAATAAACCCCACCAATGTCGGTAGGATTAATTCCTGTAGATCAACTTCTATGGATGGCAAAAAAACCCGAATGACCAGAGATGCCCAGCAACGAAATTGACCTATCCCATCAGGTCTGCAAAGCGGGTTTGGGGTGGACCTGCCCTGCCTCGAAACCCGAGATTTTTTTTTTAGTGTGAATTGATTGGAATGAGAAAGTGAAAAATAAATTTAATGTGGTAAAAAAGAATTGAACCTTGATGGACTTAGTAGCATGAGTATACACAATCACTATTCTATTATATTGTTTGTTGATTTTTTTTTTCAAATATATATTTATTATTTTAAAGTTCAAACTTAAAAACTCTAACTAGTTTGACGCATAAAATTTTATTACCAATTTTGAAAAATAAAATAAAAATTCAGATCATTGGTGTGGCATGTGGGTCGCCCCACCTTGACCCCCTCCCCGTGACTAGCCGGGTCACGGGCAGGATAAAAAAGCTAGGGTTCGAGGAGGGCAACTCCACCCCTAACCCGTCTCTTTGACATTGCTATCAACTTCTGCTATACCTTGTTGTTTAAGAACATGTTGTTAGTTCGGTGCTTATAAAATGTGATCAAGGGATTGATAAATTGGTGTATTATGTGAGTCATATGATGAAGTCAACTGAACGACGATACTCTTTAGCAAAGCAATTGGTCTTGGCCTTGGTAACGGTAGCACGTAAGTTATGACCATACTGTCAATCTCATCAATAACTGTGATGACTAACCAGCCTTTGAAATAAATACTACATCCTCCAAAAACATCTGGACAATTGATCAAATAGGCTATAGAGTTGGAAGAACATGACATCAGATATAAGCATCATCTAGCAATAAAGGCCCAAGTTTGAGCAGAATTTATTGTAGAATTAACACAAAAAAAGATGGATGACAAGATGAAGCAGCATTGGGAAGTATATGTCGATGGATCTTCTAGTCAGAAGGGAGCAGGAGTAGGGATATTATTGATGTCCTCAGATGGATCAAAATTTGTATATGTCATATGACTGTTGTTCGCAGCAACAAACAATGAAGCAGAATACGAGGCTTCGATTTTAGGACTAAAGATGGTTAATCGTATCGGAGCATCTTCAATGGTTGTTTATAGTGACTCCAAACATGACGTGGATCAGGTAGCATGGAATTTTGATATTCAAAATGATTGATTCCTTGAATATGTTGTGAAAGTGAGAGATTTGCAGAGAGAATTTCAAAAATGTCATATTGAAAAAATCCCAAGGGAATCAAATATACATACAGATCACCTATCAAAAATCTCAAATTGAATATCATTGCCCACTAGCGTAAATATTCAAGCAATAGCAAAACCAAGTATATTGCTGATTGAAGTAATGGAAATATAAGATTCCTGGATAAGTTGAATAAAGGAAAATTTGCTTTATGGATGGATAATCGTATAGTAGAAAGGAAGTTACAAGCAGCAAATTTTTGTTTGATCGAAGGAGAGTTGTATAAAAAGGGAATTTCGATGCCATGCTCAAAATATGTTACAGAGAAGGTCATCAAATTTTGTAGGAAATTCATTTAGGGGCATGTGGAAACCATATTGGAGGAAATATGCTGGGTTTCAAAACATTAAGAAAAGGTTACTTTTGGCCTACTCTCAAAAATATATGCAAGAGAGTTGGCAAAGCATTGTGTAATTTGTCAGAAACATGGAAATTTGATTCACGTCCCGGCGGAGCTGCAACATGCAATTTTTGGGATACGATCGTTTTATCAATGTGGACTAGATATCATGGGACCACTTCAAGTTTCAAAAGGGCAAAGGAAATTTTTATTGGTGGCGGTCGATTATTTCACTATAATGGGCTGAAACGGAAGCTTTAGCCATCATATCTGCATGCAAAGTTCAAGCTTTTGTTTGGAGGCAGATCATTTTTTACTTTAGCATACCGCAGGTGATCATTTCTAATAATGGGAAACAGACTCATAACGAAGAATTCAGAAGCTTTTGTTGGAGCTATCACATAGAATTGTGGCTTTCTTCGGTATCACATCCTCAAACTAATGGACAGGTAGAAGTTACGAATAGAATTATATTATGGGATTTGAAAACAAGATTAGAAGGAAAAGGTAATGAATGAGCTGAAGAATTACCAAATGTACTGTTGGCGTACAACACGACACCTAGAGAGCCTACAATGATAACCCCATTTAAAATGTGCTTTGGACTTCAAGTCGTCGTGCCACAAAAAATCATCATTCCTTCTTCAAAAATCACTATAGATCCTATTGACTTTGGGTATCATAAATTCAAGTTAGATATGATCAATGAAGAAACAGATGTAGCCAAAAGGAGAATGCTTCGACTCAAGAGAAGATCGTGGGTTGTTCATAAAAGAAAGGTAAAAGCCAGAAATCTCAACAAAGAGGATCTTGTACTATGATCCGGTTTGGCAGCTGGATATAACCCTACAAAATTTGGAGCAAAATGGGAGGGACCTTTTCAAATAGATGAAGTATTTGGAAACAACACGTATGTACTAAAAACGATGGATGGCACCAGATTGGCTTGTCTGTGGAATGTCAATCAGTTGAAAAAATTCTATCAATAGATGTGGGTGGATGTCGCAAAAATGGAGGAGTTTATCTTCCTTGAAAAGTAATTTTTTCTGTGATGAAATGAAACGCTGATGATTTCAAAAGTAAATGATCTTAAAGACTTTGTCTTGAGCAAATCATCGCATCGTTAATAAACGATCATAAAAGACTTTGTCACGAGCAAAGCACTGCATCACATTGTTAATAAACAACCATAAAAGGCTTTGTCATGAGCAGAGCAGAACATCATTAATAAACGATCATAAAAGACTTTGTCACGAGCAAAACATCGCATCGTTAATAAACAATCATAGAAGCTTTGTCATGAACAAAGCATCACATCGTTCATAAAAAGAAGGATGATATTTCATTCATGAATAAAGTTGAAGAAGTACAAAGAGTAACACAAGACACTTCCTATCATCCTATTACAAAAGAGAGAGAGAAGAAAAAAAAAATCATTTTGGAACAAATTAAAACGGGGTGGAGATTGATGTGAAGCATCATCATACTAATCAAGTTCCTCCTCCAAAGTTTCAGCATTAGCAAAACCATCGAATTCAGAAAGATCGACTTAAGGATGGTCGTGGCTAATCCAATTCTTCACCTTTTTATAGGCATGGATCATGAAATTTACTCCAAACATTCCAGTCACTTCATCAAATTTAGGAGAAGTCTTGTAAGCTTCAACGGCATCACGACCACAAGACTCAAGCCTTTGTTCGTATTCTTCTCGTATAGAAGAAATCGAAGAGTCTTTCTCCTCCAAAGACTTATCTTTTTTAGGCAAAAGCTTTTTGAGCTCAACCCCCCCCCCCCCCTCTCTCTCTCCCTCTCCCTCCCTCCTGTTGAGAATTCATATTTACAACCTCCGAATGTGTAACACCCCAAAAATTTTATAGAATAAAATTATTTAACGATTTTATACTTGATATCTTTTAACAATTTTGAAAAATAGAAGAACTAAAGTGTTTTATGTTCTAGCATAAAATTTATTTTGGGCCGAATAATTAATTATTGGTAATGAGATAATTAGTGTATCGATATTACAATCGTTTTCAAGATCATAATTAATTAGGAATCTTGATCTGAAAAAAAAAAAAAAAAAAGTTGATTTAGATAAATCTACACCAAGTTATTTTCGATTGAAGATTAAGTTGATTATGATTTTTGAATTCTTTCAAATATTGATATAACCTATGTCGATTTCATTTTTTAAAGTGTATTATTTAAATATTATGATATTCCTATTCCAACACATTAGCTTTACAGAACCATAATTATAATGGTATTTGACTAGCCATGTGTTAGATAAAGAGTTAATATTTGGGTTGAATTTGGGGACCCACCATACCCCCGCTATCCCGTCTGTTAATATCGGTTTGGATTTGGACACATCACAATTGTTATTTGAACTCGGATTCATATTTACATGGCTTCTGAGTCGTTACACGAACAATTATTCAACTGAACTTGGATTTTTTTACCCAAATTAACACTATTTATATTCCCCAATTCATGACTTCGGCCAAACAATCAAGAGATCTAGAAATATTTCAAAGCACTTCAATCACCATATTTTTCAAGACAATCAAATATACGTTTTGGATTTTCAACATGCTATTATATTCTATTTCAAAACTAGTTTTATCAATTACGAGATAAGATACATTATGTGCAAGTGGTTAAATTCTAGTTCTTCATGATATCTATATATTGTTACTTTTAATGCTTTAGGCTTTCGAATCGATTTCAAAATTTAAATCCTACAGGATTCTATGTTAAATCCTTCGGAATGCTAGGATTTGAAGAATAAAGTTAAAAAGTTTTCTATTCCAATTTTATTTAATGTTAAGGACATGTTTATTTATTAAATTAAATTACTATAAATTGTTGGGAAAACTTTTCAATTTCATGTTTGTCAAACATATGATTATTATTTATTTTTAAAGATAAAGAATTATTTTATTTTATGCTTCCACATTTATTTCAAGAAAATCGAGTTATTTTTTTAGTAACACTTCGGGTTTATAACTCTATAAAAATCCGGGGCATTATAGAAGTCATCTCAAGCGACTCTAGCAAGGCTCATTCCGTGGTCAAAACCTAAAAAATCGACGTCATTCATTAAAATGTCACTAGTACAGATTTTCTCAAAAAAATAATGAAATTTACGTCGCTCTTGAAACAATCGACGCCTATAAAAGGTCGGTGACATTTTTGTAAATATATTTTAACTATATGCGTCGGTTGCTTAAAAAAAACCGACGCATACATATAGCTTTGATTAAAGGCGTCGATTTTTGGACAAAAACCGACGCGTATGCTTCAGTCAAAGGCAATACATATATCCTAGTAAAACGCGGCGGTTGTAGAAAAGATCTAGCAAAAGAAAAAAAATATTGAATTTAACCATTTTTAGGGTGCTGGGGTTGGGAAGAGAGGTCTAGGTCAGTAGACTAACATTGATCAAGATCCTCTGTTGCTTACCTATTTGAATTAAACTCTAGGTGCTCTTCTTTGTGCTTAAAGTGATGCGAACCCCTTCGATGTATTGATCGAAAATTTTCACAACAATTTAATACAAAACTCAAGAAAGCTAAAGTGGTAAATAAAGCGATAAATACCTTAACCCAAGTTTAAATCTAATCCAAAATTCAAGGATTAACAAACCCTAACGCAATGGGTATCAACCAAACAAGTTTCAAGGTGGCGGAAAATAAACAACAATACAAGAATAATAATACTCAAGCAAAGTTGATTAACTTCCAAGAATAATACAAGATAAAAGGAGGTTTTTATCCTTACCGCAAGGAGCCTCTCAAGAGAGCATTTCACATTGAACATCCAAGTTATCTTTACAAATGAAAAGAAAAGAGTATATAATGTACAAAATTGGGCAAAAGGTGCAAATTTCGAAAATTACAACAAAACCCCATTTTTGTGGAAATTACAACAAAAACCCCGTTTTTTGTGAAACGGGGTGTTTCAGTGGACCGACACGGTCGACCGAACCATTTTCGATCGATCACATGGTCGATCGAAATGAGACTTTCGGTCGACCAAGCCTCAGCCGAACGCTACTGAGGCTGCCCTCAAAAATCTCTGCAGACTTTCGGTCGACCGGAATGACTTTCGGTCGACTGAAATTGGCTGAGTCCAATTTCTTCTTCTTTTTGGTTCCAACTTGATTATCGGCTTGTTTTTCTTGACTTTAATTACTTGTTTAGCCTTGAATCTTGAACCTCCTTGGTATCGGATCTCGTCATGGGTCCCACAGGCTTGCGTATTGAGGTTTGACTTTCTCGATTCTCATCATCCCCTCCCTCTTGAAAAGGATTCGACCTCGAATCTTGCTTGAGTGCACTATCGTGAGACTCCTTGAACTTTGATCTTGCAACATTGTGGATCACAGGTTCATGCGATGAAGTTGGACCTTCGCGATTCTTATCATCTCCTCCATCTCGAAAGAGATTGGACCACGAATCGACACCTACAATAAAAATAGAAAATTCAGACACAATAAATGTAACTGAAATTTCATACTCACAGTGCAAAATCAATTTGTAGGCGTTGCCAAAAGCTTGAGATGTGCCAACACTGCAACGTAGCAATTTGGGTTTTATTTGATTGGGGGGTCGCTCCTTCCACGAATGGGAATACATCCGGCCGCCTTGGTCAAATGGAATATGCTTCCTACCATGGTTGGCATTGGAAATACATTGTATACCAATTCCCTCAAATGGAAGCTCGAGCCTCCTGCAAAGGGGCTTAACCAAAGGTGCATTCTCGTGGCCACCTAAACCAACTCTTTCTTCAATAAACATATGCATAAAGTTCAACAAAGTTAATAGATTAAATTCACAAGCAATTTTAAGTGGGGAAAATGTAGCGATCCAGAATTTTTACACAAATAAATAAGTATTTTAATATTTAGAAAATTGTGTCGCTACTATTTCACCCATTATTTTGAAGTTAACTCCGCGACGGATTCGTCTAGCCAAGTCAAGAAATATCGAATTTGTTCGATTTTAAATTAAAATCCGAATTTCTAAAATTATGTTATTTTAATTATTTATTCAAAGTATTATTTTCAAAATCATTTGAATTCCAAATTTATTAAAATATCTCAATTTTCCTTATTTAAATTATTTCAAGTCCAAATACGTAATTCAATTTTTATCTCAATATTTATTTATTTTCAAATTTATTTTCAGTTCAAAATTATATCAGTTTTAAATACGTTTTCTAATCAGAGTTAGTCCAGTTTTAGTTATTTGTCATAATCAAAATTTTACATCTATTTTCTATTTCATATTCCACCTAATTCTGCACTATCTTATTCTATAATACCAAATCAATTATCATACTTTACACCTATTCTAATTTACATCCAACCCATGTCTCACCTACGGATTCATCATCACCATTTCTTTATTTTATCATTCCAATTATGAGTATTCCATTCAATGATTCCTCTTCACATTATTATGTTCTCCATATTGATCACTTTCCATCTCATTCCCAATTTCATAATTCATTCTCAACCAATGTATGCACCTCTTTACATTATACAAGCATCATCATTATCATCACCAAATTTCACTTTCATTTTTCCATCATCAGATTCCACAATACAATATATATAAAACATCATCATCCTCAGCATCACCTCATTCCAACTCACCTCCACCAGTTCCTCTATAATTCATTATCAATTCCACTACCAATTGTCTCTTCATTCCTACTCCATTTAAACCACCAGTCTACTGCATAAACTCCAATTCAACTTCTGCTATCATCATCCCTACCAATCAATCACGAAACCACCCAATTCAATACATAACTGACTGCCCAGGTTAAACTCCAAACCTACATTGCCTCTGTCATTTCCAAAGCTTCAACCTTCAAAACCAAATTTATTTGAATCACCAACTGTGAGCTCGAGCAAAAATCATAACCACGAAACCTATGTATCATCAGCATCATCACCTCAATCCAGCCACCACTGTATGCACTCATCGACTGCAACTTCACCACCTAAAACCAACTGCTAATCCCAAATTCACACTTTGATTCACAGAAAAGTATTTTTCGTCCAAACCACAAACTTGGATCTCTAATTTGCAGCCAACATCTACCCTCGGTTTCGACTCAAATCAAAATCAGAACCCAAACCAAGAAATAGAAGAAACCCAGAATAAGCCAAGCCAGTTAATTACCTCAACCACCACCGGATTTTTCAGTCAAGACCCAACTCCTAAAATAGCGATTCGAGCCACGGTATTACACCCAATCAGCCCAGATCCTAGCTTACTTGCACCCTCACCACTCCTTGTAACCAGCGCCGGAAATCGCGACGTCATTCTTCTTCGTCGCCGCGGTGTGAGAGGTTGAGAGAGAGTGAGTTGAGAGAATCGTGTAATGAGAGAGAAATAAGATCTGAAATGATATAAAAGTTAACTTTCAGAAATTTGCATTTTGGCCCCTGGGTTTTAAAGTCTGTCAAATCAGTCCCTATGGTTTTAAAACAATCCAATTCAGTCCCTTTTAGTTTCAAAGGTTTTATTTCAGTCCTTTCAGCTTTTAAACTTATCAATTTCAGCCCTTAAGTTTTAAATGAGTTTTAATCAGCCCTTTTATTTTCAAAATCTATTATTTCAGTCCCTGCTGATTTACTTTATTTGATTTTAAGCTCAAGTTTCAAAAGTATTCATTTTAATCCCTCAACTTTCAAAATATTCATTTTAAATCCCAACTTTTGAAAATATTCATTTTAGTCCCTCAACTATCAAAAGTATTCATTTTAATCCCTCAACTTTCAAAATATCTATTTTAGTCCCTGAACTTTCAAAAGTATTCATTTTAGTCCCTCAACTCTCAAAACATCAATTTTAGTCCTCAAATTATAATTTATCATTTTGAACTATATATTCGATAGACTAAAGTGACTTATTGGCTAAGACGAAGCGTACGGAGAATTTAAAGAAATTGAAGTCATTCCCGCTCAACTTTGCACTCGTCGGATTTGAGGTAGACTCGCACTTATTAATTGATTTAAATTATGATTTCATATAAATGTCATGTGACTTGTGAAAGTCAATTTTTATGAAAAGTAAGTATGTTTTTATGAAAGGTAAATGTACCTTATGTTTTTATGAAAAGTAAGTATGTTTTTATGACAAGTAAGTATGTTTTTATGAAAGGTAAATATACCTTATGTTTTTATGAAAAGTAAGTATGTTTTTATGACAAGTAAGTATGTTTTTATGAAAGGTAAATATACCTTATGTTTTTATGAAAAGTAAGTATGTTTTTATGAAAAGAAAATATACTTTATGTTTTTACGAAAAGTAAGCATACCCTATGCTTCACGAAAATGTTTTTTTGGATCATTGCTATGAAATCAATCTACCAAGATTGCTATGAGTCCCATATGATAAGTTTATGATTATGTTAAGGGGACCGGAGTTTTAGTAGCGCTACACATAAGAATTCTTGCCACCTAAGTTCGGTAAAATTCTTGTGTCTCCATATGTTTATGAGGATTTCGATCCTAACCTATGTTTATGAGGATTTCGATCCTATCTTATGTTATGATGCAAATGATCCCTATGAATTTCAAAAATTATGCTTGGTATACTTACTGCATAAGAATTCTTGCCACCGAAATTCGGTAAAATTCTTATGTTTATGAGGATTTCGATCATATCCTATGTTATGATGAAAATAATCCTTATGCTTTCAAAAGAAAATTATGCTTGGCATAATTAAAATGTGTTTTATAAATATATGGTTTTCAAAGAGCTTATGATTTTCAAAATATGTCCCGTGTTGTAATGCACAATATGAGTTTTATCAAGAGCCGTTTTATAAAAAAATCCCTATCAATGCCCGTTTTATAAAGAGTCGGGATTTACGTGTTTAATCATCTTATAAATTAATTAATTTGCGATGAGTCTACTGAGTTTTTCCCCCATGAAATACTCACCCTACTTTTTAACAGTTTTGCAGATTTCGGAGACGGTGGCGAGCGATGAATGATGGTGGCAATAATCGTTAAACTGTTGAAAGTTTGACATTAATGATTTCCGTATTTTCCAAACAATCGAATAATTTAGAGAAGTTCATTTATTTGAGAAATTATGACATTGGCAATTTCTTTACAATATTAATGGTTCGATTTACTATTTCAAATGGTTTCATAAATGTTTTTAATTTTATCGGTCATTACAGTTTATTAAATGTTGCCAAAAATGAATTTCAATTATTTCTTCCGCAAAAATATTATTCGGAAAAAAAAATTTAGACAGAAAATGACGTAGTGAACCGGGTATACGGAACTCGAGGCGCTACAGAAAACTTGCTAATATGTCGAGGAATTAAATTGCAAGCAAATTTAACAACCACAAAATTAGCACCAACTTCATGCAAATGCACGACTTCCCGAAAGAAAAGATTAGATATGTTAATGACCTTGTTGGTTTCATGGTATGCAATCAAATGTGACATTTTAATACTCCTACCAACAATCACAATAATAGCCCCATTTTCTTTCTTTGTTCCAAGTAAATCTACTATAAAATAAGTAACTCAAGGTTTACTCATGATGGGCAAATATGTATGAAATTCTTGGGGCAAAAACTTAAAGTTAAGTTTAGTCATTTTGCAAGTTAGGTATTTACAACAAGTGCAAACATGTTCAACACTAATCTTCAAATTAGGCCAATAAAATTGATCACATAATACCCTTAAGACCCCGTTGATTTTAAATCGCTCCATCAAATAACCATCATGTGCCTCTCCCCTTAGAAATTCGCGCACGACACATTTAAAAAGAAACAATCCAATTTTCCAAAACAAATAATTATCATGCCTATAGAATGTAGCGACCAAGAATTTTTACGCGATTAATAATTATTTTAATAAAAAATCGTGTCGCTACTATTTCACCCATTTTTATTAAGTTAACGCCACGACGTATTCGTATAGCCAAGTCAAGAAATAATCGAGATCGTTCGATTTTAAATTAAATTCCGAATTTCTAAAAAATATCTCTATTCTCTTGATTTAAAGTATATTAAGTCTAAGTACTTAATTCAATGTTATCCCAATATTTATTTGTACAAAAATTACTTTTATTATTTAAATTAAGAAAAATATATGCAAGCATGAGAGGTTCCATTATATGTAATCATGAAGAGCATAATATTTGTATAAATATGGAAAAGTATATGAATGATTTATATACTCCATTATATATAATCATGAAGAGCATAATATTTGTATAAATATGGAAAAGTATATGAATGATTGATAAGACTCCATTATATGTAATCATGAAGAGCATAATATTTGTATAAATATGGAAAAGTATATGAATGATTTATATACTCCATTATATATAATCATGAAGAGCATAATATTTGTATAAATATGGAAAAGTATATGAATGATTTATATACTCCATTATATATAATCATGAAGAGCATAATATTTGTATAAATATGGAAAAGTATATGAATGATTGATAAGACTCCATTATATATAATCATGAAGAGCATATTATTTGTATAAATATGGAAAAGTATATGAATGGTGCTTTACTTTAATAAAAGGATAAGGATGTGTTAAAATTAATAGAATTGAATGATTATGTTTACAATATGCCAACTTTATACATCTATTTAAACCCATCTCTTTTACACACAACTCTACACATATACACTTATTTCCAATCTCTTGACAAAATCCACAAGTAAGAGGAATTCAAGGTGGTCAAGAAAGTTTTGGTCCATTTACTACTACACTTCATTTTAATCTTTTAAAAGGTAAGTATACCTTATGTTTTTATGAAAAGTAAGTATGTTTTTATGACAAGTAAATACACCTTATGTTTTTATGAAAAGTAAGTATGTTTTTATGACAAGTAAGTATATCTTATGTTTTTATGAAAATGTTTGGATCATTGCTATGAAATCAATCTCACAAGATTGTTATGGGTTCCATATGATATGTTTATGATTATGCTAAGGGGACCGGAGTTTAGTAGCGCTACACATAAGAATTCTTGCCATTTAAGTTCGGTAAAATTCTTGTGTCTCCCTATGTTTATGAGTATTTCGATCCTATCCTATGTTATGATGAAAATGATCCATATGCTTTCAAAAGAAAATTTATGCTTGGTATACTTACTGGGATTTTATAAATCTCACTCCACGATATTTACCATTTTCAGATAATTGAAGGTTCGAGGCGGTCAACATGGAAGTGGCAAAAGTGGTTAAGATTGATGAGATAATTATGTTGAACTTTATGTAAGAAAATTATGTTCTATTTTTATTCACAAATAAAATTATGGGATTCTAATTATTCTTTTGAATAATTTTACATTACTATTTAAGTCTCGATAATATAATATGAGTCACTTTTAGTGGCACTCGAATGGAAGAGAATTCGGGTCGTCACAGTTGGTATCAGAGCAAAGAGTTTTAAAAACGATTCTGTAGATTTTTGAAATTTTATTTCTTTAAAAAAAAAAAAAAAAATCACTATTCACGTGAACAGTAAAACGACGTGCTATTCATGATGAACAGTGAACGAAATCACTATTCATTATAAAAAAAAAGAAAGTTGAATTTTCACATGTCAAGTATGGTTATGATTTTGAAAAGCATGATGAAATTTGATGTGCGAATTTCTAGGACAAAATTCATTTTAAGCAAGGGAGTTTGTAATGTCCTGAAAATTTTATGGAATATAATTAGTTAGTGATATGATGTTTATATTGATGTCTTTGATAAATTTCTAGAAGTTCGGGGACTAAAGGAAAAATAAGATTTGACGATAAATTTTATTTGGGTTAAGTTATTAATTATTGATGGGGAGATAATTACTATATCGATATTGGATTTGTTTTGAAGACTGTGATTAATTAGGAATTATGATTCAAGAAAATGTTGATTTGGATACAACCACATTAAATTATTGTTGATTAAAGGAAAATAAGATTATATGAAATATTTTAACTCATCACTCTACTATGTCACTCTCCACGTATTGACTCCTCGAACCAGGTATGTTATATGCTTTGCAAGTCATTTACGATTTTATTAAGACATGTTAAGTATGAAATCTTCATATGTTATGAATCTTTATGTGTTACACATAATATACATGTCAAGTATGATATAAATTGATAGAAGACTCAATTTTTTTATTCTTTTCAATGTAGAATCATGAGACAGAGAGGATATTTATATGAATTTTGGTGCATATTAAGCTTAGTAAGATTGACTCAATTAGAAATTAAGTTGGGTTGTAACTTTTGCCCAAAATATATGGAATAATATATTAAACAAACAAAAGTGATAATGAATTCGTACAATAATTTATCCCTTTATCACTACCTTTGTGTAAAAACAAGGGAAAAACTGTGGATGGTTATTAGTACTTCCTCTTCAAGTTTCAATTTTCGGTTCAATAATTTATCCCTTTATCACTACCTTTGCTTAAAAGCAAGGAAAAACTGTGGATGATTATTGGTACCACTCTTCAAGTTTCAATTCTGAAAAAAAAAAAAAAAAATTCAGAAAGAAAAGAAAGAAAGAGAACGGGTGTTGAGCATAATGGGAATAATATGACTTAAGAATGATTTTCAAAATAATTGTTGTCCTCGAGTTTAGAAATGATAAACCTTAAATGGACTTTGCATAATTGATTTTAGACATGGCATTAAGTATGAGAAGTCAACAGAAATGATTAGAAATATGTTCAGATTATCTATCATTTAGATTTAATGAGAAATAGCGAGCCAATTTTATGAAGTTTTATGAGATGTTAAGATTATAAGTGGTTTTAATGAGACTTTTATGAGAAGCATTATGAAGTTAGAGATTTAAAGATTTGGTTATTGGGAATTAAGTAATGGATATTATGTTGAGTAAGTGAATTATGCCTCTATATTGAAGAGAAATTTATTATGAACTTTGGCCTTGTGATTAAATTTTGGAAATATGATTTATGACTTATAAATATAAGTATGAGTAATATTTTGAGCCAATTAAGGTATGGAAGGAAGTGATATTGTGATATTGAAAAATATGATTTGAAATTGTTATGTTGAGGAATTATGAATTGAATTATGAGATATTTTTTTGATGATATTGAAGTGTTGGAATCGTTTTCAATATTTTTAGATCGTTGTGATCAAATGTGGAGTTATTTATTATTGTGAGTTATAAAGTATGCTTATGGTTTGGGATAAGTCCAAATTACAAGGGAGACTTTGTCCAGAATTTTATCATTTGGAATTAAGAGCATGATATGATAAGCATCCACTAAAGGAATTAAGGTTAGACATGCAAGTTCATTTACATCACAAACGAGATTTAGTAGATGATAGCAGAGATTTTATTATTTTCTCATAAGGAGAACATACAAAGAGTCACACTGGAAAAGAAATACATGAAACACGCAAAAGTAAAAGAAAGCAACATGGGAAATTCCTCAAATTGAGAGATGTGTTTCCGGAGTAGCCGTATCCTACCACCTCTGACCTTTTGAGGAAATAAAGAAACCTTCAAAGAGGTGTGTTTCGAGAGTAAGAATACTCCGTAATCTACCACCTGGAACCTTTGAGGTACACACAAGATTTAAACATTAAGGAAATCCTAGGAAATTAGAGGGGTGTCTCGAGAGTAAGAATACTCCGTACTCTACCCCCACCTATTCTAAGATTCATAAAGTTAAGTTTACATTAACCGGACTCCATTTTCGCTTGATTCCCCTTCCTTGCGACCAATCTATCTTAACCCCTGCTGGATCTTGTATTGAGATATATGACTGCAGCTTATCCAGTAGTTCATCAATAGTAGGAGCAGAAATAAGAAGCCTTCTGGAAAATGGAGAGATGAATCCCTGTTCCACAGCATAATCAAGAAAGGTTAACAAACCATCAAAGAAATTGTTAACATTCAGAAGCCCAATAGGCTTAGTATGGAGATCTAGTTGAGCCCACGAGGTAATGTTAAAGATTTCTTCTAAGGTACCAAAACCTCCGGGCAGGGCTATAAAGGCATCAGAACCATATAGCATACAAGTTATGCGTTCATGGATGGATAAGGTTTGAACTTCATGCCCTCGTGTTTTGCCTGCAACATCTACCAAAGGGACAGGTATGACACCGATTACTTTTGATTTCTCTGCAAGAGCAGATTGGGAAACACAACCCATTAGACCACTGCTACCACCCCCATACACAAGAGTGATACCTTTTTTCCCCAGTTTCTTTCCAAGATCTACGGCCGCTTCTAGATAACTGAAGCCTTTCCCCACTTTTGATCCATAAAATACACAAATAGTTTTGATCTGTCGAAGTTTTGGTGCTTCCATCTTTGATAGTATAGAAGAGAAAACTTACGAAGAAGATGTGATTTTGGGATGCCTGAACTATGAAATATGTTTGGCTATTTAAAGCCGAAAAAAATTTACTGTTTTTGATTGATTATGAAAAAGTAAAGATTTACTTTTGACAAAATCGGCCAACTTTTGACTGTTTTACCAAAGATATCACCTTTCGGTGATTTATTTCCAGCTTTATCAAAACTCGAGAAAGGAAAATATATTTTATTTCCAAAACGCGTGAAAGAAAACAGCAAAATATTTTAAATGTGTATCAAGAGATTTACCTTATATCATTGTTGAACTGCCAGAAGCCTCATTTTGTAAAACAGACTGGCAAACAGGATCTTTTGCTATTATATTTTGGAGACTATAACGATTTTTGTCCTCGTTAAACTGAGCGTATAAGGAGAGAAGTTCACGTTGCACATAACCACTTGGGTGCGTCTCAAGAGTCAGTCGAATATCATCCAAAGACTCCTTACTCAGTCCACCCTTTATGAATTTGATTTTATCATCCCGATTAGTAGAAGAATATCCTACTGTTTTGCAACGAGTATCACAGTTCCAACGAGCACATTTGTAGCAACCATTCAGCCTTTTTGCTCTTCGTTTCTTTGCGAAGGTGCTTTTTCCTAAACCAGGCATGTGCTTTGGAAATGTCATAGGTAATTCACCAGATAGTCGAACCTTTGCTTCGATCAACCAGCGAACATCTTCTGAAACACCATGAGCCATCAGCAACCTCAATCTTTCGAGTCTTATTCGATAAATTTTCCTCAGATCATTCATTGGAAGACTGGAATAATACTTGCGAATGTTTGTAAGAATGATATCCATGTTTTTGATGGATCTAACCTCTTCCCAGCATGAACTATTTAAAAGCATTAAGGATCGGAGGGAATCCGCGTGATATTGATTCCAGCAAGAAAGCGCGGAATAGAATAATGGAAAAGAGGGAACAAGAGTTTATGCGCCGTTTACTTTCTTGATAAAAGGAAGATTTGATGATGACGGGATTTGAGATATGGAATATTTTCTTGGATTTTGGGTACTGATATTTTGATATAATAATCAAGGTATAGAAATAATACGGGGATACGTGAAAGTGAAATAAGGACTGTATTGAATCAGGATTAATAAGTTTGTGCAAGTGAAAGGAATACCTTACGGGAAATGTTATGATATTTGAGTTAAGAATTTTAATTATTTGGGAGATATTTGTTTATTGAATTTTGCAGAAATTTTGGGTTACAAATATTGGAAAGATAAACTGATGATTATGTTGATATGTGAATAACATGTTTGGGTATATTACATAGAGAATATTCAGGTAATCGTTTTAATTATTTTGAGATATTTGGTGATAAGAAGAAATGACAAATTATTATGGTATGATATGTTAGTAAAGATTTATTGAAATTTTAGAGATATTAATACGAATATTTGAGGTCACATGATACGATAATAAATGACAAGTTACATGAATACTACAAGATATGATGAAATATCACATACGATTGGAAATTTTCATTTTGATTCAGAAGAATTTATGAGTAGACATATGTCTATTATTGATAGAAAAGTCCATGTCTTAAGAAAACAAATTGATGCATTTAGTCAAAGTCCAGTGGGTTAAATATGGTTGGGTTAAATATGGTAGCGATGATGCTACATAAGAAGAAGAAGAAGAGATTCTGATTAAGTGTTCAGAAATCATAAGATCAAGTAAGATTAATTTCGAGGACGAAATTATTTTAAGGGGGTAAGTTTGTAGCGACCAAGAATTTTTACGCGATTAATAATTATTTTAATAGAAAATCGTGTCGCTACTATTTCACCCATTTTTATTAAGTTAACGCCACGACGTATTCGTATAGCCAAGTCAAGAAATAATCGAGATCGTTCGATTTTAAATTAAATTCCGAATTTCTAAAAAATATCTCTATTCTCTTGATTTAAAGTATATTAAGTCTAAGTACTTAATTCAATGTTATCCCAATATTTATTTGTACAAAAATTACTTTTATTATTTAAATTAAGAAAAATATATGCAAGCATGAGAGGTTCCATTATATGTAATCATGAAGAGCATAATATTTGTATAAATATGGAAAAGTATATGAATGATTTATATACTCCATTATATATAATCATAAAGAGCATAATATTTGTATAAATATGGAAAAGTATATGAATGATTGATAAGACTCCATTATATGTAATCATGAAGAGCATAATATTTGTATAAATATGGAAAAGTATATGAATGATTTATATACTCCATTATATATAATCATGAAGAGCATAATATTTGTATAAATATGGAAAAGTATATGAATGATTTATATACTCCATTATATATAATCATGAAGAGCATAATATTTGTATAAATATGGAAAAGTATATGAATGATTGATAAGACTCCATTATATATAATCATGAAGAGCATATTATTTGTATAAATATGGAAAAGTATATGAATGGTGCTTTACTTTAAGAAAAGGATAAGGATGTGTTAAAATTAATAGAATTGAATGATTATGTTTACAATATGCCAACTTTATACATCTATTTAAACCCATCTCTTTTACACACAACTCTACACATATACACTTATTTCCAATCTCTTGACAAAATCCACAAGTAAGAGGAATTCAAGGTGGTCAAGAAAGTTTTGGTCCATTTACTACTACACTTCATTTTAATCTTTTAAAAGGTAAGTATACCTTATGTTTTTATGAAAAGTAAGTATGTTTTTATGACAAGTAAATACACCTTATGTTTTTATGAAAAGTAAGTATGTTTTTATGACAAGTAAGTATATCTTATGTTTTTATGAAAATGTTTGGATCATTGCTATGAAATCAATCTCACAAGATTGTTATGGGTTCCATATGATATGTTTATGATTATGCTAAGGGGACCGGAGTTTAGTAGCGCTACACATAAGAATTCTTGCCATTTAAGTTCGGTAAAATTCTTGTGTCTCCCTATGTTTATGAGTATTTCGATCCTATCCTATGTTATGATGAAAATGATCAATATGCTTTCAAAAGAAAATTTATGCTTGGTATACTTACTGGGATTTTATAAATCTCACTCCACGATATTTACCATTTTTAGATAATTGAAGGTTCGAGGCGGTCAACATGAAAGTGGCAAAAGTGGTTAAGATTGATGAGATAATTATGTTGAACTTTATGTAAGAAAATTATGTTCTATTTTTATTCACAAATAAAATTATGGGATTCTAATTATTCTTTTGAATAATTTTACATTACTATTTAAGTCTCGATAATATAATATGAGTCACTTTTAGTGGCACTCGAATGGAAGAGAATTCGGGTCGTCACATAGAATCCATCACGATATCGCTCACAACACGATTCATAAATGTTTAACAAATTTGGATTATTAACATGCATGCCCTTAACATGTTCAAAACAAAATGAGGGGGCATCAAGAAATGTTAGAAGTGAAGTCCTTTAATCATCAAGACATCTCAATAAATTTCTCCCATGGACTCCTCTAGCTAGCAATTCCTTTAGAGAGCAAATATGCACGTCAAGCATATTCTCACAAAATAGGAATTCATCACGCTCATGAAATTTACTATAGCAACATTTTCACAAAAGGATTTGGTATTTATGCAATTTGGCACACGCAAAAAGTTGCATTTACAAATTAAGCACTCATCATGACAATGATCCCTACCACATGTTACATTTTCATGAGTCAACAACACACTTATCAAATCTATATCAAGATCATACAACCCTCTAATGTATTCAAAATACAATAACCTTGCATTCAAAGAAACGTTAGGAGCATACCTCCTAGATGTTGCATTGGCTATCCCATTTTCTTTACCTCGGTTGTACTCGTTATTATAGGAAAATGTTTCCATGAATTTCTTCCACACGACATGCTTTTGGAGCTCCTTGTTACTTTGATAAGTATGCTTAACGATCCCCTGCAACAAAGAAGTAACCAAGTTAGGGAGGGAAGTGTTAGAATATTCAAGAGTAAAGAACATTTTGGGGGTGATCTTTTCTCTCAATTTTCTGGGTGGCACTCATCACTCCCTCACATATTTCTGAGGTAGGAACCTCAACTCTCAGTTCTTCTCTCGCCTCTCCTTTTTCTGGAGTCGTGGCTCCAACTCTCAATTCCTCACCTTTTTCTAGGGTCGTGGCCACAACTCTCTCTTTTTCATTTGGCCTCACTTTTGTGTTGACATCAATTTCCTCAAGTGATTTTTCTTTTGATTTCCTATTATCCCTTTCTTTTCTTTCTTCCTCAAATTCCTTCTTGAGCTTCATTTGGTCTTTGCATACTTCTTCCGGGCTCAAAGATAGGATCACAACCTTTTTTCCATCCATTTGGAAGTTACACCGGTTCCTCTTCCTATCATGATTCACATTTCGCTCACATTGCCAAGGTCTTCCCAAAATTATGCGAGTAGCGTGTAAGGAAACCACATCACATAATATTTGGTCACTATAAGTACCAATGTGAAAAGTAAGAAGAACTTGTTCACTTACCCTCACCTCCCCATAGTCATTCAACCTTTACAATATATAAGGATTAGGATGCTTCATTACCGATAACATCAATTTCTCCACCCTACTAGCACTCACCAAATTAGTGTCAATCTCCCCATCTATCATGAGACTACATGGTTTATTACTCACTAGACACCTAGTGTAGAAATTATCCTCCTCATGTTCCCCCATCTCATTAGTATGGGCCAAAGATTGTGGTGACCTAGGATTCATCTCCTTCACTACTCTTCTACTTCCACTACCGTTCCTCCTATGGAATGATGAAGTCTTCATTTGCTCAATATTAACCTTCTCATCCATCCCATCTCCACTCCTATCTACCCACTCTCTTCTTTTTCTATCCCTTCCCCAATCTTCTTCAACTTCTCCTTCATTATCATCCCTCCTATGGAATGATTGACTCTTTATTTTTGTTCTATCAAAATTATCATCAATTCCATCTCCACTCCTATCTACCTATTCTCCTCTTTTCCTATGCATGCTCCCATTTTGTTTACTATCCCTTTCATCATCCCAAACATCCATTCTAATTTTCCTATTCAAACTCTCATTTTGTTTTCTAACTCCATCCCTATACACTATGTCCCCAAGATTATCTCTCACCCTTCTTCTACTACACATCATTTCTTCACCTCCCCTAATTGATGTACTCTCCCCTCTTGTTCCTAAATTTTCCAACTCACCCCCAATCTCCTCAATTTGTCTAGCCATGGTGGTTGAATGATTTTGTAACAAGTACTTCAAATCTTGAGTTTGAGTATTGGAATTTGACATGGTGTGCAAGTGTGAAAGCGTTTTCACAAGAATATTTTTCACTCGTGTTTCACTCAATTTAGGTTTTTATCCTCTAATGAGCTCACCACTCTTACCTTTTTCCACTCAAAATCTCCTTTCTCAAGTTCTCCAAGGAAGGTAATCAACTAAACCACAAAGTATAATTCTTGTGGAGTCAAAGAAATCACAAACAAGGAAGAATGAATTTAGAACAAGTATACTTAAATAGCAAGTAGAATTTATGTACTTGATATACTCAAAAGGAACAATATTTATGTAGGATATGATGCTAGGAACACAATTTAGCAATGTGATTGACAAACCACAAATAATATACAAGGCATAGATGTAGAACAATAAGCACAAAGAGTGTAAATTCTGAATGAGGCAATTTATCAAACACCTTGTACTCAATCTTTGAATGACCTTGAATGGATAAAATGTGGATATATGATAAATCCCCAACAACCCAAATGTGACAAGAAATGAATGATCAACAATTACCCAATGTATGAAGCAAGTAATATATGGGATACAATGTTGATAACACAATCTCAATGATGGGAATTAGATAGCCCTAAATAATTAACAAGTTATGGGCATTAAATAATAAGGCATGAATGGGGTTTTTTTTTTTTTTTTTTTTTTGGGACAATTTATCAAACACTTTGGATAATGTAGGAAAGTAAGTGTTTGGCTAATAGAAACCCCCAAAAAATTCAACAATCAATATACCCAATATATGGAATCAACAATAAACATGGGCATATAAATTTTCCCCAATTTTTCACAATTTTTGGAATTTTTTTTTTTTTTTTTGTATAATAACAACAATAATGTAAAGATAGGTTTACCAAATTAGAGTCAAGCTCTGATACCAAATTATGCGAACCCCTTAGGTGTATTGATCGAAAATTTCCACAACAATTTAATACAAAACCCAAGAAAGCTAAAGTGGTAAATAAAGCGATAAATACCTTAACCCAAGTTTAAATCTAACCCAAAATTCAAAGATTAACAAACTCTAGCCCAATGGGTATCAACCAAACAAATTCCAAGGTGGCGAAAAATAAACAACACAAGAATAATAATACTCAAGCAAAGTTGATTAACTTCCAAGAATAAAACAAGATAAAAGGAGGTTTTTATCCTTACCTCAAGGAGCCTCTCAAGAGAGCATTTCACATTGAACATCCAAGTTATCATTTACAAATAAAAAGAAAGTGTATATAAGTACAAAATTGGGCAAAAGGTGCAAATTTCGGAAATTGCAACAAAACCCCGTTTTTGTGGAAATTGCAACAAAAATCCCGTTTTTGTGAAACGGGGTGTTTCGGTCGATCACATGGTCGACCGAAATGAGAATTTCGGTCGACCAAGCCTCAGCCGAACGCTACTGAGGATGCCTTCAAAAATCTTTGCAGACTTTCGGTCGACCGGAATGACTTTCGGTCAACCGAAATTGGCTGAGTCCAATTTCTTCTTCTTTTTGGCTCCAACTTGATTCTCGGCTTACTTTTCTTGACTTTAATTACTTGTTTAGCCTCGAATCTTGAACCTCCTTGACATCGGATCTCGTCATGGGTCCCACAGGCTTGCGCATCGAGATTTGACTTTCTCGATTCACATCATAAAGTATGTTTGTTTTGTTAAATATGATGTCACACTTATAGCAGTTTTTATAAACATATTTCGTCTTGCATTCATAACTATTTCAAGGTAGAGAATCTTTATCATTTTTTGCAAAGAGCACCTGTGTGGGGCAAAAGGAGATGGTGTAAGAGTTCATTTTGTAAGTTGGATCTATCTTTTATCCAAAAAAATAATATAATACACGTCGCTTTTTGGAACAACAGATTTTTCTGGCTGATTTCTTCTCTGTTGTAGCCCACATACCATTGTCTCTGTACCCTTTTCTCAACACAACCAGCAAATCAAGGCCTATTGAGTACTTTAGGTTTACAAGTTTAGGTGTCATTGGAGTTTTGGTGAAGGTATTTTCTGTTTCTAATTATGTTCCTCAAATTTCATTTTCTTGAGGTACGTGTATTATTAAAATAGATTTTTTTTTAATTTCGTGTTATGTGATTGTGTCGTTTATACAAGAATTGAAAATGCATCCATATACAATTAGCTATGTAGTAGATCATTTACCAACTAGTATTGATTTTGGTTTGACAAGTGAATACTACCAATATGTAATTTTTACTGATGAACATTTCCAACTGGTATTGATTTTGGTTTGCATCGATAAGTTTTTTGCTTTACTGATGAACATTTTTATGGTTTCTTAATGTTTTTATTATATTTACAAGGAGTTGACTTTACTGTTAATCACAATAGAAGGAAATTGTGTTTGCTGTTTGCTCATTTGTTTGTTTGCTTAAAATGGTTGCTCATTTGGCCACATGGAATGGAAACTATACTTCAAGTCTAGTTTTTTTCCCCTCAAGTTATTGCAGTTTGTGATTCATTGTGGCCAATCTTTCCCTTCTTCCCTCTCCTTATGATGAGCACATAACTCAGATATTTCAGTAAAATGTATAATTTTGCTTCTTGATGTATATCTGGTATTACTATTTTCTGGTGTTGAAATATAAGTGTGCATTTATCTGCAAGTTCTCTCTTTGCCTTCATATAAAATTCATATGGTTTGAGTTGCATTCTTGCATTACAGTTTTATATTTCCCCAGAGTAGCTGTGAAACATTGAGTTTAAATTTAACTTATTTTTTCTTTCTTTACTAGGTTTTCCTTAAAAAGGCTCATCCAGTGCTTTTGTGGAGCTTTATTTGATGGTCAGAGGTACAGCACCACAATCAAGGAAAAGGATCTCAAGAAAAGCGTGGTATTTTCTCACGTGTTCTGACACGACCCGCCCCGAATCACCCTAATGGACTCGAGACAATGTGTGTGCCGATGATGGATACCAACTAAACGCCGGACCCACCACCAAGACTGACTCTGATACTACCAATCATGTGCTAAATAATGAAAAATAATTTTATTTCAAAACGAATGTGGGCCCAAGTTGATAATTAAATGCTCAATTTTGAATGAAATAATAACCTACACATGTCTTACTGATGTGGCTCCAAAATCAACGGGCTCTTCAGGCTTTAGGAACTCAATTGTCACCTATTAAGAAAATTGTGGGAAAAATATTGAGTTGATAGCTCAGTGAGTGGAGAATTTCGAAAATAATCATAATTCCTCATTTATACATTTTTCTCGAAAATTAAGTTTACATCTCAAGACAATTCACATAATAACATCATAGCTTGTCACATCATATCATCTATAGTTTATTATCAGCATAGTCTGTAATCTCTAGGTATGGCCATACCCTAACAAATCAACCAAAAATGTACCATCTGATTAACATCTGTAATCTAGTCATACATGTATAGACTGCCTCTTGGCTAGTCTCAAAGACCTCTGATAATCAATTCTAGAACACGGCCATGACCGCTTCAGTGAACTATATCATACACGGTCGACCGCCTCAGGGTAATATCATACCCGGTCAAGACCATTCAGGTGCAGTATAGAACACGGCCAAGGCCGCCTCAGTGAACTAGAATAAACATATAATCACGAGTACTTTTCTGGCCGATTTCAACTTCACATATCCATCTCACATTTCATTGATTTCCATCACAAATCTTACATTTCTTTCAACTTATAATTATTTCACAATCTTTCCAATTTCAATCAAATATCATATTCTCATAATATTTCACAATAATCACGTAATTTGACAAATAAATCACATAATTACGTTTTACGTAATTATATAAACAATTTATCAATATTTGAAAATAATCTAGATTTTTCCATTCATCGAGTTCTCGACAATGAACCAGCTAGATTTGTAGGCTTTCCTCACTTTATATCCACCACTTTAATTCTTCATGCCAAGTTAGGAATCTCTTATTTCTCCAAGAGATCATATTTACTCACAGAAGTGTTTCAAGCAATATTCCTATAATTTGGAATAAAAATTAATTAATAATAACTTGATGTATAAATTTCCAACTTCTTATCCCAATTAAATTTACTAACAACATTTAAATCCTTTATAAGAGTTCTTTTATCGTCATATCTCCAATCAATAACGCTTAATCTAATTTCCATCCTAAATTTCCGAGAATTCCCACTGTTGACAAAAACAGCACTATATTCCCAGAATTTTGAAAGCTGGTACTAATTTCTGCATAAGGAAATCTGTCTCCAAACTATTGACAGAAATAGCATTTTCTGGTAACACTTTCAGAAATAGCACCTGTGTGATTTTGGCCGAAAATTGGAAGAAAATCATGAAAAATTAAGCAAAATCATAACCAAATCCTTATCCAACTCTAATACATCATAATCACATATTTGATATCATATATACACAACAAACTTAAGGATTGAAGCAATAATTTTCAAACTCATTTTCAACTTTCACTTTCTTCAACACCAATCTTCCTAATATGTATACTCTCTTCTAATTCTTCAAAGTTAAACCACTAATTACAAAATAAATATAGAAATATTCGATAACAAAGAATTTACTTACCTCTTGAAAATTAAGGAGAACTTAAAATCGAGGCTAGAGAAAATGGTTTGCAAAATCGATCGACGCCCACTTTTTTTTTTCTTTCCTTCTTTCTTCCTTTTTCTTTCTTCCCTGCTTCGGATTCTAGCAAGCCTCTGTCGGTTTCACTCCAACAATTAAGAAAAGTTACACTTATCTTCTAATTAAATGGATAAGTAATGCATAATTGCAATTGGAGCCCTCAATCTTCATACAAGATAGCATTAAGTCTAAAACTTCAATTAATTGCAAACTAAATCTCTAAATTTCCATTTTTTATCATCTCAACAATCAAACTTTTGTAATTACCAATTAACCCCAATAAAATCATTTATTCAACCTAAGTCCTTATTTTACTTGAGTAGTGAATATTTGACTTGTGAGTAGCATAAAAACGGGATATCACATGTTCGTGGAGAACTCGGCCACAAGGTTTATTTTGAATGAGGGGGCTGTGATGTCAAAATAATATGTTTTGAGATATAATTGTAATGATTGAAACAACAAAGATTGATTTTTTTTTACCTATTGATTGACATTTGGATTTGATTAGCATATATATTTGTCAGTATAGTATTGTTTGGATTTCATGATTTGAATTTAGTTGGGATTTCACCCAGTTTACTGATTGGAGAAGGAATTTTTTTTTTTTTTTTACTTTATGCGTCGGTTGATGATCAACAACCGACGCGTAAAGTCTACTTGACGCATCGGTTTTTTTACCAATAACTGACGCATAAAATCAATTTTTTTAAAACTTTAGACGTCGATTGTTGACCAACAACTGATGCATAAATTCGAATTTATACGTCGTTTTACAACCGACGCATAAAGTCAAGACTTTGTACGTCTCTGCCAAATGCGTTACTTAAACAACCGACGCATTTTGTTTTTAACAACCAACGCAAATGACTCTTTTTGTAATAGTGCGTTCTAAAATAAAGAAATATGATAAAAGTTTTTGTTACTAACCCTTCTCATCTCGACTGAAAAGCACAATGAATGTTGATGCAGCCTTTCTTTTTCATGTCTTACAGTAAATTTTGATCGAGTGTGTTAGCAATGGTCTGGACATCCTCGTCCACATGAACAACAAAGCGAGATGAAGTCTCTTGCCCTCCAGGACGAGGACTAGTTATAGATCGGCGTAGAGTGGGAGGATGCATCGAAGTCGAAGGTTGTACCACGCGATCAACAAAATCTTCGATGGGAGGATCAATAGGATCCTATCACTTGCTTTTCTTTTGACGCCCTTTCCTTCGGATTTCAATTTCAACAGTGCATCGACCTTATCAAAGTTGAAGCTCTTTTCATCTGAAGACAGAAAATAGAAGGGTATTAACATCTTCGCGATAGGAAAGGAAACAATGTTGATAAAAAGAGCATAAAACTTTACCCTCAGGAAGTGTTCTAAAAAGCTAAAGCGTGATGAAGCAGTAAGGCCAAACATCAAGCTTAAGCACATCTAGGAGCGAAAAAGCGCGGCAATGCTTTAGCGAAGTGCGGGTAAATTGCAAAGCGTAATGAAGCGGTGATGCCAAGCTTCAAGCCTAAGCGCCTAAGCGTAAGTGTAAGCAAGCTTTTTAAAACACTGCCCTCGGGAAAGTTTATACAATGGTCGATGAGAACATCTTCGGTAAGAACTTCTTTCATCTGACCATCAAGAGGGTCACATCCTTGAATGATCCGAATAGCTTCTTCTTAAATCTCAGAAAGTGCGACTAAATCAGTAAAGGCACCAAAGTATGGAGATGATGAGATCTCGGTCGGGGAATCTCGTCGAACACGCGGAATAACGACAATTAAAACTTAGGAAAGATCTAAATCAGAACTGACACAAGACAAACAACGAAAATAAGGATAGAACGACGGTAAAACCTTGACCCGACAATCACGACGCAATTTATGGCGATGCGGATTGAAGAACCAAGATTGGTGAACGCCACAAGGACTTGTAAATTTCCTTGATAAGTTTCGAATTCGGAAACGCCACAAATATTCTTGCGAATATTTGATAAGTTTAATGGAAGAATGCCACAAAGATCGGATCTTTGATAAGTTCAAGAAAAAGGGAATAAACTCAACCTCTCAATTTTGGAGAATCCTCTCACAAATTTTATTAATCAAACTCAACTCTACCATTTTTACAATGAATTGAAAAAGCGTATAAATAAGCAAAATAACCTAACATCTAATTTACTCAAAATAGAATTCTAATTAGACTAAAATTCTAAAATAGGAAAATAACCAAAAACTAAAAGGAAATAAAATAATTATAAAATTCCGGAAAATCTGGCGCTGCTTGTTTACGGCCGTGACGAAATCTCTTACAGCCGTAAAGGCCTTTCTAATTAAATTTATGTTATTCTTTACGGCCGTGACACAATGCTTACGGCCGTGAAATTCTTTCAGTTTGCATGTTACGGCCGTAACTTCCAGGCTTACGGCCGTAAGCCTCGTTCTGCCAAAATTCATCATTTTTCCTCGTTAATTGATTACAGCCGTGATTGTAAGATTTACGGCCGTGAATATTGGGGTTACGGCCGTGAAGGTCTTCTTTTACTGCCGTAATGGATTTTCTGCATAAATAATTTCTTTTACTCGATTCGGCTCGATCCGTCCTTCTTCTCGGCTCGACCCCAATACGGAACTTACTCCGTTTTGCACGTAGATCACTATCATATTGCCGATGGCTCGACTTCGCCCTTCGATGCCTGGTCCGGATCACATCAGGACAATTCCAAGATGTTGGAAATAGGAAAGGACCATTGTTTCGTTGAACAAAGAAAACCTGGTCTTCCAACCAGGTTGAGAAGATGGAAAAGAGGGGATTTTAAAATATTTTTTGTGTTAAACACGACCAAGCTGTTATAGTCACGATGGGGTTTTAATTTGACTAATGATCGTTAAAGGCTCAAAGAAGGAGTAATGTTGTTCTTTAGACATTAAAAGCAAGTAAACTAGAATCCTCAGTGAATTGGGAGCTAGTTGAGCGGGGTTTAGATCGACAAAACAAAGGAATTGAATGAGAAAGGGATTAAGGGGAAGTCAAAGTCCACCTTTCATAGTCCAAATACAAAGTCACCTCAACTTCCTCACCTTCCCCAAGGTTCTCATCGTCTCTTGGTGCACGATACGAGTGGTCAAGGAAAATGATAAAAGAATCGAGCACTTCTATCAATTGAAGATCGTTGTAATAAATCTTGTAATTGGGAATGATTAGAGCCTCTCGAATTTGACAAAGAGGTCATGTATGAGCCATAGTTTGCTGCCTCTAAAGGGAAATAGGTAAAACTTCAAAAATGATACAATCATATTAGAAAGAAGGCGATGGGGATGAAAGAGGGCTCGAGGCACGATTAAACATCTGGTTAAAAGGAGGAGGAGGAGAATGGCCGCCAACCCTACTTAATGGCAATGATACCCTCCCCTCTTCATCATCACTATATAGTATAATTATGGGGTCCATTTTCCGAAAAGGAATAAAATGACAAATATTCGAAATATCACTCCCTAGATATAGCAATTTATCATGCAAAAGAAAAGGAAGAAAATTTCAGTACTCACCAGACTGCATTGTAATATGAAACTAAACGCTTGGAAAGAAGAAGAAGTTGGGGATAAAGTACCTTGTTGATAATGAAGAATCACAATTTACCATAATGCAGTGCCGGAAGTTATCTTCAGGCAGAGGAGAAGAGAAAAATCGGAATCACAGAGAATGCGTAACTTTAAAATGAACTACTTTGTGTACTTATGTGTATACCCACATAGACATGCAAAATGACGTTTGATATCCTAAAAATCTGGAAACCCTAAATATTCTCTCCTTTTCATGATCGAAATAATTACTGGCACATTGAAGTGACGAGCCATTTCAGAGTTAGGCATGACTCTTGGGTACTAGAGCTTCAAAAATTTGGTGACATGTATAAGCCTATTGAATAAACTGGATCATTACCCGAAGATATTGATTGTTTGTTTGAGAAAATAATCAAACGATCACGATTCATTTATATAGAAAATCCTGATCGTTTGAGGGGACTACTGATACTTGTATGATATTTAGATCGTTATAATGATTTATGATTATGATCAAGGGCACCTCAATCAGTAATGACTAGGGTCAATCGTATGATATATTGATCATAATGTGATATTCATACGAATATGACCCAATAATTTTTCACCAATTAATACTGGACACGTGGCAGTAGAATTTAAGGAGTACCTTACGCTCCACTAATTGAAAATCGGTTATCCCTACATAACGAGCAATTAATGCCCCATAATGGGCAGTTACATTTCTACCACTATATAAACCCCTTTTTCTACAAGTGATGAAGGTACGCACACATAATATAAAAATTACTTTGGCATTGTTATTCTCTCATTGAATACTAATTTTTACGCTGGAGTTACAATGGGGGAGAAGACCCCGTCTTTTCTTTTTCTAGAATCAAGGTAGTGGATTCGCAATTGGAGAAGATTTCTATTGTGAACCGTTCATATCACAAATAAAAATCATTTTGCATCACTCGTGTTTTATCTTAATGAAGAAATTCCTATTCCAAAGGGTGAAAATACCATCCAAAACTCTTCGTAAAATGATCGAAATAACTAATAAGTGCAAATAAATCAGTGACCCAATTACATTGTTTGCATCTCGAGTTTTCCAAAAATCATTATTTGGATCAGACACAACTTAGGACAAGAGGAAATGGGATCCTGATGTAGCTGAAGCAAGCAAAACACAAAAGAAATCGCAATTATCATTATTCGCCATCGAATACCATAAATTGGATTGAAAGTTTCATTCATAAAATGCCAAATAAACCTATTATAGTCGGCTGCTATGTTTACAAGAAATAAAACCTAAATCCTAGATTGAAATGAAATTTCCTTTAGGTCCTTAACTTTAAAAAACTATTAATTTGACAAACGACTAATAATAATATGAAGCAATTCATATTTCATCTCCGTCATCCATCTCTAATCTTCATCATTTTCTGAAATGAACTTTTCGAATTTAGGGTATAAACTTATGATGAAGCAATGAACTATTCGAATTTAGGGTGTAAACTTATGATGAAGCAATGAATTATTCGAATTTAGGGTATAATCATGTTTACACATTCATCTCCAAGCAGCGTCAATGAAAGTAGAAATGAGCTTTCCAATCCCTCCTAAATTATACTTTAGACTCTGTTCTTTAACGTAATTGATAAGTGTATTTTATATACTTATGTGTACGTCTAAATTAGAAGAAATTATTGTCTTTTTGGAATATATACTCTTTAATTTGTGTTTAATTGTTACTTTGTAGAAAATATCCAAAAAGGCGAAGAATGAAGCAATTGATGAGGAAAAATGCATAATTGGATACTAATTGTAACTAAATTGGAAAATCGAGAGGCTAATGACGTCAACAGGGAAAGATGCAATGTGTCAAAGTAAAGGAATAAGAAGATGGAGGATCCAATTGAAGGAATTGAGAGTTGAAACGAGCAAATTGGGAAGATTTCAAAGTTTGGGGACTAAATCGCAACAAGTAGAAGTTGAGGACTGAAGGCGCAATTAAAAGTCAGGGACTAACTTATACAGTCGAGAAAAGAAGAGGATTCGCGTAACAAACTATGACCACACGATCGCCTTTTCAACATAGGCGTGATCGCGACTTAGGCATGAAAATCCAGCAGAGGCCAAAACACCTTCGCCACGCGATCGAGTGGGCTTCCGAATGGGCCTAGTTTGGGCTTTTGTGTGCAATTTTGACAGAATTTACTCGAGAATTTAACCTAAGAGATAAATACAGGGCGATAGGCGAGGAGAGAGGGACTTTTACTGAGCCTAATACCAGAGAATTCTTGGGGATTCTACATCAATTTGAAGGGAGATTCAAGCACGACAAAGGCGGTGGAGTTTAGGAGTTTAACACGAGAATTCGACTCTTGGTGCAAGACTTCTTTTCTTGTCGTTAATTTCGTAGATTTCATCATGTTTAATTTTGAATTTTATTGTTTTCGTTCTTCATTCTTGATGTGTAACTAATCTTAACGTTGGGATGAACAATGTAGCCTAGTCAATTACTTTAATTCCATATTCCTTGTTTTAACGCTTCAATGCATGTGTTGATTTATTATTGTGTTTAATGCATGAATGAACTGACCACTCTTTCATGATTTTATGTGTTATTTCCATAATCCGAGAGGTGAGTTAATAACATAGATCTAGGTAATAAATCATGTAATTGAACCAGAGATACAGATATACTCTTGTGATTAGTGCGATCGTGTACGAATTCTTGTGTGTAATGCATCTAGATAAGGAATATTCAAACCCGCTGTAGAGATACAAGGTTGACTTATTTATGTATGATTGATTTAAACTCGAGAGAGAAATCTCAATTTGAATTAGTGAATTCGATCGAACACATATTTAGAAAATAAAATCTGGAACTGGAATTGATTTAATTGGTTAGGTGAACTCGTGAATCCCAACTACATGCAATCATATTTAAAAACAAAAGCAATCTTGAAATCTCAATCCTGTGCAAAATTTTAATCTTTTAGTCATAGTTCTAAATTTTAGTTTTAAACAATCAAAATTCATTCATTGGTTCAAATAAGGACAATAATTTACATATTTCGGTAATTAGGAAGCAGTCTCTGTGGGAACAATAATCCTGACTCTTAGGTCCATTTTTACTACTCTTCACGACCCGTACACTTGCAGGGATATCTCGCACCGCGCGATATCAGTGAACAGTAATCATTACATTTTATAAATCAATTTATAAATAACTCAATTTCTCAATTTACTTTTTAACCATACACATTTTCTTTCTACAATTTTCAACTACACATTTTACCTCAAAAATATAAATAAATCAATTTGTAATAGATACAGTATTACCGAACAGAAAGAACTTTATAATAGATTCGTGTTGAATTTAAAAAAATAAAAAATAATAAAAAAGTTATTTTATTACGTTAATCCATTTTGTTGCTGTTGTTTAATTTTACTCTGCTTCAAATTTGACCTTTAACAGCACGTTGCACTATTAATGAAATTAAGGGCAACTATGCATCTAGCTATGATGAGATGACCACCACCACTAGACTACCACTACAACCACCATTAAATCAAGCATAAATATATTGAATTATTTTCAATTAATCTCACATAGATGAACAATTAATTAATAATTAATCAATATCAAGTTTTTCTTAACCTAATTTATATTTTGCCCTTATTTGATGGAGATTAAAATCAGATTTTTAGTAAATTTTGATAAAAGTTAATGAAATGTATAGTTGTATGAGTCCTATGAAATATGTGATTAAGATTAATTGTTGACTTTGACTTAGATTAAAATCTGAATTTTAATCATTACCAAACGGAGGCTTTATAAGGCTCTGTTCGGTAGACAAAGTTTGCCAAATTAAATTTTGTGTTGGATTTATTTGTATTTTCTAGGTAAAATGTGGGATTAAAAATTGATTTGAGAAATTGTGTAATTGAAGAGAGAAAATATGGATGATTAAAAAGTAATTTGAAAAATTGTGTAAATTAAATTTGTTATCTTTTTTGTCTTTTAATGTATTAATTTGGCAAATTAATATGTAACCGAACGGTGCCTAATATTATGTTGTACCAAACGGTGGCTTTATAATATATATATATATATATATATATATATATATATATATATATATATCCCATCATCTTTGTTATATGATCATATAGGAATGCGTCAATTGAGCGGATGTCAATCTTTCATGAGAAAAAAAATTATTATTTTGTGAATGCTATATTTTGTTCTTAGCTATTTAATTAATGGTTTCATTTATTAATACCTTAATTACGCATAAAACACACTCATAAATAATGTAATAAAACCATAAACTCGTGAGAAGAATTGGGGATCGAGCACTAATCTCGTGTCCTCATGATTCCCTCTACAACATTTAGAGAGGAATTCAAATCATAGGAATAGAAACTGACTTCCTAACAAGGTCAGAAGGTTAATTTCAACAGCTTGATGATTACAAGTACAGAAAGAGGCACATAACAAAGTGGGGTTAATGCTCCACTACCAATAACTTGTGTCCCAAAACAGAGGGATTGATTGACATATTTACAATACAAAAACCAGAATGATTATACAATGGCTACATGAATGGGGGGACAACAACAGTTGATGGTTCCCCCAAACTCCCAATTTTGATAGGTAGGTATTATTATTGAAAAGGTGTAGCCCACACCATGAGGGCCCGAACCGACCACGCCCAAGGTCATTGGTTCGAGAGGTAAATCCAGGTTATGCCTCCAAGGAGCCAGGGTGGAAGGGCTTATGGTAAGCATGAGAAACGCTCAATAACTCCCGCTTGCCACAAGGCCAATTCCACCTTGCGGGGAATCGAACCAAGCACACAGCTGCGCTGAGCACTTACCACCCATCCCCTTTGCCACTTGGAGATGTGCCCTTGGGCGGGTAGGTATTATTATTGGATATATGAGATTTGGACAAACATGTATACTGTATGTGTGGCTGTTTCTGTGGCTGTGGCTGATTATTTTTAATGAATTTTGTTGCTGGTGGGCTCACCCCACTACATCATAGTCAACTTGTATGGGCAAAGAAGATGACAAAGAGGACGTTATAAATACATAAGCTAAATCCATTGAATCGCCGTCTCAGAATCACCAAAGAACCTTTATGATCGAGAAAAGTTATTGGGTTTGGTTTTTGAAAAAATAAAATATAGTTTTTGTTTCAGATTTGTCAAAAAGGAAGAGATTCTAGTGTCAAATAAAGAGGAAACATTAGCAATACTTAAACAGCGTAGAAGAAGAAGAAGAGAAAAATACACAAATGGAGGACACAGCTGTTGATTGGAGAGGAAGACCTTGCAGACCTAATAAACATGGTGGAATGACTGCTGCTATTTTTGTATTAGGTCTCTCTCTCTCTCTCTCTCAGACTTCACTGTATCTGGTGGAAGATTAAGGGTAGTGGGAGCTGTGAATTAGCAAGTTTATCATATATTATAGCTAGCTAGTTTGTTAGTGCTTAATTATATATATTATATATCTGGTGTACGTACACTAATAAATATTTATGCGTTGGTGGGCACTGGGCTGTAGGGCTTCAAGCTTTTGAGATGATGGCAATTGCAGCAGTTGGGAATAATCTCATCACCTACGTGTTCAATGAGATGCACTTCCCTTTATCAGAATCTGCTAACACAGTTACAAACTTCATAGGAACTGTTTTTCTCTTGTCCCTCTTCGGTGGCTTCCTCTCCGACTCCTATCTCGGGAGCTTCTGGACCATGCTGATTTTCGGCTTTGTCGAGCTTTCTGTATGTTTCTCTAATTACCATAACCCTTTATATTAATTATATATATAGAGAGAGTGTTTTTAACCCTAGCTAGCTATTTATATATATATAAATATATATATTGGTTACCAGGGATTCATATTATTGTCAGTTCAAGCCCATATTGTGCAACTCCGGCCAGCAAAGTGCAACATGATGGAAGTCAGCAGCAGCAGCAGCTGTGAGGAAGCCAAAGGGTACAAGGCTTTAATATTTTATGGGGCACTTTACTTGGTAGCTTTAGGGAGTGGTTGTTTGAAGCCTAATATAATCTCTCATGGAGCTGATCAGTTCAGAAATGATAATGATTTGAAGCAATCAAAAAAACTTTCCACTTTCTTCAATTGTGCCTACTTCGCCTTCTGCACCGGTGAGCTCGTGGCACTCACAATATTAGTTTGGGTTCAAACGCACTCTGGAATGGACGTCGGATTTGGAGTTTCTACTGCTGCCATGGCTATCGGACTGATGTGCTTGATATCTGGATCCTTTATTTACAGGAACCAGCCACCAAGGGGAACTATTTTCACACCAATTGCCCAAGTACGTGTGTGTGTGTGTGTATATAATTCAAATTATTAATTTACATATATAGACAACAAACAAACTCGATCTTAATTAAATTAATGTTCTTTTTGATATATTTCTTAAGGTTTTTGTAGCTGCAATAAAGAAGAGAAAACAGATCTGTCCTTCACATGCTGAGATGCTGCATGGAAGCCAAAAAATTATGTTGAGTACCACTAGAAATCTAATCCATACACAAAAATTCAGGTTGCATGATTAATTTTTGTTACATTATAAAATATTGCCTTTTTTTTTTTTTTTTTTGAGTTTTAAAAAATCGATAATTAATTTTTCAGATTCCTTGACAAAGCCTGCATCAAAACAGAAACCGGAAACGAAAGTCATTGGAGGCTATGCACGGTGTCACAAGTGGAGCAAGTGAAAATCCTCCTCTCCGTCGTTCCAATCTTCGCATGCACAATAATCTTCAACACAATCTTAGCTCAACTCCAAACATTTTCAGTTCAACAAGGCACTTCCATGAATACTCATCTTACTAAAAATTTCCAAATCCCACCAGCATCTCTCCAATCAATACCATACATGATGCTTATATTTATGGTCCCTCTTTATGAGACTGCATTTGTACCGATGGCAAGGAAAATCACAGGGAAGGATTCGGGAATCTCACCTCTACAACGAGTTGGGACGGGGCTTTTTATTGCTACCTTTTCAATGGTTTCGGCTGCATTAATTGAGAACAAGAGAAGAAATGATGCGATAAAGTTTAACAAAACTTTGTCCATATTTTGGATAGCTCCACAGTTTCTTATATTCGGGCTCTCAGAAATGTTCACGGCGGTGGGACTAGTCGAGTTCTTTTACAAACAATCAATTAAAGCCGATGGAATGCAGTCCTTTTTAACAGCCATGACTTACTCTTCTTACTCGTTTGGATTTTATTTGAGTTCCCTTTTAGTTTCATTAGTGAACAAAATAACATCATCAAGATCAAGTACTACTGGGTGGCTGAGTGAGAATGACTTGAACATGGACAGACTTGACCTTTTCTATTGGTTGTTGGCTGCACTTAGTCTCATCAATTTCTTCAACTATATTTTCTGGTCCAGATGGTATTCTTACAATCCAGCATCTTCTTCACTGCATACTCCACCACTTAATGGAGTAGAGGACCCACAGAAAAAAAGTAATTTCAGCTCTTTAATAGTATAGCGACACTTGATTGTGTAACATTATCTAATTAATTTTATATAACAGGATTTTTTTTTTTTTAATGCTTCTAGTACTTGTAGCTAGAAATAGTGTGGTTGAAATAAATTATCAACTAATGAAATGATTTTATTTTGTATGATGATTTGGTCCACCCACTGAAGCTGCCAGGCTGACAACTATTCACCTTTATTTATTTGCTTCCACCTTTCTTAATACTAATTATCACACACGCAATAATTATAATTTATAAATAACATAATTTTTCAAACTGTTTTTTAATCACACATATTTTCTCTCTTTAATTTTTAACCATTGATCTACCTAAAAAAAAAAAATTACGACCGTAAACGCCGAACAATCCGTATATGTTTGACCATTAAGTTTGACATAAGGGTATAAATGTATATAGTTTCGCAAGTAATCAAGGTCATGGTTCTCATTTTTTGGAAAATTTCACTTAAATAGGGACCTGGACATCCGCATGGACATTCACGCCCTTGTACGTGAAGAATGATTCTCATTTTTTATATAGTCGCATTTTGGTACAAATTAAAATTTAAATATTAATTTAAATCAAAGTTAATAATCAATCTCAATCACATATTTCACATATTTCATGAGACTCATATTTTTCAACCACATTTCTTCAAATGTTATCAAAATTTATTAAAATTTTAATTTTAATCTCTAGGGACATATCGTAAAACTCTTACGTATGTTAATGTTCAAGTGCTAGCCTTGCCACACCTAACATTTCTACAATAAGTGTCATGTTAATCATTGTAGATTTATAGATTTTATGGGTTCAATGGAGGATGATCTCTCCAGCATGTTTGGCTTAAAATTATGATTGTTTGTACTATTGGCTTAGGTCATTATCACATTTCATATAGACAATTTTATTATCTAAAAGTATACGAGTCTTTAAAGGTTTCTAATGAGTATAGTACGTCTATACAGATATAGTGGAGAAGTCAGGAATTATATATTATTGTGACGAAAAATATGGGATGCAGAGGGGGAAGGTCCCCCTCCTGAGGGTTCGGGATTGGAGCCCACGAATATTTTGTTAACAAAGAGGATTGAAATCGACGATTTTGAGTATTAAGTATAAGAATAATGATATTTGAACATAGAGGGTGCCACCCGATGTGCCACCCCCTCACATGAATGTGTGTGGGGCCGGCCTCATAATGAGCGACCCCACCCACCATGTAAGGGGGATGACACCCTCTATGTTCATATAGCATGGTCCTAAATCTAATATAAGGATAATCATATATAGATTGAAATAGTCCAATTTTAAGAGCTTGTTTTGTATAGGTGAATTTTTTACCACAATTTTTCAAACTCAATCTCAACCCTCCACTTTAGTCAAGTCCATCATTGTTGACTTTTCAAACAATTTTAAACCAAACATCTATAAAAAAACTACAAAACTCAAAAAAAAATTCATTACCTTATACTTCAAAATAACTCCAACCCAATTACCAAACATTTCTTCTTCCTTATACTATATTGTATATGGAGTGTAGTTCAAATTGGAACTAATAATTCGTCCTAATGCTAAAAAATAATAGATCAAAGTTAATCCGTAAACTTGTTTCTGAAAACAATAATAATTAAAGTCATATAAAAATTCAGAATGCGTAAATTCTTAGTCTTGTTATTTGTCTTGACGACGAAGCACAATCATGTAGAACTCTAAATGTCATTCGAAATGGCATATTATAGACACGTATTCAATTAACATAAAAGCCCCAAAGAATTTAATGAAGAATGTTGACATTTTGAAATGCTAGTTTGAAAAGGCCCATTTTGACGAGACGTAACTTTTGCATTCTGACAATGATGTGAGAAACTAGGTTGTGAGTATTCAATATAGTATATTGAAAAATTAGTTTTGATAATAGTAAGAGTTCCGAAAAATAAGGCGAAGATAACTATCTAATTATTATTATTATTATTTTGCTAAGCTAATTAAATTTTTATTAATTTTTTTTCCAACTTTTAGAAATTTTGCTAGGGCATTTTCCCTACCTATCCCATGAGTGTGTCTGCCCCTATATAGAAAATATGTTAAAAAATATCAAAAAATGATGAAGATCAAATGATATAAAAATATTAAAAAATCTTGGAATCAGCAAATTTAAACAGAAAGATAGTCCAACTAGATGAAAAGAATAGAGTCCTACTTAAACTAATTTTTATTCTTTTTATTATATTGTTTAACGTTGTCTTCTGTTTGGATAAATGTTATTTATAGAGATTGTGAAGAGTTGTGATTTATATTTCACTATCAATAGGATTGAATTTGTGTTAAAGTGTTTAGGGCTTGATGCGTGTCGCAATACACCAAAATAATAAATAATTCCTTACTCGCTAAATATTAATTAATAATGTAGTAGTGAGAGTAAGGGTCGATCCCACGAGGAACGGAAACTAATTTTAGTTGTTCGATCAATTAGAATGGAATGAGGGGGGTTTGTTGTTTGAAATTGCTTGAACAGAAAATATGCATAAAAATAAATAATTAAATATGACTAGAGAATTAATATGAGAAGAAATTTTGTTCTCGGGTTCGGTTATGTTCTTAATTAATATTATACTTTTCCTTGTAACGTGTTTATATCCCTATTCAATTATCAATCATAAATAATCAACAAGCTCTGATTATCTAAATTCTTCCTTATGTGTATTGATTCAAAATAAGCTATTTGAACCAATTCTAGTCATGGACAATCCAAAACAAGCTCTTAGGATTTAATGCACGACTAGTATAAAAATTTAGAAGAATAGATTGAATTAGATCGTTAATTACACAAGCTCGAATTAAACAATCCAAGTCGAATTATTACTAAACCTGCACGACATTTATTTGCAACTAAAGTAAAGATTCAATGACAATTACGGATCAAGAATCTAAACATAGCATATTCATGAATCTAAAGATCAATAATCCAATTGGCCAAATTAAACTATTAATCAAATAAACTCAATTGAACATTCAAAACATAATAATCCAACAATTGAAATAAAGGAATAAATTCACGCTACTAATTTGTAGGAAAAGAAAATAACATAATTAAAGTGACGCAACTTCCCCTTTGAACAAGATATGGAATTTAGCCTAGCATGGTTGTGGTAGATTCTTCAAGTTGCTTCATGAATTCCATTGTTGTTGATATTCTTGCGCTTGAAAATCTCTCAAGAATGCTCTCTATTTTTCTCTCAATTTTCCTCAATGTGTAGCCTCTTTCAAAAATAATAAAAGTCTCTTTTTTCTTGTCATGAAACTCCCTTTTTATAGCCTCAATTTCGTGCCCTAGCTTTGGGAGCAAGAAATCCAAAATTATGGAAAGAATTGAAATAAGGAAATTTTTGACTTGAAGATTTACGGCCGTAACATTCCTTTTACGGCCGTAATTGAGTTTCTGCATATTTCCTTAAATTGGAGTTACGGCCGTAACATTTTGATTTATGGCCGTAACTTTTCCTTTACGGTCGTAACATTTTGTTTGAAAGTCCCCAAACTTCAATTTTGAGCGCATTTTGGTCCTTTTTTCTTCTTTTCTCTTCTTTTAGGATCCTATACAATATAAAACATAAAATGCATCAATAATACTTAGATAGAATTACATTATGGCATTTTCAAGGATATAAGTGTATAAAATAAACGTCAATATAACACTTATCAGGGCTCATCATCATCATTCAATAAAGTTAGAATTAGTATTAGATACACAAGACTCACAAAAAACGAATTCACACCACCATAATAGGTGACATATCTTTACAAGGATGAAGATATTAAAAAAAAATGGATTGCTGGTCTTTTTCATAAAATCAGTATCCAAAGCAACTTTAAATTTTTGAAGACCAAGCTTTGCTTTCAACCCCAGTAAAATTTGCGAGAGGACGTTAAAAAATATCAAAAAAAGATGAAGATCAAATAAGATAAGGAGATTAAAAAAACTTGGAGTCAACAAATTCAAACAGAAAGATAGCCCAAAGAGATGAAAAGAATAGAGTCCTACTTAAACTAAAGTTGTTATTTTTGTTATTATTTGAAAGATTGTTCTGAAATCCGGCGCTCTTCAATTTTTTCCTCCTAACAAATCTATTTACAATGCAATGAATCACAAATCAGTATGTCCAAACCTTTAAATTGATAGTACGCAACAAACCATCATCTCAAGCTTTGATACATCCTAATTATATATGGTCATCGATTTGATAAAACAAAAGCAATAAGGCCATGCCTTCGTGATTTGTTTTGAATGCCTAAAATAATAAACACATGAGAATAAAATGATTCAGGAAAAAAAAAGTAAACAGTCAAGATAAACAAAAATACAAGAATATATTTATGAATTATTAACTCATTGTTGTACATGCTTCTTTTGAACAGCTCTTACACGAACAACATTAATTCGAAATGACATTTTTAACATGTAAAAAACTAAAATTTCATAACAAAATTCGAGCAAAAAAAAAGATGGTTTACAAATAAATTAGCTTAAGACATAAAGAAATAGTCTTTTCAAGAAATTGTACTTTAGAATTCCATTGAAAAAATGACTACAATAAGAATTCAACTTGATTGAAAAATAGAACTTAAAGAGAACTTAAAGAGTTTTTCATACAATTAGGTAATTTAGCCTCATTTTGATAACTTGTTTATAAACACATGTTTAGAAATAATATATTTTCTGAAATCACTTTTTAATTCACACATTTCCATAAATCACTTTTCAATCACATTTTTTTATCTCAAAAACATCACATTATTTATTTATAAACAATTATTTTTACCAAACAGAGGCTTAGAAAAGCGAATTTACAAGAAAAGCATGACTTAAAAAATTGGCTTTTAGAACAAATAAATGAATTTTCAAATCACTCTATTTTTGTGAGTAAGGTGAGAATATAATCAACATAAATCAATATTCTAAAAGGCATAATGCGTTGCAAGACATCGAGGTCGAGAATCAAGAATTACAAATTTACGCTTGTCAATGTATGAGAAATATTTTCATTAAAAGTAATGATATTGTTGATAAAAAGAAAATTAAAATTAAAATAAAATAAAGAGTGTGTGTGTATTGCAGTATTTTTTTTTTTTTTTTTTTTTTTGCGAATATATTGCAGTATTTAAGACGTTTCCAAAACGAAATTAAAAGTATTTTAATTTATTTTCTAAAACATGGGATATCAAGAAACTTCGGAACAAGGAAATTCCAATAGTACATGTACTATTGCGAATTGATGATATATAAGAAGAAACATGTGAACGAGAGGATGATATGAAGACTCAATATCTGAAATTCTGCTTGTAAAGATAATTTCAAGGATGAAATTTTTTTAAGATGGTTGATTGTAAAACCTCGAGAATTTATAGCGTCCCTGTTTAATAATAATTATGTAATAAAATATTCTTAGAATTTACTTTATTTTTTTGGAATTTAAAGAGAGAAAATATTATAAAAATAAAAAGAAAGGAAAAAAAAACGTGCTTAAACGTCTCTCTTTGGAAAACTTGTTTGATCACTTCCTACTTCCTATGTATGTATAAGTTCTCAAAACGAATTTCGAGAATCTAAAATCCATTTTCAATATTGATCAACGGAGGGCCTTTGGCGAATTTTCATAGTTAGCACTTATCGAACGGTAAAGAAAAACGGTTTTGCATAGCCAACTTTAACGTGCCATAACTTCCTCCTCATTTAACCATTTCTAGCGTGATAAATTGCAAGTGAGAGTACGTCATGAGTACTTTGAAATGGTATAAGAAAATCTATATTTCAATGTCATTTGCTACCACGAATATGAGCTCAAACTTGGTTTCTTGAAACTGGAATTTGCTGTGAAGAATCAGCCATGAGCTGGCTCTAGATTGAAAATTTAAAGTCGTCTAATCCTTAACGAAGACACAACTGACTGTTGCAGATTTTTCTAGGAAGTTACGGATTAACAGTGAAACGTGAAGTGTTGTTTTAGCGTAGGACCAGATAAATCTTGCTAGCGCAGATTTGTCTGGATTATAAAACGTAAATAGAACAGTATAAGCGTTGCAGAATTGTAAAGAGATGGGAATACAATATTTGAGCTTTACGTGGAAAAAACCCTAATAGGGAAAACCCATGTGCCCGCACCCTGCAAACAAAAATCAATCACTATATAAGAAAAGTTTTTACATAAATCAATCTAAACTACAGGATAAAAATCTACGCATAGACTTATCAAACATCCAAGAAATAAATCACTCCCTGATTCTTCTATGGCGTGTAATATGAGCTAGTATCCCACCACTCTTTAGTAGCTTTCTTTATAACTACAACGATCTTCAGCAAACTCGAACTCCCGTTCAATTTTGATTCAAACCTCCCGTTTGATCATCTAGCTGAAAGTCTTTTCTTCTCGTAGTGATTGACAAACTCCTCCCAAAGAAACACGATTTACAAATCAATTTTTGGCATGAAAGAATAAGCTCTATATCTCTAGAATATTCATGCACATCGAGAACTCACACAATGAAGAAGCCGATTATATTTTCTGCACCACACGAGTTTTTCGACTTCAATGACTTCTTAAGGAAAACTGTTCCAGACTCCCTTATTTAAGTGTAATTGGATTGCTTGTCCATCAAGAATCCTACTTGCACCAAATCTCTATTTCCTGCAATTAAATCATGAATAATCAAAGATAAGATAAGGTAAGATAATTTAAGAATCATACCATAAGTAAAGATAAGGTAAGATAATCATAAATTCAACAATCTTACCATAAGTGACGATAAGGTAAGATAATTATAAATTCCAGAATCTTATCATAGAATCAAACTTGGACACCAAGAATAGGATCATGATCTTCGACCATTAAGATACTCGGTCAATCAAAATATTCTTAAATCTTGAATCCTTTTCAAGAGTGATAAGTAATCAAGTTCTAGTGCAAGTAAAATATTATCACAATATTTCTTGATCCTTATCATAAAAGATAAGTAACAAACATTATTTCCAATATTAAATGATTATCACAAACATATAGGAAATAAAAATAATATTATGTCCAAGAAATAATTAAGTAATTTAATTAAAATTAATAAATTATTAAATACACGTATTTAGTAATTAAATTAAATTTACTTAAACTTGTAGAAAAATAGAAAATATCAACTTAAATAAGTTAACAATCTCCCCCTTTGGCTTTTTCTATTTTTCCAAAATCTAATCATCTTTTTACAAACATAGAAAGAAGTAACATGCAATTATTAAGCCCCCTATCAAAATTCTCCCCTTCAAGTCATACATCATAATAAACTCACTTCAACAAGTTCATGCATATAACGACATAAAGATAACGATAGAAAAATAATAAGCATATAAAGGAGCATCCAAATAAATCGAAAGTTACTTCAACATTCAATCAATCAGAAAAGATGAGAAAAAATACTACTCCCCCTTTTTGAAAGAAATAGGGAAAACCTTCCACGTCTTGCAACCTGCCAATGTAAGCACGAGTAGACAAAAATAGGCAAAAGTCAGTTACAGACCATATAAACTGGAAATAAAAGTTGAGTTTCAGAAAACTCTGAAAACACAAAAAATGCTCCCACTTACTACAACACTTAGAAATTTAATGCAGTAGGATATAATATATATGTCTCTCCCCCAACGACCCCTCAAACATAGAATTCATGCAAAAATGTGAAATATATTTTCTTCCAGTTAGAAAAAATTTTTGGACTTGGTCTTCTTCTTTTCAGTAAAAGCCTTTTAGATCTCATCTCCGAATGAACCTGCAGAAAACATAATTATCATCAAACCTTTTGACAGTGGTTTTAAATTCAACCACTTTTGCTTTTAGAGCGATAACTTCTGCTTCTAGTTGCCAATTCTATCATCCTGTCCAGATAAATCATGCTAGCCAGATCCATCTTTAGATCTCCTGATACCCTAATCAGCTAAAAATTGTGAAAAAAAATCCAGGGCCAAGCAAGAAAATATGTGTTCCCTTGTTGAGGACCATTTCCTAAAACACAATCAACAAAAGAATTCCAAATACGAGTAGCCAAATCAATATTTCTCTTAACATCAAGGAGAAAAAAGAGTCCGGGCATACTCACGTTTAAAACTTGATTCATGAATAAGCTGGTCAAAATTTGTCTTAACAATGTTGTGCAAAATTTGATATACGAGACTCATAGTGCAATCCCTTACCAGGCACCAATCGACCAAAATTTAAAATTGAAAGGTGTACGCGTACCTTTGGTAGTCTGCATATGATGCGAATCACGTAAAAATTGTAGCTACGCAATCCACAAAAGATTGACTCAATCCAAGAACGCCAAAAGAATCACGATTTATGGATCCAATTAAAATAAATTGAATCAAGCAAGCAACCAATACAATCAAATTAATATATTGACCTCTTGATCACAAATAATATTAATTCTCACCTAAGTTTGAACAAACAAGAATAAACTCGCAAGTTCGAATTTTATTCAATAAAAAATAAGTTGTTGAAAGCTGAATAGTCTTACAATAATCTCTCAAAGTTGTGTAATTGAAAAGTAAACATAAAGAACCCTTATATAATGATAAGGTACGAAACAAGTCTTAGAATTATACAAGGAAACAACTTAATTGAAAAAGGAAATAAAATAAATAAAAAATCTACGAAAATTGCGAACAGGTCCTTCGCGATTGAACCAAGTGATCGCGTGGTGAAGTTTGGCGCGATCGCGTGGAGGACCCTAAAACTCCCTGCCTTTAATTTGCTATGGTCGCGCGATCGCTGACCCATTATTACTGTGAGATCGCACAGGCTTCCGGCTGGATCCAATTTTCGTCCACTTGAATCATGTTGATCCACTTGGCTTCCGGACTTGGGTCAAACATGAAAGTTGCTTCTTCATTAGTCAAGAACATGTTTTTGTCCATGGCCTCTTGCACAACATTGTCCATTGCTTCTTTGACCGTCCTTTCCCGAAACCGAGTCATCGACTCTTCTTCCAAAATCAACGGATCCTTGCTTGGGCTTGTGTTTGGGTTTTGGACCTGGATCACATCATCCCCTCTCCCTTCAAAAGGATTCGACCTCGAATCTGTACCTGCATCAAACAAAGAAAGATCAGACACATTAAATGTAGCTGAAACCTTATACTCACCTGATAAGTCTAGTTTGTATACATTGTCGTTAATCCTTTCAAGGTCTTGGAATGAACCATTTCCCCTTGGTTGGAGCTTTGACTTCCGGTGGTCTGGAAAACTCTCTTTCCTCAAGTGTATCCAGACCCAATCTCTAGGTTCAAATACAATGTTTTTCCTACCCCTGTTTACTTTGAGATGCATAGCGCTTATTCTTCTTGTCAATCTCCAACCTCACCTTTTCATGGAGTGATTTAACCAATTCAGCATTCTTCTTTCCATCTAAACTACCACATTCATCAACAGGTAAAGGAATTAAATCCAACGGTGTTAGTGGATTAAAACCATAAACAATTTCAAAAGGTGAACAAGTCGCAGTAGAATGAGTAGTCCTATTATATGCAAATTCGATGAATGGTAAAAAACTCCTCCCAACTTTTTAGATTCTTATTGATGATAGTGCGCAATAATTGAATCATGGTCCTATTAACTACCTCGGTTTGTCCATCAGTTTGTGTGTGACAAGTGGTAGAAAAGAGTAATTTAGTCCCTAGCTTATTTTACAAAACTCTCCAAAAATGACTAAGAAACTTAACATCCCTATCCGAGACAATGCTTTTAGGAACCCCATGTAAACGCACTACCTCATTAAAGAAAAGGTCTGCTATGTTGGTAGCATCATCGGTCTTGTGGCATGGTATGAAATGTGCCATCTTGCTAAATCTATCTACCACCACAAAATTGAGTTTCTTCCCTTCTTAGTCCTAGAAAACCCTAAAATGAAATCCATGGAAATATCAACCCAAGGTTCGCTAGGAACGGGTAAAGGCATATATAACCCATGGGGCATAACCTTAGACTTAGCATTTTTACAAGTAATGCATCTATACAAACTCGATCTACGTCAATCTTCATCTTAGGCCAACAAAAATGCTCACTTAATATCCCTAAGTTCTTTTTAACCCTAAAATGTCCCATTAAACCTCCACTATAGGCCTCCTCACAAGTAACTCCCTCATCCAACACTTAGAAACACACAATCTATTTTCCCGGAATAAATAGTCATCATGCTTAAAGAACATATCCAAAGCCCCCTTGCCACATGAATCATATATAATAGAAAAATCGGGATCACTAGCATACATATCCTTAATGTATTCAAAACCAAGCAATTTAGCACTTAAAGAAGTCAATAGTATATACCTTCGAGACAATGCATCGGCTACTACATTTTCTATACCTTGTTTATACCGAATGACATATGGGAATGTTTCAATAAATTCCACCCACCTTGCATGTCTCTTGCTCAACTTATCTTGGCCCTTCAAATGCTTCAAGGACTCGTGATCGGTATGAATCACGAACTCCCGTGGCCATAGGCCGCACGAGTGAGTACAACTCCTTGTCATATGTGGGGTAATTAAGAGCAGCCTTCGATCTTGCATCAAAACAACTCGAATACCTAGCCCTGAGCCATCACACTCAATCTCAAAAGCTTTGTCAAAGTTAGGAAGTGATAAAACTGGTGCTTTACACAACATATTTTTGATAGTCTCAAATGCATGCTTCTGTTCTACACCCCATTTAAAACCTACACTTTTTTTGACAATTTCTGTGAGTGGTACAACAATTGTACTAAAATCCTTAACAAAGAGCCTATAAAAACTAGTCAAGCCATGAAAACTTCTAACCTTAATTATGCTTTTAGGTGTTGATCATTCTTTAATAGCTTTGACTTTCTCTTCATTTACTTCTATCCCCTTAGTACTAACCACATAGCCAAGAAATACAACTTTTTCCATGCAAAATGTACACTTTTTAAAATTAGCATAAGGTTGCTCTTGTCTCAAAACCACAAGCACACACCTAACATGCTCCACATGCTCTTTCAAAGTTTTACTATACACCAAAATATCATCGAAGTAAACTACAATGAATTTACCTATAAATGCACGTAAAACATGATTCATTAAACGCATAAATGTGCTAGGTGCATTAGTAAATCCAAAGGGCTTTACTAACCATTCGTACAAGCCATATTTAGTTTTAAAAGCAGTTTTCCACTCATCTCCTTCCTTCATTCGAATTTGATGATAACCACTCTTAAGATCAATTTTATTAAATATTCTAGCCCTATGCAATTCATCCAATATATTATCTAACCTAGGAATAGGATGACGACACTTTATCGTTATGTTTTTGATGGCCCTACAATCAACATACATTCTCCAAGTCCCGTCTTTCTTTGGCACAAGTAACACGGGGACAGCACATGGGCTCATACTCTCCCTTACGTATAACTTGTTCATCAATTCCTCCACTTGCCTTTGAAGCTCTTTCGTCTCCTTAGGGTTAATTCGATAAGCGGGTGATTTGGAATGACTGATCCAGGTACGAAATCAATTTGATATTCAATACCTCGAATGGGTGGTAACCCACTAGGCATGTCCTCCGGAAACACATCTTCGAACCCCTGCAATAAAGAAATAGCCAAATTAGGGAGGGATTTGTTAATTTCATCAAATGCAAGGAATGATTCCTTGTGTAATAAAAGGACCATTGGTCGCTCTTCCATGAAGGCATTCTTGATTTCACTCTTTTTTGCATAGAAATTCATTTTTGTTTTTTGTTTTCTAGCACTCTTCACTCCCTATCTTTTTCTGAAGTATGTACCCCAACACTCTTTTTTTCTCTCGCCTCTACTTTTTTTGGAGTCGTGGTTCCAACCCACTTTTCCTATCTTTTTTCTGAGGTTGTGACCTCAACTCTCTTTATCTCATTTTCCCTCACCCTTTTTTCTTCATCATTTTTCAATTTTATTTGACCTTCATACACTTGTGATGGCGTCAATGGTACAAGTGTAATAGTTTTCCCCCCTTTGGAAAAGCTATACCTATTTTTATATCCATCATGCATCACCTTCCTATCATATTGCCAAGGTCTACCCAACAAAATATGCTCGGCATGCATAGGAACCACATCACACATAACATCATCCACATAGCTACCAATAGAAAAACTCACCAACACCCTCCTATTCACCTTAATTTCTCCACTATCATTTAACCATTGAAACCTATAAGGTTTAGGATGTTTCAACAAGGGTAATCCTAATTTTTCAACAAGTGTGGTACTAGCAACATTAGTACAACTACCACCACCAATAATCATATTACATACCTTGTCATTAATGTGACACCGTGTATGGAATATGTTCTTCCTTTGTTGCTCCAAGTTATCCATGTTGATTTGAGCACTAAGAGCTCGCCTTGCTACTAATAGCTCACGATGCTCCCTGGATAACACCTCCTCATCATTACACACTTCCTCCAACACAGGCATATCTCTATAATCCTCTTCTTCACTATCACTCTCCGTGGTTCCATCCTTTCGCACAAGTATTACTCGCCTACTAGGACATTAAGACGCCATATGTCCTCTCCCTAGACATTTGAAGCATTGATGGTTGAGGTTCCCCCTTAGGTGAGAGTTTGCTAGCATGCTCCTCCTTCCCTTTTGGTGCCTCAAACTTCCCTTTAGAAACAGCCTCATCTCCTTTGTTTTCCCATTTCGGCTTCCAAGAAGAATTAGAACCCGATTGATACCTTGCTGTCCTTTTTTTTTCAATTGCTTCTCCACCTTTATAGCCATGTATAACATATTTTTCATTTCCAAATAATGTTGTAGCTCAACCACATTGGCTATATCCCTATTCAACCCATTCAAAAACAAGCCATAGTAGCCTCTCTATCCTCATCTACATTAGTTCTAATCATCAACATCTCCATCTCCTTATGATAATCCTCCACACTCTTAGATCCTTGGTATAGACTTTGTAATTTTTGATGAAGCTCCCGATGGTAATGACTTTACACGAATCTCTTTCTCATGATAGCTTTTAATCCATCCCAAGTATTACTGGGTCTCTCGCGATTCCTCCTCCTAGAAGTTACCAATTGATCCCACCAAGTAATAACGTAATCAAAGAATTCAAGTACAGCTACCTTAACATTTTTCTCTTCCGAATAAGTGTAGCAATTAAAAATCAACTCCATCTTCTTTTCCCACTCCAAGTATGCTTCCGGATCACTCCTACCCTTGAATGATAGAATTGTCATTTTAATGTTACTCATACTACTAAGTACTATCCACTCTATCCCCAATAAGATCTATATCCCTCCTTCCATACCTAACTCCTCTATCCAAAATTGCCCCATCGTCAAAATCACTATCTTCTTCATTCTCATCAACCACCTCTACTCTACGACATCGCCCACCCTGCCTACGTGCATTAGACACTTCCCAAGGTTGTTCAAGTTTTTCTAACCTGCCTAACACATCCCCAAACAACCGCTCAAACCGTTGTACCATCTCATCCGACATGTTTGCTCGATCGTTATTTTTTGTAGTAGAAGATTGTTCAAACATCTTATTCTAAGTAAATTTATGCCTCACGTTTTTTTCACTAGTGTATCACTCAAATTGGCTTTTTCCCTCTATTAATCTCACAATTCTTGCCTTTTTCCACTCAATAGCTTTCACACCAATTGCTTCAAAGAACAAACCCGAACTCAAGCAAGTATTTATCTCGAATAATTCAAACTATGTATGAGGGAGAATTCAATGATTTATTGGAATAAAATCAATGAAGACTTGACAAAGGTAATTTGGCTCAATGAAGGAATTTAACACTTTAGATTGGAGACTAGAATTAATTCAAGAAGATAGTTCTTGAATTTGAATTTTTTTTATGGAGTTTTTTTTTTTTTTTTGCTGGATAATTCAACTATGATAACAACGAAACAAACGAAACTTGATTTGGACATCAAACGAATGAAATAACAACTTTTGCATTTTTTTGGATACTTTTCTGGATCAAAGACTCAAAACTATGAAGAACGTGAAGAACAAAATTCAAGAATTCAAGAAAACAAGAAAAGATATAACCTTGATTTTTTTTGAAGCCTAAATTCTGATACCAACTGATGTGAACCACGTAGTAATTGTAGCTACGCAACTCACAAAAGATTGACTCAACCCAAGAACGCCAAAAGAATCACGATTTATGGATCCAATTAAAATCAATTGAATCAAGCAACCAACACAATCAAATTGATATATTAACCTATTGATCACAAATAATATTAATTCTCACTTAAGTTTGAACAAACAAGAATAAACTCACAAGTTCGGATTTTATTCAATGAAGAATAAGTTGTTGAAAGCTAAATAGCTTTACAATAATATATAACTAAAATATACAAAGATAAAGATGTATATAAAGATAAAGATACTAGTTGTCTACCCATGCGATGCACGGAATATATAAATTTTAAATCATAATTTTGAAAATATCTTGATTATACAATCATATCAAATAAAAAACATAATTCAAATAAAATTTCAATAAATGTTATTAAATTTGAAACTTTAAAAAAGACAAAACTAATCAAAATAAAAAAAAAATCTACATGTACACTAAATATACCGCGCCACTCAAAATTTGGCATTTAAATTAAATTTTTTATATAAAATTTATTTTGACTGTTAATTACGTTTTTTTCTAAAAATTTGCCTACCTCATCATCTATTTCCCTTTTAATATGTTATAATTTTTGATTAACTATATTTTTTAATGTGTTGCTTACATATATTTATTTGAAATACAATATATTAATTAATATGTTTTATTTTTTCTTGTTTTTTAAACATGCCAATTTTTGTCAAAATGATGAAATGACGCCTCCATTTGGTAATACTGTTTGATTTATAAACTTGTTTATTTAAGATTTTGAGGTAAAAAATAGTGGTTGAAAATTTAAGAGAGAAAATATGTGTGGTTAAAAAGTTGATAGAAAATAATTAATTATTTGTAACATATGTATTAAAGAGCCTACTCATTCATGACATATTAGGAAGTAAAATTTCAATGATTTTATTTATTTATTTTCAAAATATATTAATTCAATTTTTTCATTTCTAACTTAACAAATTTATATAGCATATATTTAGTTATTTTAAAATATATAAATCAAAATTTTAATTTTCAATATAACATATATACATAGATATGATATGACATTTATTTATGGTCAAATATATTAATCCAATTTTTCTCGTTTCCTACATAACATATGTTATTAAGTTTGAAACTTTAAAAACGACATAACTAATCAAAATAAAAAATTCTGCATGTATATTTAGTGTACCGCACCACTCAAAGTTTAGCACTTAATTAAATTTTTTATATTAAATTTCTTTTGACTTTTATTTACGTTTTTCTATGAAAATTTGTCCACCTTATTACCTATTATCCTTTTAATATGTTATAATTTTTAATTAAATTTATTTTTTAATATGGTCCTTACATATATTTTATTCGAAATCCAATATATTAATTAATATATTTTATTTTTCATATTTTTTAAATATACCAATTTTTGTCAAAATGATTAAATTTTCTACCAATTTATCATTGGTGGTAAAAAGTTAATAGGAAATAATTAATTATTTTTGTAATATGCTTATTGAAGGACCTACTCATTATTGACATATTAGGAAGTAAAATCTCAATGATTTTATTTATTTATTTTCAAAATATATTAATTCAAAATTTTCATTTTTAACTTAACAAATTTATATAGCGTGTATTTATTTATTTTCAAATAAATTAATCCAAAATTTTCATTTTCAATATAGCACATTTACATAGATATGATATTTATTTATGTTCGAATATATTAATAAAAAAATTTTTGTTTCTTACATAACACATTTACATAGATATTACATTTATTTATGTTCAAATATATTAATCAAAATTTTTCATTTCCTACATAAAACATTTACATAGATATCACATTATTTATGTTCAAATACAATCTATTTTTTTCATTTTCAATGTAACACATTTACACATAGTAAATGAAGAAACTACTCATTTATTGACATATTAGGAATAAACCTTTAATGATTTTATTTATTTATTTTCAAAATATATTAATTCAAAATTCTTATTTCCAACTTAAAAAATTTATATAGCATGTATTTATTTATTTACAAATATATTAATCCAAAATTTTCATTTTCAAAATAACATATTTGCATAGATATCACATTTATTTATGTTCAAATATATTAATCCAATTTTCTCATTTCCTACATAACACATTTGCATAGATATCACATTTTTTATGTTCAAATGTAATCTAATTTTTTCATTTCCAATGTAACACATTTACATATAGTAAATAAAGAACCTACTCATTTATTGACATATTAGGAAGTAAAACTTTAATGATTTTATTTATTTATTTTCAAAATATATTAATTCAAAATTTTTATTTCTAACTTAACAAATTTATATAAATAAAATATATTAATCCAAAATTTTCATTTTTAAAATAACACATTCACATAGATATGACATTATTTATGTTTAAATATAATAAAAAGTGAGATCTTGAAGCACGTGCACAAAGCCTTCCCGCCTAAAACACATTCTTTATTTCTTTTCTTTTTTTTCGTGGTGCACTTTTTTGTCCAAATTTTGCATCCATGGCCATAAATGAGTGCAATTATCATATAGTTGCTTGTTAACTTTCCCATGCACCGTGGCAAATTGGAACATGCACTAACTTGTGTGGGCAATACCCAAGAAACAAAAATGGCTTGAATTGCCTGTATATATAGTTACAATTTACTAGATTCACCCTTTCAAATTCTTAAACTTGAATCCTATTGTTATCTTTCAAACTTAAGAATACCAGTGAATCACCCGTACGATGTTGTTAAATTTATTGGTCTTCCCTCCTTATCACAAACTACATTTGTTGTTAAATTTATTGGTCTTCCCTCCTTATCACAAATCAACATCTTCAATCCTGAATGACTGGTCATCCTAGAAATCACAACATAAAGTTGAATATGAGTAAAGACCGATCTCTTAAATAGAAGTCCAACATGCGAATAATAAAGAAGAGTTTACAAACATTTAGGCCTAAAACAATAAAATATAACTAAAACAGAAGGGGGAGGGAGTGGAATCGAACTTCGTTTTTAATTGTCAAAGAAAAATACCAACTAAAATCCAACACACAAAATTAGGACCAGTGACTAATGTATGTTAACTCTGACCCGGTCCAAAATGTACCACCCAGCCAAAACCATTTAATCTGTACAGATATGCCCTACAACATTCTGGTCCTCATATAAATAACTCCTTCCTGATTGTCTGCATTCCAATTGTGCCGCTCCCTTATTTTTTCCTCCATGGCTTCCTCTTGTAAACCTTAGCACAGAAGATGAATTTATTACCCAGAAAAACTGTCTTCAAAGTTATGGCTGTTACTCTAAGCAGACACTGATGTGACGGATCTTTATCCTATGTGTAACAAATTAGAAATCCCATGGATGTATTCCACGATAAGTTCAAACCCTGTCATGGATCTAAGATTTATGAAGAAATCTCATGCACATAATGTAGTTACTATAATCTGTTTCTTATTTGGTTAGTTTTCTATGATGACTGAAAACTTCTTGATTTGTTATTTAAAACCTAACTTCTCTATTTTTCCATACATTAAAATATTTTGACTTTAAAAATCTGGACCAAATTAATTTATTTTTTAAAAAGAAAATTAAATAAAAAGTGCATATCTGTATTTTTGGTTCGGATTTCACATTGATATATAAGTTGAAGTTTTTTCACACAACAATCATTTAAATCATATATTTCTTAAATCAATTATTTAATAAAAAATTTCACCACCATTCTAAGTGTGTGTTTGGTGTTATTTAAAAAGAATTTTTTTGAAATGAATAGTGATTTTTAGGATAATAGATGGTTGAGATTTGATTGAAAAATAAAAGATTGTGGGCTTGACTTTTGATTGATGGTTGAAATTGAGTACTGTAGAAAAAAGAGAAAAATTTAATGTGAACCAAACAATGGCTAAATTTTATACTATTCTTAAATTAATCTTTTCTTTTCAAAAATAATTTCAACTATTTGAAACTGCCACATGTAAAATTAATAAAATTTATCCTTTATATAGTTTTTGGATCTACCATATTTAAAATATAGAATAGAAAAAATATAATTACATGGAGCATTAGTTTTTTCACTTTTGCTGCTCTCTTTTTTCCCACAAATTTCCAACCGAAAGTTGCTATACTTGCATCTCCATCCATTTTGCTTTAGTACGGTCCTTATGTTTGATTGGTAAAATAAATCAACACCGTTTCTTAAGCCTCTGTTAGGCAAAAATGTTTTTAAACATATTTTTAAAAACACAATTTTCAAACCACTTTTTAATCACGGATATTTTCTTTCTCCATTTTTAACCACATATTTTACTTAGAAAACATAAAAAATATATTTTAAGTACAAGATTTTTAACAAACAGAGCCTAATTTATTTCTCGTAGAGTAGATTTTTTCTATCAGGATAGGTTTTTTATACAGCACATCACATATGTGATAGGTTTGAACCATATATAACAACTCCATGCATATTCATTTAATCGTATATCAATTATTAAAATCCTTTCAAACTGTTGGTTTTTAGTTTTTATATATGATTGTTACAGAAATTATTTTTTTCAAAATGTTAAAAGATATACTAATTAATCAAGTGGACACCTTGTTTGTAGTTAAATATCATTTTTACATCTATATAAAAAAAAAATCATGATAGAACAATGTAAAAAAATAGCAGTAATAGACACAATATACGATAGATAGAATTCGTGCAAAAAGCTCAAAAAATGGAAAAAAAAAAGTAATGAGAAGCAACACAAGTAAAATTAAGTAGATATATACAGTCTTCTTATAATAGTTGAAAAAATTTTGACCCTCAAAATATATGAAGTGAATGCTATAATTAATTTTGAAATAATTCTTATAGCCTTCTTATAATTGAAAAAATTTGAAAACCACACACACACACATACACACATATATATGATTGAATTTTGGTAATCAAAGTGCTAATGTTGGAAATCGTGCAACATTGAAGTTAAATAATAAAAAAAAATCTGGTGAAAAAAATTGTATATAAACTCTCCTTTGAGCAGTCACTTTTGGATGGAAATATGTAATGAGACCCGTATTAGCTCAGCTACTTTTATATATAATAATATAGATAATATAGATATAAATATAGATTATTAAAATCCTTTTAAACTGTTGGTTTTTAGTTTTTATGTATGATTGTTACAGAATTTATTTATTTTTAATTGGTAAAAGATATACTAATTAATCAAGTGGATACCTTGTTTGTAGTTAAATATCATTTCTACAGCTATAAAAAAAATCATGATAGAACAATTTAAGAAAATAGCAACAATAGACATAATATACGATAGATAGAATTCGTGCAAAAATCTCAAAATTTGGAAAAAAAAAAATAGTAATGATAACCAACATAGGTAAAATTAAGTAGATATATATAGTTTTCTTATAGTTGAAAAAAATTTGACCCTCAATATGTATGAAGTGAATACTATAATTAGTTTTGAAAAAATTATTATAGCCTTCTTATAATTGAAAAAATTTGAAAAGCGCACACACACACATTTAATAATATTTTATATATACATCACTTTGCAATTATTTAGTGACACATACATTCATTAATTTATATATGGTAGTCCATGATTTAATTAATACAATATATACATAAACAATAAAGAAAGAACATAAATATATACATAAAATAACACATTTGATGTAGAAATATCATTGGCTTGTGAACAAAATAGACATTAAAATTGTTGAAAACTTCCTTGTATACTACATTTGTCGTCTTATTTGTCGGGCGACCATCTTTATCACAAATTAAAATCTTAAGTCCATCTCGGCTTATCACTCTAGAAACAGCAGCATATAATTGTCCATAATTGAAAACTGGCATTTTCAAAAACAACCCAACTTGAGAAAGCGATTGTCCCTGACTTTTGTTAATGGTCATTGCATACGACACAATTACAGGATATTGTCTTCTTGTGAATTTAAATGGCAACTTGGGGTCTGATGGAGTCAACGACATTCGTGGAATGAGGACAGTATCACTAGCATTGCTTCCAGCAAGTACTTTTGCTTCAAGCACGTGTTTTCCAAGCCTCGTAATGATCAATCTAGTTCCATTACACAAACCAATAGAATGATCTATATTTCTCAGTAACATAACAGGTGTGCCAACCTTAAGCTTCAATTCATGGTTCGGTACACCTGAACACCTTATCCCATTTAGAAATTTAGGCGTGTGAAGATTTTGCAACACATCTACATTTGCATCTGAATTGCACGTTGAATCAGAACTTAGATAAGTTCTACATTCCCTCGAACTAAGTAATGTCATATATTCATTCACATATTGTACAACATCTAGAGTAGGTGCCATAATAGCCCTTCCTTGCAATTGAGAGATGTCAGTCAACTCACATGATAGGCCAGGATATGTACTATGAACAATTGCCTCCACTGGGTCGTAAAAATCACTTATCAACATATCATCCGGAATCTCAATTTCCATATGACCATCATTTGGCCCACCTATTGTACCATCCCCAATGTTGGTAATCCATTCCGAAAACAACTTCAACTTGACACCATCAACATCAGTTCCAAGATTTTGTAACCTCATGTTTTTGGTTAACCTCAAAACACTACAGTTTCTCCACAAGTACGATGAATTAATACATGCAAATACAATATCTTGCCAACTTCCCTTTGGAATTACCGATAATATTTGTCGAAAATCCCCACCAAACACTATAGTTTTACCTCCAAATGGTAAGTCGGTGCTCATTGAATTACTAAATCTCAAAATATCGCTCGTGCTTCCATCCAATGCCTCGAAACAATATTTGTTCATCATAGGTGTCTCATCCCAAATAATAAGCTTACATTTCACGATCAACTCAGCTAGAGGGCTACCCTGTTTAATGTTGTACGTTGAATCTTCATTTGGTGTGATTGGAATTGCAAACCTAGAATATGCAGTTCTACCACCAGGTAGTAAAAGTGATGCTATTCCACTCAATGCAACATTCAACACAATGTCACCCTTACTTCTTATAGCAGCAGACAAAGTTTTCCATATGAGTGTTTTTCATGTTCTTCCATAACCATACAAGAAGTATACCCCACCTTTCATATTTTCGGCTGCATCCATAATCATGTCATATGCAAAACGCTGCTCATCATTTAATTTAGAAATCAACATTTTGTGTTCGACTCCCAAAGAAACCCTATCATACATTTCATCTTGTATCAATCTATTTTGGCAACTCGAAAAGTATCCAACGACTGGGAATGGCATTGTAGGAAAGTCATGCAAACTCTTTCCGCAACTCGGCAACACCTTCTGAATTTCCACAAGTCAATAACTCTGTATTTCTTCATCCTTTAATTGCAACTCTGTACAATTTGTAAGTGTATAAAGGCTTTCAAACAACTGAAATAAATAAATACAGCTTCAGCACAAAACTAACAAATTATAAAAATAACACAATACCTTGATCGTTTAAAATATTTCTCCGTGTGTATAATATATCATCTAATAAGTAGGTCCAACATTCTTCCCAAACATGTAACGGCCACGATAGTGACTCCGACAATAGTAGTGTGGCAAACAATCTTCTCAATCTATCAGCAGATGTCCAATGACTTGCTTCAACTATCCCATCAATGTATTCTCTATCATCGTCCAGTAGACCCATAGTATAGCAAGCATCTCTAAACGTTTCATAAGTAAACCCATTTACAGTCTTAATTTCATCAAAACTCGTAGGTCCACTCACAAAATTTAAAAGTGTCCTCAAATAATAGCTTTCTCCACAACCTGGAGGAACAAAGAAAATACGACCAATGGAGAAACCACATTGTCTTGGATGCCATTCTCTTCTCGATGGATCCCAAACAAACTTTGTTGGAAATTCAACATATGTCAGATCCTTTGCACCTAGAAACTTTTTGTTTGCATCCATCCAAGATAAAAACATACTTTCGTTTACAGTAGGCCTCTTAATTACTTCATCAATTGAATCCAAATCCGAAAAAATGATATTCTGCTCATTTGGAAGATGAAAGCTCAACTGTTCAACTGGAGGATCCTTATACTGAATGTCAAATTTGAAAATTCTCCACATAGCCTTGCATGGAGAAATATATCTACAATCATAAAACATATTGATCTCATCAACATCTTTCGCTTTGTCATCGTCATCAGAACTTTGATAAAAAGAAGCAGTAACACGATCATGTCCCTTGTTAACGTACTTGAATAAGTACTTGATTGATCGAGATTGATTGCATCATTCAACATTCATATGGGCACCGTACTTCAATAACAAAAATCGATTATGGGGAACCACATATCTGTTATCAAGTTCAATACCATTCTTGGCTACGTGCCTTCCGTCATTCCTTCTTCTATACACCGGATAACCATCCTCGTCAATATTGATAAACTCAACAAATCTTTTGGGAAAGTACGTCGTGCACCGACCATCAACCATACAAGGTGATGAACTTCTTAAATTTCCACAAGGTCCATGCACCATAAAATCCTTTACGGCATTGTAATAGTGAGGATCTGAATCTTTATCAGGAATCTCTGCTGATATAATACGATCAATATCTGACTCTGTTGGAAGTTTGTCTTCTGCAGCAAGAAACAATAAAATATGTGCATGTGGAAGACCACGCTTTTGAAACTCAACCGTATAAATAACTGCAAATTATTTCAAGTTAATAAACTACTATTAGAAACATATTACATAATTAAAAACAAATTCCCGATGCGCAAAGTAACCATACCAATACATAATTTTGCTAAGATTTTACCTGCTCGCACATTTCCAAATATCTTGTTCTTCCTGAGATCTTTAATCAAATGATCTAATTTCATTTTGAAGACCCTACAGACAATGTCTGGTCGGTCATCGGGTTTTAATCCTCTGCTTCCTACAAAACGTGTTATCTCCGGCCATTTAGGATTGCACGTAAATGTGATGAAAAGATCTGGATATCCAACCCATTTACATATTGCCATGGCATCTTGATAATCTTGGATCATGTAACGTGCACCGCCTTTATTGAATTTTTGGCGATGTAAAATAAATATTAGGATTGATTCAAATGGTTGAAGAGAAATGTCGAAGGGAGAAAAAAAAGGTCTTGTTACATAAATGACCGTAAACAATCACATTCCACCAATGTTTCATCTAAATCGAAGTGCAAACAGACTTTTCATTTATTGAAATTTTGCTGTGTAACTCTAAGCAAAAGTGCAAGTTCTAATTTATTTTATTGAACAAACAAACCAGAATCCAGTTATAGCTTTAGAGGTCAGTTTTCACACAAAGATTTTGTGAGACTTACATACAAAGAAATAACAATTGCACAAGAGACATATAGTCATGTCTGAGATCTAAGTTACCACTGACTCCATCCATGGAGTAACTCTCAAATATAGATTTAGAATCCAATAGTTTAGATTTTCCGTATTAAAAGCTTCCCAATGCCGTTTCTGAAATATTTGAGCAGTGTGTTGTGTTTATCTAGATATACACATATACATCATACTTTGAGCATGTAACAATGATGCATAACTAACACATATCTCACTTAGTTGAGCCATAAACATAATTCCCATAAGGCAATTCTAATCAACTGTAAGAAGAGGCTGGAACTATTATGCACGTATACATATTTAACTGTGTATTCACACTGGCAATGCGAAAATGAAGGTGACTACTCTATGAAAATTGACTTCCACGTCACTTATTTTAAGTCTTAAGTCCTAATATAAAACTTGCTTTTTAAGAAATTATCTACCAGTATACATGGAAATGGGAAAAGCAACAAAATCAACAAAAAATAGGATATCAACATAAGGGGTGTATGCAATTTGATTCTATGGAAAAAAAAAATTATACATGACTTCAGTTGCATCCAAAAAACCTTCAATCATATTAACTATACAATTCATCCAACCTCACATGCACAAGGGAACTATATAATGCCTCAAACCTCACTTCCACAAGGAAACAAAGCAAAAGTAAGGATATCTCAGCAATACTTGGTTTCACGTCACTTCTAAACTTGGTTTTTAAGAAAGTATATCTAAGCAAAATAAGGATATCAACATAAGGAAGATACTGAAATAAATGATTGTTATTTCATCTAAACATAAGTGCAACCAAAACATTGAAATGGAGACAGCATATCCCAGACGACTACTGTATCAACAAAATGAAGATGCTAACCTGGAGATCATGAAACACATATTCAAGGCTGAATATCTGAGTAGGATCTTCACGAATAGTGGTATGGTATGCATGAACAACACGGACCTTAACATTCCAGTCAACCTTTGCTGCTGAGATATCGTTCAGAGAAGTGTACATTTGGTGCATTCTGAACCTTCATACACGACATAGAATTCCAGACATATTAGATTTCAAAAACATGCAATGCAATGCAATGGGAATAAAATAGAACTAAGAAGAAATACATGACAGATACTTACATAAACACCCAGAACGTAGAGACGGAGAAATTTTTGGAAAGCTACAGAAGTTCTGAAAGGCAGAGAAAGCATAGATATATAAGCATGTTTCATTTACATATTGGAAAATGCAGAGTAATCATCAATCTATCTGTCAAGAGACACTTATGTAAGAAAAGTAATCTGTCACGCCGAATTCAGAGAGCCTGAATGGGAAAAATAATTTGTCACGTCTATGACAACCTATTCAAAATCAATACTATAAATAACTAAAAAAGGGGGAAAACAAATAAATTAAAAAATCACAAAAACAAATATAATCTGTGAATACAAATAAATCTACAGGAAAAAAAGAAAATAAAAAAGGGAAAAATCGATGAATGAGCACAGCAAATCACAAGAAAGGATGGTGGGAAAAAAAAAGGAAGGAACTTCCCTGAGCACGTATAGACCGAATCCTGCTGTGCGTGCGATCAAAACGGGAATTAGATGCAATAAATTGGTTATCAATAGAAAGAACATAGGGAAACCGGAGTCACGGCTGATATCGGGAATACGTTGATGTGCCGGTGTGGCCATTAATGGAGACAGTGCGGTGGATTTGAGTGGGGGAAGGGGAAGACTATAGAAGCAGGGAAGCTCGATCAGCTAAAACTGGATTTAGTAATTACGAATGAAAATTTTTATATGTTGTGGTTGTATTTTTTGATTTTGTACTGAAAATGGAAATTTGTATTTTATCTCCCTTTGTCCGGTCTTGTCATGGGAAAGTGTAATTGGGCTGCGTGCAAGAGTTTGGGAACACACGTAAGGGATGCTGACTTTAAGCTAAAAACAAAACAAATCACTTTTTTAATGATCAATTCTTTATCTGATGCATTCTATTTATTTAGTATTTATATTTATTTACTATTATTTTATGTTAGGCAGAGGGCAGTGCAAATAAGCGGGAAAATCAGTCCACAACCGCTCAACACTTTTCCATTATCAAATACTAGTATATACCCGTGCGATGCACGGATGACATTATTGTTCATAATAGATTAAACATAACTATGGTATCAACTCCATTTTATATAGCAAATAAGTCATTACATGGCAAATATTAACCAAATAATAGAGCAAAATAAATATCCGAAAGAATAATATCCGACTGTACTTCCAATTTTCATTAGATCTCAAATCTAGCATTAACCAAGGCTGCCTGTTTCAATACCACATCATAAACCAGAACAATCGCAATCTTCAAAAAGTTTAATTATACATCCAGGCAACCAACAATCCCAATCTCCAAAAAACCAAACTATACATCCAAGCAACCAATTTTGTCGATCTTTCTCTTTCCAATGCTTGGTTTCAGACATCATGACCCTTAGTTCTTCAGTACTCCTGCTGTCATCTGATTCAATAAACCAAAACCTTAGTTTGTAATTATTTTGACCTGATACATTCATTAAATTAAGCTGGATGAAGAATGGAAGACATAATCCATCAAATCTATTGCCTTCTGCAAATGAATTTCCCAACTAATTCATCTGCCTTGTGTTTGTGTTTGATATAATGCTGGTGGAGATGGAAAGATCAATGGTGTAAGTGCATTGGCTGGTGGCTGTAAAAGACATTCTCTGATAAGGTCCATAATTTCTTCCACTTCCATTGCATGCTTTCACATAATACTGGCAAAATTATTTTATTAGACTACAGAGAAGAAATTTCTTTTGACTTCTCTGAAGTTTCTAAACTAAGAAATGGAAAAGGCTTAAACACAATTTATTAAAAAGAAGAATTAAGAATTCACAAAATCATTGCATGGATTAGAATTTATGTATAATGCCTGTTCAGATCTGATTGTTAAAACTTTCTTTGGGAAGGCAGTTTACCTGGTGATAACAATTGGGATCCCAGCATGAGCAGCATAAACAGCAGCTTTTACCTTGGCTGTCATGCCCCCTCTTCCCACCCTAGACTCGTCTCCAAAAGTTATTACTCATTTATTCTTTCCTTATATAAGTATGAATTAACACGGAATTTGGATTGCTTGGAGGCCACTGTAGAGACCCTCTACATCCTTCAATAGAATATGGAGGTTAGCTTTCAGTTCCAGTGCTAGTAGAGCTGATAAACTGTCATTATCCCAAAATATTCCACAAGAGTCCTATACAGTTGCTCAATGTAAGGGAAGTAAAATGAGCAGTTATGCTAAAAAAATCAAGAATATTGTAAAGAACACAGTGATAAGCTAATGACAATTTAAAAATGTGGATGAAAAGAAAAGACCCCCAATGAGTCCTGAAAAATATGAGTAAAGCATGATATACACAATCCCCATATTCCCACTTATTTATAAGTAAAAATAATTTAACATTTGTAAGATTTTATAAATACAAGTTCAAGCAGGCATTAAGGAAGCCTAGACTTGCAAGTGAAGTTTGTGAAATTAAAAAAAATGTCAAACTTGAACTTATATGTAACCCATTCTCAGAAACCTCTCATGTCTTTAGATAGAAATAGCACTGACTTTGCCAACTTTATAGTAAAAGCAACACAAAATAATAGTAAGCAATTGAACAGAGAATAATACCTCATAAGAAGCTTTCCTTGTACTAACAGCACCATTTTCATTATATATAGGAATAACCTTTAGAGATGCTAAAGTCTTTACAGTCTCATTATGTTGTCTCCTAAATTCCAGATCTCTAAAATCATTATCAGTAACTAAAAGTTGTGCCGATGACATATCCAACTGCATAAACAAAACCTTCATGATCCAATGATAAGCGTAAAATAAAACATTCATTAAAGGAAGATTTATATTTTTACCTACCACGAGGAAGGGAACTTGTCAAACTAATTATCATGATAAGGTACCTATAATGTGATTTTACCTAGCTGAACAAAGTATCATAGAGAGCCATGAGACTGTTCTGTCCAACAGCTACACAAGCTTTCCCATCAAGTTCCATCTGTGGGTTCTAGAGGTCGACAAAGTTGTAGAAAATCCAAATCAGAATTATTGTTAACTCTACTGAAAAGGATTCAACATTATTCAGTGAAGGTCCATGATATATATTCTTTACTGGAACTTCAAGAATTGAAATTAAATGAAATCCAGAGAGATGTGAATGTCTGAAAATAAGGGCAGAAGCTGGAAATGCTGGAAAAAAATTGCTATGCACTCTTCTTCTTAAAAAATATGTGCAGACCTCTATATAACTCCGAATTAAATGATTCTTGCGCTAATAGAAAGATAATTCAATGAAGAGTGTCAACGTTCAATATGTTGACAAGTGGGAAAAAACAGTAGAAAAAACAGTAGAAAATATATTGAAGTATCCATAAAAACTGTTGAAACTAAAGCACTGATAAGCACAATTAGCCTGATGCATTCCACTTGACCAACTGATACACGTAGCTTGCCATTTCCAGCCTGACCAAGCATTCTATATCCTTCCCCCAGCCCATCTCCTTCAAGAAATATCAAAAGGAGTGCGAAAATGGTAAATGGACTCTCTAGAGCATAGACCCAAATCAAAACATGAAAAGTAATCAACTTCAGTTTAAGAAAAAGTTGAACACAAGAAAACATGTTTTATTCTAGAAACTTAACAGAATAGTTCAAAATCCATTTCTCTACCTTATTTTCTATGATTTCTTTTCATTTGCCTGTTCTCTTTTTCTGAATTTCTCTCCCATATGAGTAATGAGTAATTTCAATTTCCTTCTTCTCTACTTCAACCACCTTGGCTTTCAACTCTTCATCAAGAGATTTCCTCTTTTGATCCATTTCCAAGTCAAATGCAGCCTTATTTGTATCCAACATGTAGACTGCTACTTATCCCAATCGAGTATCCACCACAATTGAAGTTAATAACCTGAAAAAAATAGAAATACTCAACATTATATGTCGATTATTATTTCCATATATAAACAATATGAGATTTTACCACTTGCCTGGACATAAAATAATGGAAAGAATTGAGGGATCTGGTCAAGAATATCCTCCCAAAAGAAAATTTTAATTTCTACTTCTTTCTTTGCCTCCAATTCAAGAAAATCTGCCAAATTCATATCAATTCTTCCATCAACCAATCTAGCACCTGAATCATTTGAAACAATCTGTAGATCTTCATCACTGTTTTCATTATTTCTCCTTAATCATCCAGCAAGCAATGTTTGTCCTGACAGTGCACTACTAAGTGACACTTTTGTCCAACCAGCTGCAAGCCACCCAGAATCCCTCGTCCGATGCTTTGTTATAGCACATAACAATGTGAAACCACCGTCGAAAAAAGGTGGGACTCCGACTCCCAGAAACTACAACTTAAGTGGACTCTCTGGGTCTGTTAGCTTCATTAGCACCACACTTTGCACAACATCTATCAGTTAACATGTAAATAGAGAATTTTCAGTTATCATGTCTATGAAATCAAATTCAACTAATATATAAAACCTATCAAACTAAATATTTGGAAAAACTAAATAATAGATGGATGCAAGAGTGCTCACTTTCTGATGGAACTGATTAATTTGCTTCATTTTCAGATAAGGATCATTCAAATTCCCAGATTTGGAAAAGGCTTATTGCTGGTCAGCCAAAATTGAGCAGTGGAAATAGATCATTTGGATTGAAACTGAATCGATAAAATCCAGAAAACTGAATCTTTAGCAAAACCCACATATCTATATCAAATTCCAAATCAAACCCATAATTTGATAATCTATTTCCAGATCAAACCAATTCAAAAACTGAAAAGAAGAAAAAGAATTGCACCTAAAGATTAGAATTGTCGATGGTGTCGGAGCTTTCCACCTCAAGGGTGATGGTCTTGCCAGTTAGGGTTCCAACGAAGATCTGCATCTGAAAGATTGAACAACAGAACCACTCAAAGATTTGCAGGTTCCGCTAAAAAATCGACAGATTACAAAATCGGGGATCGAGGGGAAAAAAAAAAGGAACAGCACAAAATTTAAAATTTTAAGGGTAAAAATACATGTTAATCGCTTTGAAGCAACTTTCTTAGGAGATTTGTAGAAATTTTCATTTACCTTATCATAGAAATAATATATAGATAGTATAGTATAGATATATTATATGTGCTGAATCTGAGATGATTGAATTTTGGTAATAAAAGTGCTAATGTTGGAAATCGTGCAACATTGAAGTTAAATGATAATAAAAAAAATGTATATAAACTCTCTTTTGGATAGTCACTTTTGACGAGAAATATGTAATGGGACCCGTATTAGCTCAGTTACTTTTATATATAAATATAGGAGATATAGATTCAAGGTCAAAATAATAGTCTTCAACCACTCTAAAATATAATCAACAGATAAAGTTACAATTTACTAGACTCACCCTTTCAAATTCTTAAACTTGAATCCTACTGTTATCTTTCAAACTTAAGAATATTCAAGGTCACAATAATAGTCTTCAACCACTCTAAAATACAATAAACAGATACGACGCAGAGTCATCTACAATATAAGAACAGGCACAACAACAAAAAATAAGCAGTTCGTACAGAAATAAATACTTGGAATTTTTTTGTGTAAATATATCAAATTTGATTTTTATTACTAAATTTATAATTAGAATTTTTTTAGACTAAATGTACTCCAACGTGTTTACATAAACTAGTATTACACCCGTGCGATGCACGATCATTTATTACTCACATACATTGAATTTATATGTTAAGATATGAAATGGATATTTAATTAAAAATGAGAAACGAAGGAAGACAATTAATTAATAAAAATGTACATTAAACATACATTAATTTTTTTATTTATACGAATATTAAAAAATTGTAATTGGAGTGGTCATATATTTAAATGAATGTAGCAAATTAAGCAACATGAAATATTAGTTTTAATTAAATTTTAACGAATGTATATCGCAAATGTATTTAACTTTATATGCTTTGAAATCATCTATGTATCTCGATTTACAAAAACGACTTGGTTATTTAACCCACAAGACATAATACTTTATCACTTACCCATATGAAATTGATTTTTCAATAATCAATTTTTCTAAACATTCATTCTCAACCATACATTATTTGAAAAATTAGTTTTTACAAATTTTCATATTACTTTTTAACTATACATTCTAAAAAATCATTTTTTCACAAAAATAATTAAAAAAAATCAAAATCAAATAGTTAAATTCCGTATAAACCGATTTACAACGTGAAACCACAATCAATAACAGAATTTTAAAAAATTAAAAAAATATAGTTACCAACTATCAAATATTCAAAGACCTATTTTTAGGAAGTACCCTCCCTTTATATATAGCTAGTACTAGTATTTCACTCGTGCGATGCACAAAATTTGTTATCCAGAATATCAATTTCAATAAATATTCGTAACTTTCAAATGCTTATATATAATCAACATATGTATAAATGTATAAAAATAATTTTCCATTACAATAATTATTAGAATTTTAAAAAATAATATAACTAATTCAAATTATTAAAAACTTCTTTGAATAATAAACGTGAATTTATATATTTAAATAAACGACTATTGATTCAATAATTTTTATGAATTATTATCAACTTCATTAAAAATACAAATTTAGTAGTTTTTTAATGGTATATCATGTTTGATGTAATATTATGTATACAAATATTGATGCATGTATTAATATATTTCTTATAACTTCTACATTTGACAAATTCGCAAAAAAATATTCTACATTTGACTATCGGATTTAACATGCTTTTCAATGAAATTGAAAAGCATCAATCACAATAATTAGAAAATAAGTAAACAAAATATTTGAATTTAACCAATAAAACTTTATTTACTAAAATAAGTAGTTAAAAATCTTACATTCACATTTGGTTTACATTCATTCACATTCACACTAATTCAAGTTGCATTCACTTATAAAAATTTACTATTTATAGAAACAGAAAATGAGCGAGAAAATGACCAAGAATTATTTTTGGGAAGTGCCTTACTTTTATATATAAATATATTTTTTTAGACTAAATTTTTTTAGATTCTTGCAACATTGCTTTTTCATTTTTTATTTTTACAATTATTTTTAATATAATTTAATTGTCAAAATAATATATTCTTGCAACGAACGAGTGTGCAACTAATTTCTTATAATATTTTTTGGAGTTAAATATTAATGACATTATTAATTAGTTCAACAAAAATTAGTTAAACAATATAGATGGTTTAACACAAGTAAATTCATTAAATATGATCTAAGTAATATTTTACAAAATTTCAAACAGAATATATTTTTTAACTTTTTATTTTCAGAATCAATTTTCAAAATTGACAAATCAAACGCGTTTACATTAAATTTGAAAACAAAAATAAAAATAAAAATCATAAAATATAAAGTATTTCTGAAAATAAAAATACAAAATAAAACATCCTACTCTGATTTCTGAAATCGACGCATCCTTAAACTCTGATTTCTGAAATCGACAATTCCTTGCAAAGACGAAGCTCCGCAACTCAGTTTACAGCACCCTGGCCTTAACGATAAACTCCCATCCCACTCCGGCGACTCTACCACCCACGCTTGTCACTCATACACAGCACTCTCAACGAAACCTTCCAACTCCCGAGTCCCATCCCACACCGAGTTCTGCCTTCTGTGGTCTGCAATCCTTGTTACTACCATTGCCGTGACTGCCGATTGGAGTCTCAACTCTCAAGTCTGGTCACCCGAATCGGAGATAGGTAAATAAATGGAGATTGTATTTATATTTTGTCATATGTCCATTTTTTATGCCGATTTCAGATTGGTAAATAAATGGAGAATTGGAGATTGTATTAATTTGTTGGGTTGTTGCTCACAGAATTTCTAAATCAGTGAATTGGATTCCTAGTATTTCATATTTCAATATTGAAATCCCTAATCTTTTGGTGTTTTTTTGGAGGTGGATTAATCGATTAGAGTTAGTTTACTGCCTTTGTCTTACTGCCACTGGTTAGATTCTAGAACTTCAACTTCACAAATTACAACTTAGAAGTTAGAACCAATCTATATAATAATAGTTGTACATCATTGATTCATTATGCCTATTATTCATCATATTCATTAAACGTTTTCCTACACGCTGAAGGTTTTGATTCAAGATAATTGTTATTTTTTGAATCTTGGGGAATCAGTTTGGGGAAGCTTTGGCCTTTGGGGAACAACTTGATTTCTATTGAAAAAATTATGTTAGAAACAACTTGATTTGAGTAGTTTGGTTACTAGTTTTGCTTCTCAAAATGTGATAAGGCTAAATATTATGCTAAAATGATCTCTAGGTTTTGAGAGATATTTGAATTTGTAATTACATCTTTTGGATTCTATAACGTCTTCTTTTAAATACATAAATATTATTTAGTTAAATATTTAAGTATTGTTACGTTTACCAAAACAAAAAAACAAAAAATTATATTCAAGGGCCTCAAAATAATTAATTTCCTTAGACCTTTATATTCTCAGAGCCAGCACTGAACGACATTCCGCTTAATCAACATTGCTTAGCTTATATATACTGTGTAACGGTAACCTGACACATCAATTAGTGGATTGTAGAGTTTATAGTGCGTCGCTGTCTTCCCATCTGTAGCAAAGTGGTGGAAGTCAATTTAGGAATAATGGAGGACAATCAAGGAACAGTTTCAATGACAGATTATTGTGCTGATGAACTCCCTTTGGAATTGGGACTGGAGGAGGAAGAAGAAGATAATGATAATGATAGTGATGATGATAATGATGATGGTGAAAATAATGGTGCGTCCGAAGAGGAAGAGGAACACGAGTATGGATTCAGATTCCAAGGAGGGATGAACCCTCTAGCATTCGCAGAAGAACATGACGCAGCTGGACTCCAGCCTTATGAGCGTTTTGAACGAATACAGTACCACTACGAGGCCTTGGCTGCTAAGAAGCGCAATACTCCTGCCTCACCTCATCACTACTCCCGGTATTATTAATTTATGATGATAACACTGGTATTCCTTGTGTCTTCGTTACTTATTTCAATTTAATTCGATTAGCTTTATGTCCTTTGCTTTCTTGTGTTAATGTAATTCAAGCAGCTTCACCATTTTCTTTGTTTCCTTAAGTTTCAGACCTAGGTTAATGGCGGGGAATTGAATAGAATGAAATTTTTTCTGTCTTTACAACTTTGTGATCTTTTGGGTCTTTCCTTTTCATCCCAATTTCCCATCTTCTCCAATACCTCATAAAATATTCATATTTAGCTGTCTGTTTAGAAAAATAAAGCAAAGCACAAGCAAAAAATGTTCCTGGGCAATGGTTCACAAGTAGTTATCTATCTTTAGTCATTCCATGCTGCTGTTCTATCCATCTACATACTTGTAAACACCCACCATTGTTTATGCTCTTGCATAAAAAAAGTGTTGATCTTGAATATCTAGGTACTCTTTTATCTTTGTGGCTATAATTTGTCTATCAAGTTCTCCTAGTTTCTTCTCCTAAGACAACCTAATTTTTCAATATTCGGAAAACAGTGAAACAGGGGCGAAGAGGTTAAGGCAGGAGGAGATTCATGGAGCAAGCTTTGAGGAAATAATGGAGGCCATGAATTATGGTATGAAGAGAAAGTCAAAGAAGGTATGTATTTCAAAATTTTCTCTGGAGGTTTTTTCAAGTGTGAATGGATTCATCTAGTGTATACCTCCTTTGGAAGCCTAAATGAATAGATTTAGGCTTCCTCCTCACAGAAGACTTCTAGAGACGCTTGTAATTTATCTGATAGTTATTTTCCTGAGGAATTTTCTAGATGATGTTTTTTTTGGTAATGGCCAAAGTGAAAGATGGCCATCTCTTATAATTTCCCTTAAAGATCGGGGGATTGTATTGTTGACACAAAATGCAACTAGTCTTTTACTCTTTTCATCTCTGGAATAATTTGGCTTGTGCATTTAGGCCTTTGTTTGAAGTTATTTAGAGGTTTTCTCTTTAAGAACCATCCTTTTCCTTGTCGGCATTTTGCTTCCTTTGGTTTCTGCATTTGCTGTTTCTTTTGATCTTAATTACACGTTTTCTGGAGGAAGCCAGAGAGTTCACTCTCATCATAATTTCCTATGATGTCTTCTTATTTGTTCCCTCTCATGTATCGTTTGAGCAGTATTTTCTGGGATTCCTGTTACTGTTTTCTGAAAAACCTGTAGTTTACTATCTGTAATATTTGGATTACATGTATACTTGTTTGTATCAAGTGCAGACCAAGAAAAGGGGAAGGAGGAAGGGATCAAAGAAAAAAGTTAACTCAGAATTAACTCGAAAACTTGGTGATGCCACTCTTCATTATGCACACGGCCGCTATGAAGAGGTATGCTTCCACGGCCATCATATATTAATTCAGCATCCGTGTTGGTTATTGCTTAATATTGTTTTCTGTCTGCCAATCCACTATCTTCTTACATTTTGTTGGTTAATTTTCGTCAAAATGCTACTCAATGCCCATTCAGTTTTCAAATTGAGACTGCAGGAAATAGCAATAATTGTTATTGAAAATAACTGCTCTCAATTTTTGGAATGTGCAGAACTTTTCAAAAAATCTCATAGTTGTAAATAGAGTTCACTCTATAGAGGTCTAAATGCAGTGTGTTTCTCTATTGGTTTCCAGCTTGGTCCTGATTTTCTGTATTATAAAAGTGGCTTTGGTAACTGATTAATATGGTTTGACTTTGTATACTTACCGTCATTGTATTTTATATTTTTTGGTGTCACATTTTCGTCTCCCCCTTTCTGAATTTTGGAAACAGTCAACTTGCACATGTTAAACTTGACCTCTCTGCTTGTTAGATTCTGTTGTACTTCTTTGGACTGATTGGCTATTCTGACTCATGCTCATTTTATAGTCTCTGAATGTTTATGTTTTTGAGTTTTTAGGCCATCAGTGTTTTGAATGAAGTAATTCTTCTTGCCCCTAATCTATCTGATCCATACCATACGCTTGGTCTTATTTATAATGAAATGGGTGATAAGAAGAGAGCCTTGAATTTCTACATGATTGCTGCACATCTGACCCCAAAGGATGCATCTCTCTGGAAACTTCTTGTCACCTGGTCAATGTAAGATTCCCTCAGGAATTTTACCACTCTTCTTTTTGATATGTTGATTGGCTAAATTTCTATTATTTTTGAGGATCCTGTTGTAATAGATTAACATTTCTCACATTCTTTACCTACATTTTATTATTTATTTGTGTTTCAATGTTTTTGTTTTCATTGGGCTCAATTCAACTTATAGAAAGCCTTAATTTCATACTTGTATAGGGTCGGCTACATAATCTTCTTTTTCTAGGGTGCTCTATTAAGTGCCATTTCATTTGTTATGGGGACTTGGAAACGAGTGTCAGACACAGCTTTAGGTTCATTTGTTGGGTTTGTCTATAAAATTCTTATGTTGAAAATACAACCCATGTAATGCCAAGTGTTAAGCTTGACAGGGGTAGTTGGACCTCACCTAATTATAAATGTAACAAATGTCAATACCATAGTTAAACCATAAATGATTAAATCGTATTTTGTACCACATGATTTATGTAAACTATAGTTTTTTCTTTTTCACGTTGTTATGTGTGTGTGTGCGCGCCTAGTTTTATTTTCACCCTAGAATGGGCCTTACTCTATGAACTCTGGAGAAGGCTGTTAAACCCAATGTGAGAAACTGAGAACAAGGAACTCAAGATAGGTCTGAGTATTGAAAAACGCAATAAGTGCATGAAAAACCTGAAAGCCTCAATAGGATCGAATACCAACACAGCCCAATTGTTAGGAGAGTAGTGCAAAATTTGCTGTCACAACTTTAATGCCAAGGTGTTAAAGATAAGCTTGGGACACGCAGGGAGTCCACCTGAAGGTGATAGAGCATTTACATTCATTTGTAGAACTTTCCTGAACCCAGCATTAAAGTGCATAGTTTTAATGCGCCATTATAGCCATGCTGGGTAAGGTGCTGGACAAGTCATTTATCACTCTATCTTTGTTTTCCCCTTGCTTGTGCAAAATGTTACACCTAGTGATGTGTTCCGGACCCGCGACAATCGGAGTCATAGCAGGTTTGACAGAAAGTTAAATATTCAAGCCAAATAAAAGTGCAGTCCAGTCAGTCATGTCGGAATTGGATGGATAATATATGTTTTTCGACTAGAAACATGTCACTGAGCAAGACTCATGGGCTAAAGCCCTTGAGCCCATTGATTTTAGGGCTAAATTCCATCATTTGGGGCTTCAAATTGGCAAATCAATGATGCAGACGGAAATTTACTATATTTCCATAATTATAGGATTTTTAATTATTTTGTTTCCATTTTGGTTTTTAGGTTATTTTCCTAATTTAGTATTCTAGTTTAATTAGAATTCTATTTTGAGTAAATTAGCGGTTAGGTTATTTTGCTTATTTATACGTTTTTTCCATTCATTGTAATTCAGACTTGAGACTTCGATTTTGATGTAAACAGTTTTATTGAGGATTCAATAAAAGTTATAGGTGGATTCCTATGTATTTTTCGAACTTATCAAGAATATTTCTTGTGACGTTCAAATATCGAACTTATCAAATATTTGCTAAAATATTTGTGGCGTTCAAATCAGAGACTTATCAAGGAGATTGGGCAAATCCTTGTGGCGTTTCGAAAGTCGTGGTTCTTTATTCCGCATTGTCGAGCCATTGCGTCGTGAATATCGGGTCATGATTCATCCGTCCAACCACAACCTGAGTTCGGAACTTTCCGGCGTTTCTTCCGCGCTTCGAACCTCATCATCTGGTATCAGAGCTGGACTTTGAATTCAGGTTTTTCTATCCAGTTTGATTTTTATGTTTATCATCGAGTCTCATAAAAATCATCCATATCTTGTTGAGTGTTTTGTTTTCAGTTTTTTACGTTCTTGTTCTTGAGTTTGTTGAGTCATTAATCCAGAAAATCGTTCAAAAAAATTTCAAAAGTGTTTGTTTTGTTGCGTTCGTGTCGAATTTTCGGATTTTATTAAATATATATATATATATATATATATATATATATATATATATATATACATATCATAATTAAAAAAAAAAAAAAGTCACTCCGAAATTCAAGAACCACTTTCTTGAATTTCCTTAAATTATTGATATTCGTTTTCTTTCAAGTCAGCAATAAAATTCGTTCCTACTATTTGATATTTAATTCCTCTTCGTTCTTGAATTTTTGAAACGCCACATAAAGAATGGATTATGATCCGAGCTTTTTATTCCAAACTAGATGTTATGTGAATAATAAGGGGTGCAGTTTGGCAATTAATGGAAAGTGCTTTACTAATTTCGTTAGTAGCGCCGTTGTTGAAAAATTAGGATTGCCCCTAGAACCACACTATAAACCTTATAGGATAACGTGGATGAGGGAGTTTGGGAATTTCAAAGTAACCAAACAAGTTCTAGTGCCTATCACCCAGGGAAGGTATAGTGAGGATGTATGGTGTGATGTAGTGCCATTGAAATCTTATCATATTTTATTGGGAAAATCTTGGAGACATAGGAGGGAGGCTTTTTATGATAAGAGTATGCACATATACCAATTCCTTAAGAAAGGGAAAACATGCGTACTATATGGGTTGACATTAGAGGAAGCACTAGAAGATTCATGGAGGGTAAGGAAGGAGAGTGAAAAGTGGTGTAATATGAGGTATCGTGGGGGTAAGGACATTGAAAAGAAGGAGGGGGAGTTTAAGTTAAAAACGGATAATCAAACTCCAAAATTTGATGAGAGGAATGAATTGGGAGTTGAGGTGGAAGTTCAAGATTTGAGCGTTGAATTGGAAGATCCACATTTGGGTAGTGATGAGGTAGTGCACAAGCATGGTGATAAAAGTGTGGAGTTAGGAGATGTGGTTGAGTTTGAAGAAGAAAAATTTGAACAAGAAGTTGCAAAAGAGAGAAGAGGCGAAGAGAAGAGCCTCATGGTTCAAGAAGTAGAGTTGGTGGTGGTTTATCATGAATACAAGGATCCATACCTTGTACCTCATGAAGCTAACATGTCCCTCCCCATTTTGTTTAAATCTTTTTTGCAGGTTAATTACGTTTGGAAGCTTCAACCACACTACGTATGGCAAAGAGAGTTCAAGCTCCATCTCTTCCATGTTTTCCAATCAAAGGAGCATAATTTATTGAACTCATGGTATGGAAGCAATAATTTTCCGTTTGATCCAGGAGGTGAAGTGAAACAACAAGAACAAAGCTATGATTCGGGACGAATCATCCTAAAGAAGGAGGGTATGATGTGTTCCGGACCCGCGACAATCGGAGTCATAGCAGGCTTGACAGAAAGTTAAATATTCAAGCCAAATAAAAGTGCAGTCCAGTCAGTCATGTCGGAATTGGATGGATAATATATGTTTTTCGACTAGAAACATGTCACTGAGCAAGACTCATGGGCTAAAGCCCTTGAGCCCATTGATTTTAGGGCTAAATTCCATCATTTGGGGCTTCAAATTGGCAAATCAATGATGCAGACGGAAATTTACTATATTTCCATAATTATAGGATTTTTAATTATTTTGTTTCCATTTTGGTTTTTAGGTTATTTTCCTAATTTAGTATTCTAGTTTAATTAGAATTCTATTTTGAGTAAATTAGCGGTTAGGTTATTTTGCTTATTTATACGTTTTTTCCATTCATTGTAATTCAGACTTGAGACTTCGATTTTGATGTAAACAGTTTTATTGAGGATTCAATAAAAGTTATAGGTGGATTCCTATGTATTTTTCGAACTTATCAAGAATATTTCTTGTGGCGTTCAAATATCGAACTTATCAAATATTTGCTAAAATATTTGTGGCGTTCAAATCAGAGACTTATCAAGGAGATTGGGCAAATCCTTGTGGCGTTTCGAAAGTCGTGGTTCTTTATTCCGCATCGTCGAGCCATTGCGTCGTGAATATCGGGTCATGATTCATCCGTCCAACCACAACCTGAGTTCGGAACTTTCCGGCGTTTCTTCCGCGCTTCGAACCTCATCACCTAGTTTTCTAGTTTTCTTCAGTTTATTCTCATTCTTATATTTTGGTCCCTCATACTTGCAATTGCGCCTTATAAAATGAACCTAAATGAACCTTACATTGTGCCATAGCTTCATCCACATTGACTAAATGGCACTTTGCAAATAGTGCATGAGCCTGTAAAGCTTCTCTAATCATCGAAAATGATCTTTCCTTGAATGCTTTTGCATTTTGATTTGATTCAATGTGATTTCTTATGCTGGTTGTGATGTAATTGCATATTTTCTCTCGTGCTCTCTTCAGATATTCAGATCAACTGACTGACTAACTACTGAATAATGTATATTACTAATTGCAGAGAGCTAGATAATAAGCGACAGGCCAATTATTGTTTAAGTAAAGCAATAACAGCAGATCCAGAAGATATTAGTCTTCAGTTTCACCGTGCGTCAATCTATGTTGAGCTCAGAGAATATCGCAAAGCTGCTGAATCATATGAGCAAATCTCACGCTTGTGTCCTGATAAGATCGAAGTACTTAAGACAGCCACACAGGTCCATTTCCCTCCTTACTGATACTCCATCCTCGTCCCCCAAAAGAAGTTATATTTTTACCATTCTTTGAGTGCATATTTCATATTATTTACATGCCCTTAAACACACTATATTTGTATGAAGTTGATAGGTGTTTGTGATTTTGTGTTTTTATCAGATTGATAGCATTTTGTTTTTGTCGCATGCAATTCATGTGGCTTCTAATAGATCATTACAGTGTTTGGAAAAGATAAAACTTATTTGAGTCTCTTGTTGAAGGAGAAATGTGAATATGTGTTCATTGATGTACGATGAGCATAGAATGGGCCATAATGATGATAATCTACATCTTCCATCTCCATCATAGATGAACAAGAATCCAAATTATGTCTGGGTTGCTTAGTTCAGCCTTGGTCTTCCTTTTCAAAGATTGCTGTTGCTTTTGAAGATTTCTTTCATTCCATATCTTTAACATTAGAGATTGTTTATAGTGATGATGCTCTAGGAGAAGACAGTAATAGGATTACTCCTTGTTGGCCCTGCTTATTTTGAGCAATGAGTAGAATCTGAAATGATGTCATGTGATCTTGCTCCCTAGTCTTGGATTCAGTTCGACGTGGCAGTGGGCCATTACTTGGCTCATATGTAGGAGGCCCGGCCCACCCGGATTGACACCACTACTTAACGGTTCACTTTTATTCTCTTTTTTTTTTTAATTTCTTTTTATCTGGTTAATTTTCTGAAGGAAACAAAGAAATTGAAAAAGGCCCCACGTGTGCTGCGAGCATGGACCGCCAGATAAAAAAGAAATAAAAAAAGAAAGAGAATAAAAGTGATCTTTATGTCTATTTCTATGCACTATTCTCAATTGCATCATGTCACAAGATGTTTGTCTCTGTTTATTTTCTCTTCTCAGGCCATATTCCTTCTGTACTTTGTCTTTGTTTTTGTGGAAGGGTGGGTGTTGGGGTTAGTTGATTTCTCATATGGTGTATTAAAGAGAACTTTCAGACTTTCCCCGGGGACTTAGGTTTCTCATTTTTACTTTCAGCTGTATCAAAAATGCGGTCAACATGAGCGAGCTATCTATATTCTTGAAGATTATCTCATGAATCATGTCGATGATGCTGATTTAAGTGTGGTCGATCTCTTAGCTTCGGTACACATGGAAGGCAAAGCACATGACAAAGCTCTTGAACATATTGAGCATGTGCAGCAGGTCTACTCTGCTGGAAAAGACATTCCACTGCATTTACTTATTAAATCTGGAATATGTCATGCTCATCTCAGACAGATGGAGAAAGCAGAGGTTTGTTTGAATGCATCTGATAATTTTCAGTTGCTTTTAACAATTCAAGTTATTTTTATTTATGTCCTGTTTATATGATCTTTCAAACGCTAAAAGGAGATAAGTTTGTGTTATATATTTGTGATAATTGCAATAAAAGTAGAACATTTAGAGCAGTTTAGAGAGGTGCAAATGTGTGTCTATGCCTCCTTTTGATATCATGAATTTATGCACTGTTTGAAAAGGCGAGGTAGAGGCGTGCCTCAAAGTGAGGCACAAGGGTTAGTGCCTTGAGGCAAAAAACTGAGGCTTCAAAAAGGCGAGGTGAAGGCGCGCCTCAAAGTGAGGCGCAAGAGTTAGTGCCTTGAGGCAAAAAACTGAGGCTTAAGCCTCAAAACCTGAGGCATGCGCCTCACAAGGCATGAGGCGTTTGCCTCCATAAGAAGAAGACAAATATTTTTCTTACCTAGGAGCTGCGCCGGAGTAGTGTCGGAGAAGGAGCTGTTAGAGAAGGAACCAATCGGAGAAGGTCTGCATCTGTTTGTTTTATGTAAATTGTAGAATTAGAGTTAGAGACAGAGTGTTGGTGGGCACGTCATAGTTGTAATAAATGGGTTCGAGTCTTGGACGACTCTTTTATCAAAATAATTGATTTACATTACAAATAAAAATAAATTTTAAAAATTAAATTAAGATATTTCATATTTCATATATTTTATATATATATTAAAGCAAAATAGCCGTCATTTTTTTGTTTTACCACCTAAAATACTTTCTAAAAATGGCTTGATGCATTTATGTCATATGTTTATAATTTCTAAATTTACCTAAATTGGAATGCATTTATATTCATCATTAATTGTTTTATAAAAAATAAAAGAAATCAATACATATGAAAAAATGTGCATTAACTTTTGAAAAATAAAGATGACTTTTTTCCTACATTAATTGTGCATTAATTAGATTAATATTTTATTAAATTTTAATACTAGTTATTTTTTGTTTAGTTAAAAATATTAGTGACAAATAAGTTTGTTTACTCATCTTAATAGATTTTTTAGAAAATGGAAGTCTATTTTTTATTTTTTACTTTTTTTTGTTGTTGTAGAAATAGCAACTTCCGTGTATCTCACCAGAGAAGTACTAGTGTGTGTGTGTATGTATATATTAGATATAAATAAAAATAAATTTTAAAAATTAAATTAAAATATTTTAAAGACTACAAAAATAAAAATAGTAACTATTTACACTTTAAAAATAAAAATAAAACAAAAATTAAAAATAAATTAATTTTTTAATATTATTACAATTTGATTTATCTACCATTATGTCCACTATATGTCTATATGCTACACATCCAATTGATTATATGCTATCTGTTTTGTATTTTGTATTTTTTGTGTTATTTTATAATTTTTTGACTGGATTTCTGGTTTTTGTTTTTTGTTTTTTTTAAAGGCTTACGCCTTGCCACACGAATGAAAACTGCTTCAATATTTACTTCCCGCCTTTTTAAATGTTGAATTTGCGTAGATATAGGCCAGGAAACATATGTAGATCTTCTGATTCTTCTGCATCCTTCGTTGTTGTTTTTTGCCACATGTATGTGAGAGGAAAGGATGTGTCTGTACTTCTTTGCTTCATGCTTTATTGGTCGGTTTTTTTATTTATTTATTTTAAAAAAGAAGCTAAATTCGTCTTCCACAAATCATGCTTTATCATATAAATTAATTTTTTAATATTATTACAATTTGATTTATCTGCCATTATGTCCACTATATGTCTATATGCTACACATCCAATTGATTATATGCTATCTGTTTTGTATTTTGTATTTTTTATGTTATTTTATAATTTTTTGACTGGATTTCTGGTTTTTGTTTTGTTTTGTTTTTTGTTTTTTTTTAGGCTTACACCTCGCCTCACAAAGGAAAACTGCTTTAGTATTTACTTTCCGCCTTTTTAAACGTTGAATTTGTGTAGATATAGGTCAGGAAACATATGTAGATCTTCTGATTCTTCTGCATCCTGCATTGCTCCTTTCTGCCACATGTATGTGAGAGGAAAGGATGTATCTGTACTTCTTTGCTTCATGCTTTATTGGTGGTTTTTTTTTTTTTTAAAGCTAAATTCGTCTTCCACAAATCATGCTTTATCATATTAAACCAGGTGGTCAGTGTAAGATTTATGTAGCAGTATTGATTTCTAACATATGTTTTTGCACCTAAAGGAGAATTATTTTTCTTGTTATTGACCTTGTTTTGTCATTTGTCACCAACTTTTGATTCAATGTTCGTTTGCTTGCAATGAATTGATGAAATTTAGGCTTGTTCAGATTCATCTCCGACTTGAAATTTGTATGAATCTTATCTTTTAAGGTGTGGTGTTGAAGTCGATATTCATGTAAATGACCTGAAATTATCGAAGCACACATTCCACCTTTCCTGTCTGAACTTAGTTTTCTCTGGTGCTTCTTGTACTAGTTTCTCCTGACACTTTACTAATTCCCCTGGCATAAGCAATCGAAGGGATGCTGGAGAAGAGGTGCCCAAAGACTCATTTCCCCACTAATCGGTTTATTTGACTTAGGCACTTTAGATATCTCAAATAGAAGTTAGGATGGCATGAGACTAAAACCATTCTGTTGACCTTCTCCCTTTGGATGACGCGGCATTGTTGTGAATCTTGTGATGGGCGAACACAATGCATATTTCTTTTGACCTTCTCTAATTTTCTTAAGGACCAAAGCTTCACAAGAAGTATGCTTCGGCTGTTTAAGTACCAGGTGCATTATCTCTGAAATTTTCATTTTATGCATATCGGACCAGTCTTTTACGTTCAGTTTCTTTATCAATCGTTGTCTTTTTGGTTGTACTTGTCCATAATCTGTTCATTTCATTTTCAGTTCAAATGGTTCATGCTCAGTTTTGGAATGTTTGTTGACCAAGCCACTTATCTAGCCAAAATCTGGTTTTATCACCCTTACCAACTATCAATTTGGTATTATCCACAAAGATATCCCAAACTCTTGCAATAGATTTCCAGGGTGCTCGAAGAGTTGAGCTAACTTCAATGTTTGCATCCCATCCATTTGAATGATAACCATAACGACTACGGATAATGATATGCCAAAGTGACTCCGGTTCTAGGGGAAAGCGCCATAGCCATTTTCCTAACAAAGCCAAATTCTTGTTATGTAAATTTCCAATTCCCAAACCCCTAATTTTTTTTTGGTTTCGTTACTACATCCCATTTGACTAAGTGGTCACCAGATCCCTCACCCTTGCCTTCCAAAAAAAAATCTCTAGCTTGCAAAAGTACAAGCCTTCCTCCTCTCGATAAACAACCTTTATGCCATCCTTCTAATCGTCTAGCAACTTTTTCCAATACAGGGTTCTAGAATGAAGAAGTATTTGCCATTTGGGTTCCCTCCCAAGGGTAGTCCTAGATAACTTAATGGCCATGCTCCCTTAACACATCCTAGTTTATTAGCAATGGTTTCAATTCTCTCTTCTGTTAAATTAAGGCCCACCACTATACTCGTTGCCATATTAAGCTTTAGTGTTGATGTTTTTTGAAAAAATATCCAAAATTCCCATAAGATTGTCAAAGCTTTCATCCTTATTCTCCAAGAAAAAATACTATCATCTGCGAATTGGAGATGGGACACCCAATCTCTGTCCCTTCCTACCTTAAAATTAATTTTCTCCATTTCACACCCTTTGTTGACCAATCTACTCAATATATCTGCTACTAAAATGAATAAAAAAGGTGACAGTGGATCTCCTTGTCTCAATCCTCTTGAGGCATCAAATTTTTCTCTTGGTTTACCATTAATAATCGCCGAAAAGTTTACCGACAACAAACAACCCCAAATCCATTTTCTCCATCTTTCTCCAAATCCCTTTTTTCTAACACAATCTAAAAATTCCCAATTTACATGATCTTATGCCTTTTCAAAGTCAATCTTAATTACAACCCCTTCTTTCTTTTTTGCCCTATACTCTTCTACAATTTCATTTGCAATCAAAACCAAATCCAAAATTTGCCTTTCTTTGACAAAAGCGCCTTGTGCCATATCAATCGTTTTTATCAGAACTTCCTTTAGTCTCGATGATAACACTTTAGCCACTATCTTATATAATGAAGTCACCAAACTGATTGGACGAAAGTCCTTAATGGAAATCGAACTCATTTTTTTGGGAATTAGACAAATGATAGTTTTGTTTACCCTTGCATTCACAATTCCATCCTCATAAAATTTCGAGAACACTTTCATTAAATCCTCTTTAATTACTTCCCAACCCTCTTGCAATACAGCCATAGAAAAACCATATGACCCTGGTGCTTTGTCTCCTTCATAGTCGAATAATGCTGATTTCACCTCTTCTCTGAATGGCTCTTCCAACTTTGATTTACTATTCATATCAATACCGGCCCATTCTAATCCTTCAATGTCGAAATTTGCATTACTTCTCTTGAAAATATTCTCAAAGAAATCAATGATCTCCTTCTCAATTTCCTCCTCCGTATGCAAAATCTTCCCATTCCTATTTTCCAATTTGTTGATCAAATTATTTGACTTTCTGCCACTCGCAATCATGTGAAACAACTTAGTGTTATTATCCTATTCCTTCACTCCTTTGATCTTAGTTTTTTGGTTCCAAGATGTCTCTTCTCTGATAACTCCAGATTTCTTCTCAATTTCCTTCTTTCCACTCTTTCCTCATCACCTATTCCTTGCCTCTCTTCCTTCGTATCAATGTCCTTTATTCTATTCATGGTTGCCTTTTTTTTTTTCCATTCTCACATCACCAAACTCCTCTTTGTTCCACTTCTTCAATTGATCCTTGATAGTTTTCAATTTTCCCATAAACTTAAAACCCGCCCAACCTTCATTTACACATTCCTTCAACCACTTTTTCCAATTCCTGTTGAAATCTTTATGCATTAACCACATATTTTCAAATCGAAACGGGGTAGGTCCCCATTTAAATCTGTTAGTATCAAGCACAATTGGGCAGTGATCCGAGGTGACCCTAACAAGGGATTCCTGTCTAACTATCTCAAACATGTCTTCCCATCCTTCCATAGACAAAAACCTATCTAACCTTGAGCAAGCCAATCTACTACTCATATTAGTCCATGTAAATTCAGAATTTGAGAGCGGTAAATCCTTCAACCCTGTTTCTCTTATAAAGCAATCAAATTTCCTCATACTCCTTGTATAACTGCTTCCATTCAATTTTTCAGACAGGTATCGTACTACATTAAAGTCACCACCCGCGCACCATCTTTCTCCACACAATCCATATAGACCTGCCAACTCCTCCCAAAAATCATTCCTTTCCTTACACTTGCACGGTCCATATATCCCAGAGAACCACCAACTTTCTCCTCCACCAACTGGTTCAAAGTGTACCGATACCGAAAAATTTCCCAAAACTACCTCTCTACCCCTCAGTATCCTTGAATCCCACATGATTAGAATGCCCCCAGATTTACCTACCCACGGTAAGAAAGCCCATTCTTTGAATCTAGAGCCCCAAACACTTCCTCTTAACCTCCTATCAAATGTTGGTTTCTTTGTTTCTTGTATTGTCACTAAATCCGGCCTTTCCTTACATAACACCTCCTTTACCAGCTTTCTTTGGTCCCTACCACCTAATCCTCTTACATTCCAACTAATCATCTTCATTGAAGACTCACATTTGCCTTGACACTATCGCCACTGCCGCGTCTCCTGTCATAGTTAATATTACTCAGAAGGTTTTTTAGTTCTCTAACCTCTTTGTTGGCATTTTTCCTTATATAGGATGGATTACCCCTTGTTTTGTGATTTTTTGGAGACTCTAAGGGGACAAGGGATAAATTCAGCCTTCTAAGTATTTGTGATACCCTCTCCAAATCACCCTCAATGCCCATTTCACTACCCTTATTTGATTTCATTTTTTGGCTAAATGGCAGTTTAGAAGAACCGGGTTCACTTGTGCATTTATTATCCTTAGTATCATAATGTTTTCCTTTTTCAACTGATGGTGCAAGATAAGTTATACTCTCCTCTTCTATAGTACTTGTAAATGTATTACAAGAGAAGAATATCTGTTGAATTCACCAAATACGAAGAAGTTTTGATATTACCTGGCTTTGTAGACTGCTAGGAAAAATTAAAGAGTAGACGAGATAGGATTATTTGGCAGATTGATGTATGAGGTTGGGATTTGAGCATCTTTATGTGTTGGGGTGTGTACCTCTTTTGCTGTACTTTTTGGTTGGTTCTTCAGTTTGAGCTTACCCTGTTCATTGTTACCTTGAAGAGGTCTTCACGGTTCCATGAATAGGCTTCCAATCTCCTCTTCTTTTTTCGTCTCATACTCTTCTATTTCACTTTGTTCAATCTCATCTGTTTGTACATAGGAGAACAATAACTTGTCCATCATTTCTTCATCCTCTACAGTCTGCCAAAATTCTGTACCGATGTCGCTGTCCGATATTTCATTACTTCTTGATGGAGATCAAGATATTTGATTTTTGGGCTTTAATTATGCTTTTTGTTTATTGGGCATATAATTGGGCTGGCCAAGCCCATTGACATTTATGTTTATTTTGCTATTTAAATGGTTGTAATTTGTAATGAAAACTTAGTTGATGAATGGATGAAATATTGAGGCTGCTGCCCCCTCTCTTTCCCTCCCCTGTGTCTATTCTTTCTTCCCCATTTCTCCCTCTTTCTCTCTCTCCCCCTCTCGTTCTCTTCTCTTCTCCCTTTTCTATACCGATCCTACATCAAAGTGGTATCAGAGCTAAACTTGGGGAAATAAGTCAGTAAAACAAACTTCAACAGCCACACATATTCAACCTCATAGAAGTTACAGAACCCACCTGCGGTTGCTTCAATTTCAGGCAGACCCATATCACAAAACCCACCAAAACAATCATCTTTACAGCATCCCAATACCAAGTATTTGACTGAAACCCTACCCATCGCCTACTGCATCCAGCTCGTCGGCCACCCAGGTTCCACCACACCACACCACGCATCACCCATCAACACAAACGCCACCAAAACACTGCACACACACTGCGCAGGTCGGAAAAAAAAAATCAGAGTTGCAGCCGTGCTTACCGTAGAAGCAGGCGGCGACCAACGCCGGCGACTCCAGCAGCGCGGCGACCAGCGCCGGCAACTCCATTAGCCCGCAGTTCCAATAGCTCCGGGTAGACGACGCCGAAAGGAGCCTCGCTCTCAGTTTGGGAAAAAAGGATCGCAGACGGTGGGTGAATTTTAGAAGTTGGGCCTGTATATTATAAATTGGGCTAGACAATTTGAAACTATTTATAGAGAATGGGCCTCAGTTCAGTCTGTATCTGATAGTTTGGGTCATTATTATAAGTTTGGGTCCAGAGTGTACAATTTGGTTAAAATAAATAAATAAAATGATTGGAACATCGTTCGACTCTTTTAAGTCTCGTGAGGTACTAATTTCTTTTATATTGACAATATGCTTTTATTTCGGTATGTTGGCTGTCCAAAAAAAAAAAAAAAAATTGTAGATTTGTCATTTCTAGTTCCAATACTTTGACCATGGATTCTTCCCAATTTGATGCCCTCACTCAACAAATAGCTCAACTTCAATCTCAATTAGCGAACATCCACATTGGAGTGATTGCTACTCGCGAAGAACGCAGAAAACTTGTTGCTAGGGTTATCAATTTAGAACACGCACCCAATAAAACTTTGTATGGAAGGCGTAGTAACAATCGCCCTCCCATCTCACCGACACCACCTCCCTTTGCTAAGACCATTCTAGGACCTCCTCTGTCTAATGCGCCACTTGCTGTAGTTAATAAATGCAAAGTTCCTGAAATTTCAAGAGTCCCTCCTCTCCTGCAGTGCTTCAATTGTGAGGGCTTAGACCATATCTCATCTAGAAGTTCGAGTCAAGCCTTAATTATAGAGGAACATAAGGATGTCGTAGGTGAGTCATTAGAAGATCAAGTCGTTGAGCCTAATCCTTTGCTACCAAAGTCAAACATTTCACATGTCATCGATTGTGTGCCTACTCTTTTGCATAATAGTCCTGTTGACTTTGTATTAATGTTGCCTCAATTGCATAAAACTTCGGCGGTTGCCACGTTAATTTCCAAGGCTATTGTTCGATTGCATACTATTTCAATTGACTTCAGGTTGTTTCCTACTAATTATAGACATACGTTAGCTAAGACCTTTGTAACAAATGTTCCTAAATTTCATGATAAGATAAAGCGACATATAATTTTCAACCATGAAATTTTTGAAATTACTTTTGATTTGCAGTATAAATTAAGGTGCTTTAACGACTATTATTATTCTTTATTGCGTGTTTCTTTAACTCGGTTTCCTAAACAAATAAAGAAAAGAGTTTTTGCTCATTCATATAAAAGTAATTTTGACTGGCCATCGTACTTAAATGAAAGTTATATTTTCAATGTAGAAGATTTGTTCCTTATCGGGGTTCACTTGAGCCTTCGATGTTGCAATCAATTTTTTCTGTAGGCTTGTCTACAGCTCTAGTTCATTGTGCCTCTCATTATGCACAACAAATTGAGGATGTTAATAATGAGTTGCATGAACTTTTGTTGCTTGGAGATCCTTTACGATATTTGATTCGAACGAGAGATCGCCCCCCTTGGTCAGATCATATTCTTGGTGATAATTTGCAGAGTCAGTTGATGTTATATGTTCAATTCAGATATTTGATTCATTATAAAGACCGTCCTCCTTGGTATGAGTTCAGCCAGATACTATTGTCCAAGGTTCAGTACATGAATTTGATCAAGACAAAAGATCGACCTCTTTGGCGTCTGAAGATCCATCTTAACTAGTCGGAGTCGAGTTCTCCCAGCCGAGGAGAATGATGGAGATCAAGATATTTGATTTCTGGGCTTTAATTATGCTTTTTGTTTATTGGGCATATAATTGGGCTGGCCCAAGCCCATTGACATTTAGGTTTATTTTGCTATTTAAATGGTTGTAATTTGTAATGAAAATTTAGTTGATGAATGGATGAAATATTGAGGCTGCTGCCCCCTCTTTCCCTCCCCTGTGTCTATTCTTTCTTCCCCATTTCTCCCTCTTTCTCTCCCTCTCGTTCTCTCTTCTCTTCTCCCTTTTCTATACTGATCCTACATCACTTCTTCAATTGACTCTCCTCTGTTCTGCCTAATACCCATCGGAATTGGAATCATTTCATCCTCTCCATCCCCTTCCTCATGGTCTGCAAGAAGAATGGATATTCTTCTATTATTACTCATAGTGAGCTCATCCTCCATCAATTGTTTCTCCTCGGTTCTAAAAATTTTCCCTTTTACAAAAAATCTGCAATTCTTCATCATAATTGTCACTGTGTTTCCTCCATTTGCATCGCTACTTTGCACCATTTCTGATTGTACGAGCCCGTCAGCCCCATTAACCTCGGTGGACTGGATTCCGTCGTATGTGCTTGGGTTTAATTTTTTGTTTTAAGATATGTTGCAGCACAATGGGCCTACCAAGTTTTGTCAGCCGTTGAACCCCTCCAACTATGTGGATCTTATTGAGACTGGGCTCTTTTTTCTTTTTCCTTTGACAAACTTCGCCTGAAAAACTTATTGGGCTGATTAGCAACCTTGGGCCATCCTTACACACAACTCCTTTTTTATTATTAGGAAGCCCGACCCGGTTTATTTCTTCCCCTTCATCAGCGACCCAGTTTATTTGTGATTGTCCAGCTGTCTGCAATAAAAGACTGGAACCCGCAGTAATTGGGTTTTCCCACGTCAAGCTCTTCAGATTTTCGAAAATAACTTGCAGACTTACTATATTTCCCTCGTTTGCAGCAACCCTGGTAGGCGTTGTCTTCTTCGAGGTCAGCTCCTTCCTTGTAATGATTATGTCTTCTTCTGAATTTGTGGGAGCTTCTTGATTGAAATTGTCATTGCTGGCTACTACAGCTGTACCCATACTATTGGATCTTTTTGCCACGTCAGTACCTTGTATTGTTGACATCGCCACATCATCATCTTCAACCTCTGGTATAGCCGAAAGGTTCCCATCCCCTGTATCTTCTTCTACCACCTTCATATTTGCAATTTCCTGCCATATATTTCCAAACACTTCATGAAATCTATACCTTCTGTCATTCAGTTTGAAGAAACGCAAGGTGATTGCAGATCATTCATATGGTAGCTGGATCGACTCTGGAATAAAGCCCTGCTTATCGCCATTAAATCTCATTCTAGCATGTGTTAAAAAATTGTATTCAAGTGTATCTCTATCAACATCAATCAGCCCCCCACAGAAGGATCCTATTATGAACACATGAATGTTCCAAATATTCAGAGGGATACCTTCCACTCCAATCCAACTATAAAAACAATCGATTTTAACACTTTCCGATTGGGTCTTCCAGCTCCAAGGATAAAAAGACACTGTCGTTATTGCCGGTATTTCCAACTTTCCTATTCTGAGAAGTTTGCTTTTCTCTTCTTCACTGTGACACCAGATCAATGCCCGATCATCATATAAGGGTTTGACATCGTACAGCTTCTTCATCATGTTCTTTATCCCATATCTGATAGCTTCCCAAGGGATGTGGCTACTCTCTCTAAACATCAACACTTATTCTGTCCTTTTTTTTTGAGGTTTTACATGTCTCAAATCTGAAAATATTTTGTTTTTTGAATTCTTACTGTTCCTTGCTGTTATCCATTTTAACTTATGCTGCCCATGATTTGGTTGGTAATGTTTCTGCTGTTGCTTTCTTCTGCTTTATCTGAGTATCTTGCCTTTGCCGTGTGTTCATCCTTCCAAGAACCTTTTTTAGACATTGTTCCATTTTTCTCCACCCTATGAATTCATCCTCTGAAGGGACAATAATGTTTCTCACCAAGCTGTTTCTAAGTGTTGAGATTTTCAAAAACTCGCCTCTATTATTCTGGAAGCATTCCACCCATAAACTCATATTCTTGTTTCTAAACTGCCTCTTGAGGTTCAATAGTTTATCTGTTCTGCATAGCTCGCCAATCAATTCAGCTAACCAAAATGCTGCATCCACAGCCACTGATATCTCATAGTCCCAAGCTCTTGTTCTCTCTACTATCCTGACTGCACCTCCATCTTTTGATAGTGTGAGCATAAACACCTTAAACCTAGTCCTAAAACTCCAATATTTGTTGGGGTTATATCCATTGTCAGTGGGGTTATGGAGTTTTTCATCACTCATTTTTTTTCTCCTCAGAAAACTACATCTCTTTGGACCATAGATCCCCTGTTGGATGATGTTGGACCTCATACTTCACTGATAATGCATATATTGTCATTTTTAAATTATTGACCACATTTTTCTCTTGTTCCGCTTGACCTATTTTGCATTTTTATCATTTTACTATGTTAATTGACATTTCTTTTGGATTTTCGTTGAAGATTTGCTTTACGCTTTAATGATACTTTGCTATATTGTCAGGCTATCTTCAGTGTTTTGCAGCAGGAGAATGCATCTACTCATCCACACTTAATAATTGAAGTTGCAGATACACTGATGACTGTTGAGCAGTATGAATCTGCACTGAAGTATTATATGATGTTAGACGGAGTTGGAAATAAGTATAGTGTAAGGAAATGATCGTGTTTATATATTATTCTTCCTTTTTTTTCCAACCATGGACCCCTCAGAATTTGTTGCTGTCTTATTTTTTTAATCAGCATGGTTCTTACAATTGGATATGCCTGAATTAAATGTTTTATATTGGCTTGATATAGATTGATGCAGGTTTGAAGTCCAACTTGAACGTTAAACTGTATGAAACCTATTTGGCTTGCATATTACTTAATTTGTGAAGTATTTCATTCTTCATCAGTGTGCCCTATCTAATGTCTTGTGACATTTGTTGATGTTAAATCATGCTTTGGAAACTCATGTACATATGCATCATCTTCTACTTCTTTTTCTTCAGTCATACTTTGCAGCCAAGACATGCTATTTGTTTCTGTGAATTTCTGAATAGACTAATCTTAAGCATCTGAAATCTCTTCAGATTTGTTATCACTAGAAAATTAATCAGAATTGACCATTAATTTGCATTACCTTTAGGGATATCTACATTTGAAAATTGCCAAGTGTTACATTTCTCTGAGGAAAAGAGTACAAGCCATTGAATATTTCTACAAAGGTATGTAAACAAATAATGTATTTAAAGTACTCAATCAAGCGAGTTCAACTACCATTTGGTTTTATTGTTTTATTCCCTTGTTCTACAATAAGCTATTAAAAATTCTTATTGCTTGGCAGCTATTCATCAACTTGATGACAGTGTTGATGCTCGGTTAACTCTATCGACTCTTCTCCTTGATGAAGGTAGAGATGATGAAGCCATTTCTGTGCTGTCTCCTCCAATGGAGTCAGGTATTTTTGTTCTTGCTGATTTTTTTTTTTTTTTTTTGTGTGGTTAGAACTCGTCACCTTTCTTAATAAGTTTTCTGTTACATGTTCAGAATCAGCACTTTACCCAACTTCACGCATATCTAGACCATGGTGGCTTAATGGGAAGATAAAGTTAAAGCTTTCTCAAATTCATAAAGCTAAAGGGTCCTTTGAGGCTTTTGTAGATGTGATTTTTCCTGTAATTCGTGAGACATTGTTTCTTGAAACTTTCCAACAAAAGGTACATTATCACACACACACACACACACACACACACACACACACACACACTCTGTCTATCTCTCCCCTGCATATGCTCATGCCAAAGAGCTACACATTATTGTTTCTTCTGGTATGAGATGGCTTTGATTGGAAATTTTATTGATAAAATAGATCTTCCATTTAAAAGAAATTCATTAATCGAGAGGAAAGATAATTGTTGAAAATAAAATATCCTTACAAATATAACAAAATTACAGAAATTGGCTATTGAAACAACGTCATGAGATGTGTTTAACAGCAACATAAAAAAGCAATGCCTTACTGTAATTTTGTATTTAAATTCAAAAATAACTTCTAAAAAAAACCTCAAACTTATTTGTCATAAAAGTTTCTCATTGCCAAAATAGTTTCAAGCCAAAGAAAATGTTTGGGAGAAAACAGTAACTTATCCATGTTAAATTTTTATTTTACATATTTAACTTTGCAAAATTTAATTCATGATTTCACTTTATTTCTTCAATGTATGGATTTAGGTTAAAGCCCGGAAACGGCTTTCAACTACTGTTCTTCATGAAAGGGCGAAAGTTCTAGATGACCATCAAACTGATAACGTCTTTCAGGGATTTAAACCTCTTGCTTCGGCTGCAGAACTGTGAGTATCATCTGTTCTTTTCAGTTTTCTTTCAGGTCTAAATGTCTAAAATCTGAACTTGTTGATGGTCTGGCCATATACCTACTCAACTCATGCAGTAAAAAGATCCAAAATTGCAGGTGTATGAATTCAGATTTGACACCTAATGCTTATAAACCTTATTATACTTGAAGATGCTGTCAACATCAATTTCTTTGTTTCATAAATTTATTGTAGCAACAGAATATATTTGCATGTTAATTCTTCTATGGTATCAAAAGCAAACAAGTTTACTCAAATAAGTAATCACGCTTCTTCACCCCATGCGTATACCAGGACTGTTCTAGATTTATTAAAGCCCATACAGCCAAATTAGATCTAAACAAAGCAAGTTATCAGTTTTCCCTTTGATGTTTAGGTGGAAGGGATCTCACTTTAATAATAGGTTTGAAGAGATCGTGCTTCAGTATCTGATTTCTTGGTGGCAGAAAATAATGGGTGGAGGAAGATGCCAGTTCAAGATTTTTTTATTTTTGGAAGGGAAGGGTAACTGTCTTTGGTTGAGGAAAGAAGAAATCGACATGGAGATTCACTTAGTTTTGGAAAGATGTACTCCAAAAATGAATGTATGAGATGGGTGTGAAAGGTCTATATAAACTCATAGTCTTGTTAAAAATTATCCTATTATGGAAAATCTATTAAATACTGGCTATTTTATATTGATGCTGTACTTATAGAGAGATCATAGATTTTGGGTCGGGATAACTTCTCATTTGGCTTCTTTTAGGATTGTCTGAATTTGATGAAGGTGGTTGAGTAGTTTTATTTTTATTTTTTTTATCCATATGGAGTAACCAACATATTCATAGTGTCTTGTTCAAAAAATTATATATAATTATAGAAAAAGCTATGATATTGGCTGCTTTTGATATGGTTATGAAGGGATGAGTGCAACGCTCCATGACATAGTATCTCAGAGGTCACTCACTTGTTATTCATATGTCATTTTAATATTCTAAGTTGCTAACAAAAGATTGTTAAATTAATTTTGTACTTAAAGTTGCCAAATTTTCTCTTTAGTAAGTGTATTCGGACTTGCCTAATTTTGCAAACATTTCTGAAAATATGAAAATGTTGTTAATTTCCAACAAAAACTAAAGATAGTTTACGCATAAGAGATGCTACATTAAAATTTTCATAATTAATTACTTCATGCTAAATGCATCTAAAAGTCATAGCTAAAATAAAAGAATTATTTCTACGATGACATACATAGTGAAAATGACCTTCATGTTCGTGTAAGAACTCGTTTATTTCACTTTTCCTCTATCCATCAAGTCCACTCTTCGATACCCTGCTTGGAAGCTGACACAACAAACCTTTATACACTTAATACCTGAAATTTGTGATAGTAAAGTAACATGTGAGTTGTGAAACTCAACAAATATAATGCAATGGATTTCCTCGCTACAATAAATATAAGGGATAATGCAGGAGGCCCAAAAGTTTCAAACTTATGTAGATTTTACTCTAACATTTGTTTTGTTGCAATCGTCACCCCAAACCTTTCAATTTATTGCGACGGAATGGTAACTTTATATATTATTATCTTTAAAGAATTCTTCCTTGGGGCTGTTGCAGTTGTACATTAAAAACAAATGTATAATCAAATAATTATAGAAATGGAATTTGTATTACAACCATGCATATATGTTCACCTTGCAATCTTGAAATGAGAATGCTAAAATTGAATTCAATGTTGTCATTGATGCACATTATTTTTCCTTCAGAATTTGAAGAGATACTTATTTTCTTTCCCTTTCTTCTATTCCTTCTCATTTTTCTCTCCATACTAAATTGTATTGTATTGTATGAATGTGTGTGCGCGCACTTGGCCGTGCTTGTCCATTTTTCACCTCAAAGGCCTATTTATAGGTTGAGAATGTATTTGAGTTAACAAGCAACATGCAATATGGAGTAGATTGAAGACAAATTGCATGGTAAAATGATTTTGAATATGCTACAATGATATTCATCCAAATTAGTATGGTGTCATGTTTGTGCAAGGTTACTCCCAAAGTCTTAGTTAACAGGCAGCATGCATTATGGAGTAGATTTAAGACAAATTGCGTGGTAAAATGATTTTGATTGTGCTATGATATTCATCCAAATTAGTATGGTGTCATGTTTGTGCAAGATTATTCCCAAAGTCTTAGCTAACAGGTGGAGAGAAGTTTTTGGAGTATACAGTTTGTTACCATGAGGGTGGATTTATGAAGTAAATATGGAATACATAATTTGTTTTATCATATAAAAATTTTAAAGTCTGGCTACTCTCAATCCATGATAGTGATGATACTTTTATGTGCAACCGCCCTTCCACCAAATGATGAAAGCCAGAAGAAAAAGTTACAAAAGTATACCTTTTTTGAAGAACAAGGAAGCTGCCTAAAATCAGAAATTTTTTTGTTTCCATATTTTAACTTGTTTGCTTATGATAGGTAAAATTCTATGTGAACTGCTAAGGAGCCTCTGGCATGGTGCATTGTGGGATTTAGTGGTGCACTGCGATGCCTCCAATTTGTCAACTTGTTTTGTAATGAGTTGAAGTTTTCATCTTTTCTTTCACATGATTTTTTGTGGTAAATTTGCGTTTTGACAGTCTTTTCATTCACATAATTAATTATGTTCATTTGCTAATATAGACGGGATAGTGTTGGAAGAGTATTGGCCTTTGGTGTCTGTAGATTGTTTGTGTGATCTAAGGTATTCCCCTGTGGAATTATGATGGGACCTTTTTATTTGTCTGGACAAGTTACAGTAGCTAAGATCATTTATAACATTTGTGCTAGAAATTTGACAAACTACCACTTTTGACATGACGTCATTGACGTGGTGTACAGAAGAGTTCAGAACAAACATGCTTCACCTCCTTTCTAACTGTTATAATTTTCAATTTTGTGACCAATCCATCATGCATTACAGCAAAATTACGGAGGAAGCTCTTATTAGGGTACTTAGAGTTAATCTATTGGATAATTGGGGGATGGTTCGTGAAATTGTTTTTCTCTTTCCATTGGTGAACAAGTGTCAATTCATTTAGCCAGCCCGAAATAAGCTTTGTAGAATGATTTGCTGTTCCAACTTTAGAAATTTGTAATTGTACAAGATGTAATGTAGTTGTGATGTTGGAATAAGTATACTTGGTACATTATTAGTTTCAACTGTTGAAAGAGTGGTGTCATCAGAATTACTTTACACATTCAACGTGTTTTGTCTTCCACTAAATAACAAGCTGCCAGTTTCAATATTCTTCTCTTTCATCTTCATTGTATATATTCGTGGGATAATTATCATTTCCTTTTTACAATTTAACAGGTCTAAAGCTTCCAGAGCAAAGAGGTTGCTTCAGAAGAAGGCTACAATAAAGGAAGTGAAAAAAGCTGCAGCATTGGCTGCTGGGATTGATTGGAAGAGTGATGATTCAGACGATGAGATTCCTGTAAGAAGTCATTGTTTTATGTGAATTGAATCAAAACTCTTACCTGTTGGATTAACAAGATTTGATAGAATCATCTTAAAACTTATGCAGAGAGAGTTACGCGAGCCTCCATTGCCAGTTCTTCTAAAAAATGAAGAGCACCATCATCTAATCATAGATGTGAGTCTCTTGCGATTCCTCTCCCCTTCTCCTTCCCTCTCTTTCTTTCCATGCACGTGTGTACTTGAAAGTTGCTTTTCAACTTTTTCTCACTGAAAGCTTTCAATTTATTTTCTTGTATCTTGGAGAAAACTCTGCATTCCTATTACGAATATGTTATATAGACATTTTGTTCAGTGACCTGACTCAATTGTCCAAAGCATAGTTGGTTTTCCAATTTATACACTGATCTTTCTTTTCACTTGGTGGGTGTTAATCCTTGCAACAGTTCTCCACTTAGTCCAACATCCAACCAGCTAGTACTAATGCTTTACATCTTATCTCCTTACTGAAAATTGAACCAAATTACATAAAGCAATTGACAACATGATCCTCTACTGTGATTCCACTGTTATCTTTACATGAGCCATAATTAAAGAGCATTATATGGATCCAGTGGCAATTCTACTTAATCTACCCTTAGATTAGAAAGCTTTCTCTAAAGTTCTAATTTATGATTTAACCTATTCATTTCATCAATTTATACCTTATCCTTTGGTAACACAAATAAGGGACATAAAGTTGTATGTATCTCTTAGGTTTATTCGATTTCATGTGGAAATTTGATGCAAGTATAATAATAAGAAAATCTCTACTCACATCAGCTCCAAGATTCATGATTGCTCAATTATATTTATGTTATATTGATTTCTTGAACACTGCGTTCATTTTTCTCTAAAGTTCCAATTTATGAATCATGATTTATCCTGTTAATTTCATCGATTTATACTATATCCATTGGTAACACACATTAAGGGTCATAAAATTGTATGTATTTCTTAGGTTTATTAGCCTTTGTGTGGAAATTTGATGCAAGTCTATATAAATAAAAAAATCTCTACTTGTATATAATGGAGTTACGTAATGGTTCACATACATATGAGATATCAAAAAGAGTGAAGAGTTTCTTTTTCTTAATTTGGTTAGAGAAATTCTGATACAATCATATCTCAACGCATCACGCATATTTTAACCATTACGTATATATAGCAAAACTGTTATATTTATGTTGTATTGGTATCCTGAAGTCTAAAATATTGCCTTTTTTTTTTTCCTTTTGTTATAGCATAGCAAAAATATCCTAATGCTATTCTGTATCATGAGTTCTCTTTCTCCAGTTGACTATTTAAACATCGTCCAATGGAAATCTTAAATGGTTGCAGGGTCAGACTTAATATTTTAATATAATTTTGTATTTTTTGTCTTTATTGATAAGTTTATTTAATTTTTAATTTTCTCCAACTGAAAAAATATTTATTTGGGTATATTTCCTTAGTTATGCAAGTCGTTGTCATCCTTGCAAAGGTATTGGGATGCTTTACAGATCATCAACCTGAGTTTGAAACTGGCATGCAACATATTGTCTCCTGAAAGGAAGGAGGATCTTCGAACTCTTGGAGCTCGTAAGTTTTGAATTTATAAATATTTGAGGTTCTTTCATTTTCTTCTTCTTTCCTTTTTGTGTATTTTTATGCAATGTTCATATTGTTATTGCAATGGATGAAGGATGCAAGATAACCATAGGAAAGTTCTAAAGCATTTGATTATGTTTATATCATGTAGAAATAGCATATAACATTTCAGATCCTGCACATGGGTGGGATTGTGTACGTTACATTGTGAGTCGGCATCCTTACAGCTTCTCTGCCTGGAATTGCTACTACAAAGTAATGTTGAGGTTAGTGTCATTTGTGCATTTTTCAATGTTGTTTAGTTTGCTCAATTGATGTGGCTTTAAGAATTAATTGAATAGTTCTTTGCATATTACCAGCTTCACTCATACATGGGCCATCTGAATATATTGTACTCTGTTTAAGTTTAAGATGTACATTAATTCCCATCTTTAGTTCATTGTTTGAAAACAGATGCTAGACCCTTATTTAAAATGAACTTGGAGCAGGCTGCCTGAATCCTTTTTCACAATACATGTACTGAAATGTTCAATGAAAAATTTCTTTCCCTTTTTTGCAACAACTCTAGACTGTGTTGGTTTGGTTTAACCTATGTCTCTTCTAACATGTTTTATAGTGGATTATTGTTCTTGTGAACGGAAAGTTCTTTAGGTCTGCGCTAAGTATGTCTCTGCTAGTCATACTCTACCATCTAGGTCGTGATTCCCTTAATTTATCATCGGTGTTACTTTCACATGGTGTAAGTATTGATCTCTTATTTATCAACTGAGAAGCCAATTTAGTCTTTAGTAATGGTGACCTATAAATTTCATGATCACTAGCACTTTTTTTATTTTCCTCAAGCTTTGTTGGGTTTGTAGTGGTCCTGTCCATAAGATCCTAGTATAGTGGTATTGGAGGTTTATGGTGATCCATGGCAGCAGTAGTGGGGTTGCTCAGTGCTGTTTTATTGGTTGTGCTGGTATTTTTGTTGAGATGGCAATTGAGATGGAACTTCTTAAAGTATTTGTTGGGTGTTGTCTTTTTTTTTTTTTTTTTTTTTTGGGGTAAGATCTTTGAATTTGCTGAAATTATAAACCGATGACCTGAAAGACTAATGTTGCTGAACTTTCAAGAGGTTCAGCTTCTCTGTTGCTCCTGCATATAGTAAAATCACTCCGTGGTTTATCGGGTATCCTGACAGATAGTGTATCCAGTGTATGTATATATATATATATATATATTTTTTTTTTTTAGGGACCGTAATTTTGATGACAAAATTCCATTTTGTTTAAACTGAAATTATGACATATGTTCTGGAAATGTACCTATTTCAGCACAAAATTCGAGCCAAATCATTTATATGATGTGTTTTGCCAACCAAATACTATCTCATACTTTTTAGATCTTTTTTAAGCCATGGAACCATGTTTGCATCTTTTGGAATTAATGTCAATATGGTGTTTTTGATCTATTTTTGCATGTACTTTTACGGGTTTGTTTTCTTATCTTGTGTAGAATGGATAATCGGTATACAAAGCACAGCAAATTTTTGCATAACATGCGAGTCAAGCACAAAGATTCTGTTCCACCAATTATGATTTCTGCACATATGTTCACCATGATAAGTCAGCATCAAGCTGCTGCTCGAGAATATCTGGAAGCCTATAAACTTATGCCAGACAGTCCCTTGATCAATCTTTGTGTGGGTACGAATTTTTCCTCAAAAGTGACAAAAAAATGGAATCTTCTAAACTTGCGAAACTTTGAAATTGATTCTCTTTAAATGTTACGGAAGAAAAGTAATACAACTTTCTTTTTCCTTAGGAACTGCCTTAATAAATTTAGCCCTTGGGCTCAGACTTCAAAACAAGCATCAGTGTATGGCACAAGGACTTGCATTCCTGTGTAACAATATCCGAATTTGTGACAACAGCCAGGTTTGTTTCTGATCTGTTAAAATCTTGCACGTTATACTATCTAGTTATGTCTAGTACTTCTTATCAACATGCATACTGAAAGTTCAAATTCATTTTCAGGAAGCATTATATAATATTGCTCGGGCATATCATCATATTGGTCTAGTTTCTTTGGCTACCACATATTATGAGAAGGTATTGGCATTGCCTGAGAAGGATTATCCCATCCCAAAACTTCCAAATGAGAGTCAGGATCCTATAGACTATAAAAGGCCAGGCTACTGTGATCTTCGTAGGGAAGCAGCTTACAATTTACACTTAATCTATAAGAAAAGTGGAGCATTTGATCTTGCCAGGCAGATCTTGAAAAATCATCTTACCTTCTGAATTGTACAATTTATGAAGTCAAAGTTAAATTTTTTTTCAATATTTTGTATTGAGATTTTGTTGGGAAAATATGATTTTTGTGTAAAACAGGTCAAAATACTTCAATTCTTGGCATTCAATGCATACACTGATTTTCCCTACTACAATGTTATATAAGACGCACCATTATGTTGTGATCCATTATTATTAGCGTATAAGAGTGTCATATCATTATCTTTCTACCATTAAAGTATGTGTTTCATGCTGCATAAAGATAAAAGATCTATAGGCTACATTATATTACCATGAATAGCGTCTTAGTGAAAATTGAATCCATATTTTGTTCAAAGTTCATATTTTCAATGGGTAGGAGTAAGATTTGGTCACAGATGAGTTCCATGTTAAGAGCTGTATGAGTGATATGAAAAGGGTTCCGAATTATAATTACTAACTTGGTTAATAACCTTGAAAAATGTCACAGATAATTATACAGTATTCATCATCAATCTGCAAATTACATGTATAAATTACAGAGTAGGAGCTCTTTCAGCAGTTCCGGCAATAACAGTGAGCAAGTTGTTGCCGAAAGGATCACTCAAGTGTGCTGCAAGGTTTTCTACAGGACCCTTTCCAGTCACGTATGCCTGGATAAAGAAACCAAGCATAGAGAACATGGCTAGTCGACCATTCTTGATCTCCTTCACCTTCAATAATGCAGCTTGGTCGGGATCCTTGGCAAGACCCAGTGGATCAAATGGACCACCTGGGTGAAGTTTGTCCTCCAGATCCTACACAAATCAAAATCATAATTCAGGAAATACTTGATTTTGTTTTACTTACCAATGCCAATTACTTCCGAAGATAGATTTAACTAGTGTTGGGACATTACCAAGCCATTAATAATTCTGTAATACTCTGCACCTCCAACAAGTACAACCTCAGCAACCACAGCAACGATGAGGTTAATGGGAATGTTCTTTCCGAAGTAATTCAAAGTATTTCCATCAAGAAGTAGGGCTCCAGTCTATATAAATAGGTTAATAGAATCCTGATTCAGAAGATGAAGATGATGAAAAAGAAGAGGACCAAGGAGTTGACAAATAATAGGTACCTTGAACCAAACAGCTTCAGGGCCACAGTTAGCTCCAAATTTGTTGAATGCTTCTGGGATGATAAATCCAGCAGCACCAAGCATAGCCCATCTAGCATGAATCAGCTCATAGGCTTGATATCTGGATCAAAACACGATTAATTTCACTCCAAACGTATGCTTCATTTAGCTAGTGATGATTAGGTAATTGATTCACTTACTTTGCAAAGTTCTCGGGTTTCTTGCTGAGGCCAAAGGGATCATAACCATAGCTGCATGCATTTTAACAAAAGGCAAAACATATTAATCACTTGTTTTATCAGGATTTTTATTAAAGTCAAATTCAAAAATTAATCATAACCACATATTTCATGAGTCCCACAACTTTTTAACTAAACATCTCATTAACTTTTATCAAAATCCACTAAAACATCAAACAGGACTAAGTGCAGTCATGAAGAGTCTGATCTCTTTATAGCAATAATCATAAAACTTACTCTCCGGGAACTTCTCCAGTGAGGTACTCGGGGATTTCTGATCTATCCAAAAGGCCCTCAGGCAAGAAAATTCTTCTGTCAGGTCCTGAAACCAATGTGTATTCAAAGTTGATGTAAGCATAAAAACTGAGATAATACATATATGAATTTGATTTGATTTGCTAATTGATACTTACCATACCACTTGGCGAGTTCATCATCGATAGGAGACACAGCAGCAGCCTTAGCCTTAGCTGGTGCTGGCTTCTTGGAGAAAAGGGCAAATGTTTTGGAAGTGGTGGCCGAGCGCCTTGACGGTGTAGGAGCTGACCTGGATGCCACACTGAAGTTAAGGGGGTTACCTAACATTTCAGAAACACCAAGAGAAGCCATTATTGATTAATTTCTGCTGAATTGAGAAGTGAGAAGTGAGGAAGAGGAAGAGAGTTGAAATACTCAAAAAGCTTGAATCAATGGATGTAGACATGCCAAATCAGCTTCTTATTCATTGGTCCCAAATGAAGATGCGTAATATCATGCTGTGTTTTGATTGGCTATACTTAACGACGTGGCAGATGATGGTACTTAGATGTGGATAACATGCACTCTCTGCATTCATTCACGGACACAAAGAACTCAAAATTATATTCCACTAAGGCTGTATTGATTGAAATGATATAAAATGGGTGAAAAGAAAATATTTTCGAAAAATGAATTACTTGCAAAACATTTTAAAAAATGTCTTTAATTATATTTGTAGCGACCCAAATTTTAAAATGTAAAATTTATAAAAGTTTCGTCGCTACGACTTTCCTAACACATTTTATAATTTATTTTACGTCCGTCGAGTTGTCTAGCGGAACATTTAATATAAGAAATTAATAACTATTTTTAAACTTTAAAATTCAATATTTTTATCGGGTCAAATTTACACCATTCATCAAATTCAAATTACTCTTGGCCCAATCTTGTTTTAAAAAAAAGGGAAAATACATATATAAGGTATTTACTATACACAATTTCAATTTTAAGATATAACTTAAAAAAATTCAAAAATCAGGTTGTAGATATAATTATTTAGTTAAATTAAATAATTAAAATTATTTTGTTAATTATATAAAATCAGGTCACAGCATAATATAGATTCAGGTCACAAAACGCAAATTCCTTAAGTCACAAATAATTTTAGGGTCACAAATTATCAAAATAGTAGGTCATAATAACAATTTTTTTAAGTCACAAATAATTTTAAGGTCACAATTTTTAAATTAATTGATCTGAATTTATTTCTAGGTCACACCTTATTAAACTATTTTATCATCCATCTTTTGAGTTAAAATTATCATATTATTAGGTCAAAATTTACTTATTAATTATTAGGTCACAACAAATCCGAAAACTTGCCCATGTCACCGTCTGATCACCACTAGTCCACAACTACCACCGTCTCAATGTCGCCGCCCACCACCACCGTCTCAACACCACCACCACCACCTTAATGCCACCACCAACATTTATTTTCACAGTCAGTGTCCACCACCACACAACACATAAAGCATCACTACCACCAAACACCATCATCGTCGCCCAATGCACTACTGCATTCAGCAGACCGCCACACGACCAGCACCACCACCGCATCACCACAGTCTCACCAACCACCGTATCACCACAGCACCATCCCACCAATACCTGTGACCCACAAAAATTAAATCTGACCTTAAATATCCCCGTCTCCAAATTTGATAATGGCCGCCAACCAACCTCGGCAAGATTCAACAGAAGATAAATCAAAGAAATGACCATCCCTTCCGCTTCCTTCACAGCCAGATCTATATTCCGTTCGTAGCGCCGCCACAAGGCTCGACTCCCACGCAAATGATGCTCACTTTACCTTTAAATTCTTGCTGGAGAAGTGGTCGATGCAGCGACGACTTGCGAGATCGAAGCAGCAGGTGACGTCGCCGCTGCCCCGAGATAATAGCGTCGATGCTTGCCTTGAAATCGCCTCTACCAGTAACGGTTTGCTAGCGGCGTTTGGAGAAATGGTCGATCCCAGCGGAGATGAGTGTGTCGTCGGGGGCGGGGGCGTCTGAAGTGGTGCTGTGAGATTGAGAGAGATTGAATATGGAGAGAGAAAGTAATTAGGGTTTGAAGTATTGTTGTGTGGTGTGAGATTGAGATAAGATTGAGAAATTATTTTACAATATTATTATTTTAATTTATTAAATAATTAATTGTTTAAATTTTAATTATAACCTGAAATTTGAAATTATTTATGTTTGTTCTTATATTTGAATTTGAATCTTTAAAAGTGCGGATGAGTATAATTTTCACAAAAAAAAAAAAAAAAAAAAAAAAAAACCTCGTTTTGGGACTAATCTATTTAAAATTTCTCTTAAGCCCAAGTTTAAGTCCATTGTTGACCCAAAATAAATCCAATTTCGATTGAAATCTAAACAGTAGGGTTGAGAAAATCGCATTTTAACCTACAACTCCCCAAAACTATCAAAACAAAAGCCAACAATTCCATCTCCCATAATTTCTCACACACGGTATTTCTGTGACGGATTCAAAGTTCTGCAACTAGATAAAAATCTCTCATTTCTTTAAACATCCCCTCCATTGATCACCAATTTCACACAAATATTTCAACAGATTCTTCTTCCAGCCGAATTAGCAAGTTCAAGTTTCGATAATCCTTCATCGACAATTTCAGCAGCTAAATTCTTTCAAACGACTTTCAGTTTTTGTTTTAAAATCTATAATCTTGTGTTCTCTTTTAAATCAAAAGATTCAAATAAGAAACTGAAAATAGGTAAATTAATGAAAATAAAAATTTTTGAGATTTCTTATCATCTCACGATTTAATCAAAGGACTCAGACACCATTATTCATTCATCTTTCCATGATACTCTATCTAAAAAAAAAAAGGTGGGGGAGGATGAATCTCGAGTTGGCAGAGAACTCTACCTCCCAGTTCAATCTAAGATTCAATCACCATCACTTATATATTTCTTCCATGTGTGTACTCTAATACTCGAAAATCGTGAGTTCTGGCAACGGGTTGGTCGGAGTAGCACCTTTTACCATCGAGTTTCTTTGCCCAAAAAGCACTGTTTGCCCTTTGTTCTTTTCTCTCTTGCATGGATCACTGCCTCACGGACTGCCTAAAGTCGTCCACCTCCCACAGTCGACCCCAATTTTTGTTGGAAATGGGTCAAGTTTGACCAATAATTCGGGTGGGACCCGTTATCCATTTTATATGGGCCAATAGTCAAACACATTCTACTCCGCGAGTAAATATTCGTGATATATTTAATTTCACAAAAACATTTCCGGATAAATGAAAAATTAATGCTAGAAGTTGGCAACTTGAAAGTAGAAATCTTGAAATTTAGAAGTAAGTGTGGGAATTTAATCACACATAGGAAGTTGAAGGAATTTTGAACCAATTTATATACCTCAAGTTTGGATATGAGTTTGGGCCCCAAGGGGGTACCAATAGTCTTTGAAAGGGGGAAGTCTTAGACAATGCCTAGACTAGTCCAAAGCCCACATGCGCACGCGCCGCTACAACCGTCTGTCGCGGGTCATGTTTGATTCCTATATTCTTTTTAGACAAAATAAATTAAAAATATTTATTTAATTTATTTTTTATTTATTTTCGAATTTCAAATTAATTAATTGAAAAGGAGCGTCTTTTCAAATCTTTCGAAACTATTCGGACTAAAACAGACACAAACTAATAGTTATGTCTATTCAGAAATAACCTTTCAAGAAGTTGCAACTCTTGGCTTGCAACTTTTGAAAATCTATAAATAGGACCCTTGATTTCCAAATTTCATCATTAAAATCATTCTTCATATTTTCTTGCATTCTTCCATAAAATATTTTTGCATCCATAGTCGAGGGAGAACGAGACTTTTCTAGTTTGTCGTTCTTGATGTTAGGAGTGCTTCCATACTGCAAGTAAAAGATTGTTGTTTCTTGGGAGGCGATTGACATGTATTGTAAGCACCATAGCAGGCCAAAATCGTCTTAAGGAAATAGATTTGAACTCTAGCTTCGATCTTCTGTTTCTTCAATTTCATTGAGCATTTATTCGGTTTTCTATTTCCTTCTCGATTTCCTTTTATTATATATTTTGCATGCTTAATTATATATCTAACAATCTTAAGACGATTTTTATTTTGTTTTATTATTTGCATGCGTTTATATAATTCGTATTTAACGTGACTTTGTACTTTTTGCATGTATCTATTTTTTATAGCTTACATGCATAAACTCATTATTACTTAAACGTCAATCTATTTTAATTTATTTTTGCATATATTCATATTGATTACATAATGTATTTAGTATATAAATTTATTGTGTTATCGGGTAACTTATAATCTAAAACAACCTTATACCTTTTATAATCTATTAATCGGTCTTTATAATCATTTTCAACACTTTGATTATAATTGCTCCTAAAAAGGACAAAAAGAAGAATGCTAAGAAGTTCAAAGGCAACTGCTACAACTGTGGAAAAATTGGACATCGTGCAAATGAATGTCACAATCCAAAGAAGCAGAATGCCCAACCACACATGACTGAAGGAGATACTTTATCCAATGATATACAAGAACTGAACTTGTGTGCTGTTGTATCTGAATGCAACAATATAGGAAATCCCAGGGAATGGTGGGTAGATACTGGAACTACCCGTCACATTTGTGTCGATAAAGGGATGTTCTCAAATTATAATACCATCAATGGAGAACATTTATTCATGGGAAACTCATCAAGTTCAAAAGTTGAAAGATAAGGAAAAGTGGTGCTGAAAATGACTTCGAGCAAAGAACTCATCCTCAACAATGTGTTGCATGTGTCGAAATTCGTAAAAATCTTGCATTCGGGTCTTTATTTAGCAAACATGGTTTTAAATTAGTCTTTTTGGATGATAAATTTATACTCACCAAAAATGTTGTATATGTGGGGAAAGGTTATTTGAGCGATGGGATGTTCAAGATGAAAGTCCTCACTGTTGTACCAAAAACTATGAAGAATAATAATACATCTTCTTCTTCTTACATCATTGAGTCTTCTTGTTTATGGCACAATCGATTAGGACATGTAAACTTTAAATCTGTGCGTAAATTAATGAACTTAAATTTACTACCTTCTTTACAATTTGATCCTAATCACAAATGTGAGATTTGTGTTGAGGATAAATTAGCCAAAGCTCCTTTTCATTCCGTTTTAAGGACTATTACACTTTTAGAATTGATTCATAGTGATATCTTGACTTAAAATTTGTGCAAACTAGAGGTAGTAAAAAGTATTTCATTACTTTGATTGAAGATTGCACAAAATATTGTTATATCTATCTTTTAAGAAGTAAAGATGAGGCCTTAGATGTTTTCAAACATTATAAGAATGAAGTTGAAAATCAACTTAGCAAACGAATAAAAATTATTCGAAGTGATAGAGGTGGAGAATATGGAGCACCGTTTGAAGAATTTTGTTCTACTTTTGGAATTATTCATCAAACAACGGCACCTTGTTCACCTCAATCAAATGGTGTTTCCAAACTTAAAAATCAAACTCTTAAAGAGATGATGAACGCTATGTTGATAAGTTCTGGTTTACCTTAGAATTTGTAAGGGAAGCTATCCTCTCTGCAAATATCATTCTTAATAAAATACCTCAAAAGAAAAAGGATGAAACTCCTTATAAGCTATGGAAATCTCATAAGCCTACATATAAACACTTAAAAGTGTTGGGGTGTTTGGCTAAAGTAGAAGTACCAAAGCTTAAACAAATAAAATTGCACCTAAAACTATTGATTGCAGATTTATAGGATATGCTCATAATAATAGTGCATATCGGTTCCTTGTTCTTAAATCACACATTCCAGATGTACATGAAGGTATTATTATTGAATCTAGGAATGCTGCAGTTTTTGAAAATATATTTCCGTGTAAAGAAAAGAATGAAACAAGTTCTAACAAGCAAACTTATGATACTGCAAATAATGGGCATCTAAACAATGAAGATGAACCTAGACGCAATAAGAGGACTAGAACTTCTACGTCCTTTGGTCTAGATTTTCTAACTTATATGGTAAAAAATGATCCAAAGACATTTAGTGAAGCAATGTCTGCCCCAGAAGCTTCATTTTGGAAGGAAGCTATTAATAGTGAGATCGGATCTATCATGTCAAATCACACTTGGGAATTGGTTGATCTTCCACCTGGAAATAAACATCTAGGATGCAAGTGTATTTTCAAGAAAAATTCAAAGTTAGATGGATCTATTGATAAATATAAGGCCCAACTGGTAGGAAAAGGATATAGACAAAAGGAAGGGCTTGACTTCTTCGATACTTATTCACTAGTTACAAGGATTACTTCTATTAGAGTCCTTATTGTAATTGCTGCATTACATAATCTTTAGATGCATCTAATGGATGTTAAAACATAATTCATGACTGGCGAGTTAGAAGAAGAAATTTACATGGAACAACCTGAAATGTATGTAGCCCTTGGACAGGAGAAAAAGGTGTGTAGGCTCTGTTGTTGTGAAATATCGCAAGTGTACGATATCACTAACAAATAGTAAAAGTGGTCTGTCTGGGTTGTCGATCCCACGAGGACTATTTATTCGTTATCGATTTACTTTGATTCAATAAAATTCCTAAACTAAAACAAAAATTAACTAAGAAAATAAATTTGCAAGAAAATAAAAACAAAAACGACAATAAAATTGAGAATAAATGAAATAAACAATGCAATTAAAATGAAAATAGAAAATTAAACTAAAAGCAATTAATCAAAGCAAGAAACAAAGTGGTGGGATTTCTAGCAATTGAATGAATATCGAGACTAATGATTTCGAAATAACGTTCTAGCTTAATTTTTCATCTCAAGTTATCTAAAATTGTATTTGGTCGAATTCACACATATATCTAATTTACCTCTCTCGAGTTCAAATTAGGCCTATTTAACTAAGTTAACAATGTATCTCAACAGCGGGTCAGAGTTTTCCTTAGCTAAATACATTTAATTTCCTATGAATTCATAATTGACCACATGCAACCACAAATTCATATCTATCTTTTTGTTGAAATTGTCGGATTTTATTACATGATATAATCGTTAACTCACCTCTCGGATTATGAAAACAACCATTAAATCATGAATTAGTGATCAAGCAACTCAAGCATTAAACGCAATAATAAAATCAATACATGAGATTAAAGCATCAACTTGAGAATCAAAATTAAACTAAAAACATGAAATTTATATCGTCAATCCCGATTTAAAATTTAGCTAATCATGTTTGTGGAATCAAAAGCAATAAATAATAAAAATAAAACTTGGAGTTTGAATAATTGAAGAATTAACATCACCACCGAGAATTAAACGAGTCGTCTGCCTTTCAATTGCAACCGGCCGAGTCCTTCCTTTCTTTGTTCGAAACCATCCGTGGACTCGTTTCTTCCAACCTCCAGCAAACACACTGCCGACCAATTCTCTGCGTTTTATTTGTGTTTCCTCTCCAGTCGTGTGTATATATATATATATTCTCTTGGCTGATCACTTGTTTTGATTCCACCAATTACCAATTCAAGAATTAATTTCCACCACCAACTTTTTCTTCCAACTCACATGGCCAACCTATTTTTGTCCAATTAACCTCAACAGCCGCACTCTCAATTCTCTTTTTTTCCCAGCTGCGCCCCCCTCACGGTTCTGTTCTTTTCTCACGGCTACTTAACCCTCTTCAGCAATGTGTGCGTATGTATACTAGACTTTGTCCGTGCGATGCACGGGACGTAATACCAATATTGTATATAATAACATTTAAATTGAGGTGATTAAAATTAAGGTGTGTACGAATGAAAAAGTGTGGCAATCCCAATCTTCTTTCCTTTATGAAGGAGAACATCATGATAATATATTCAATAGGCACTATAGGAAAAATGTAAACATTCAAATGAAGAATACAAAGGCAAACTCTTGTGCCTGTCCATACTAATTTCTTGAATTAACGTAAGCTCCATCCTCTATAAACATGAACAAATCTGAAAATTCAAACGTCTAAAATTAAAATCCCACATCAAAAAATTTATCATCACAATACAAATAGAAGAATCAATTTATGAGAAGTTGGATGAAAAATGCAAATGAATTAATGAATATCATTCACAAGCATATACACAGTTACACAAGTAGAAGAATCTGTTAGCGAGAAGCTGGATGAAAAATTGCAAATGAAATTAATCAAAAAAAATCTTTATCTAAACAAGAAGTTTAAAATTGAAAGCCAGAATGACTCGTTACAACATCCAGACTACAGTTTCAAATCTGAAATGGAGAACTAAGAAGGTTCGATTAAAATAAAAATTAGTAAAAAACGAAAAAACTTTTAACACACTGCAACTTGCACATGAAAATTTGCTTGAAGCCGAAAATAAATTTCAAAAGACCAAACCTATGGCGGGGAATCCTTTCAGAAAACCCTCATATTATTTGATACCTCAGGAACCTTCGAAACTGCATAAACATTGTTATCTGAAGATGTGGCAGGGGAATCCTTTCAGAAAACCCTCATATTATTTGATACCTCAGGAACCTTCGAAACTGCATAAACATTGTTATCTGAAGGTGTGGCATACATATGCAACCAAAAACATAAACCATTGAATCTATCAACATGGATAATTCCAAGTTAAATTTACACAAGAATAATTAGAAGTAAAAAATCTAAAGATAATGATTTAGACATTCTATTACTGCAAAAGTATGATAGATTATAATTAAAAGGTGCTTTAATATCCTTATTTTGTTTGCGTATTCAAATTAAACAAGTTTTACTCTCTTGTTCGAAGGGAAAACATATAGAAAGAATCATGTTTATTCTTCTAAATTGCAACTCATTTATCAATCTTCTATACAAATCCACAAATTAAAAGAATAAGAATTGAAAAGGGCATAACATTTTAACTCTGTAAATTTTGTTGGGGGACCTTATCATTACTTCTTTTATTAGTCTTTCTCACAATTACAATCCAAGTCAATACTCATGTCCAGTTTGCAACAAAAATTGAATCCACGAACGTTTTGACTACGAAATTAAACGAACAAATGAAGATTCCATTTTCTTGTCTAAAGATTTCATAGTGATTGACATTACAACCATGCCTTTATTTAAAAAAATCACCAAAAAAAACCAAGACACATAAAAAATGCCAACAGAATTTGTAACAGACCAAATAATTAAAGTCATCTCCAAATAGTCGTTTTCAAATTATATTTGCATGAAAATAAATTAAAATTTAAGGAAGAAATGCCCACATATTTAACAAACCATTAAAGTCCAATCATGAAGAAAAAGAGCAAAATAACTATCTCTGTAAGTAAATCAATCAAAATCACCATATATAATACGTTCTGCCAGAATGTATTCCCCCATCCCAACTTCCCAGCTGCTGTCTATAAGGTGAGCCTCTTAGTATCCCACCATCTTTCCACGACTCCATCTTCCTTAATATCAAGGAAACATGCTTTTTACCTATCTTAAAAAAATACCCCTTTACATTTTTTGATAACCATTTGGGAAAAGAAAGTGAAACATTCCCAGGGAAAAATACCCCCTCCTCGTGATCCCTTAAATTATTGATTCCTCATAGTCGATTTTGAATTATCTTATGGAGCAAGCTAGTCAATTATATCTTTCTTATAGAGTTCTGAAAAGGTCACTTTCATACTATAGTCAGCATTTTGTGCTTCGAGTGTCAAAGATCTGTTAAACTGCTCTACGAATAACACCTGCCTCAGCACACAATTCACCACCCTAGGACAAGTGCGACATTGTTTAATTCAAGATAATCAGGGAAAAAATGAACAAGTACCCTGTTTCTTAGGATGATACATTCATACATTATTTCTCACCCCTCCTTCCATTGTATAAGTTTTCCCTGTTTTAGTTTGCCCATAATCAAAGACAATGCAGTAGAATCCCTCAAGCATTTCTCAAATAGTATCGTCACTCAACACAATTTTCTACAATGATATTATATGCGCAAGACTTAAATGCAATCTACTTTTTTAACTCTACTAACAATTGCAAATTTGAGAACATAACAGATAAAGTGGAGTCTCTTTTATTTTCATTACAGGAGATAACTTTTGGCACATTTTCCTTTGTTCATCATCACTCTATGACATAAAATTAAATTCAAACAAAACTGTCAACATAGTAGAAATAAGCCATTTAAATAAAATCGAAAAGAAAAGTTCATAAATGGAGTGTTCTCATCTGCAACACTATCGATGTACAGACAAATTTAGGCTTAATTAAAGTGGGAAATGTGTGTTGTTTAATTTTGACATGGATTTCAATTTGCTTGCCTCACATTTATAATTTTAAATATGTATCAGGTATAGCTTTCCATGTTTATGAGTAAAAACCTACAAGCAGAAATCCATAATTTACTGATTAACATTAAAAAGAATAAATGAAAACCTGGGAGACTCACCTGCATCTTAGCAGAACCTGTACATTGACCTCTTTATCTTTGTCCCGACAATATGAATTCCACTCAGATCCTCTTGAATGAGGCCCACATCTCTCAGGCAATGGAACAAGTGGTGTGTTCCTCGCAAGTAAAAAAAAAAAAACAACATTAGAACCGTACACACCATTGAAATAGATCAACACAAACAATCCCAACTAAAACATAGCAAAAATTTGAATTTTCTAACACGGTCAAAGTGTGCAAAATCATGCATATGATTTGTTTTGTATATGATAAGAGTAATGATTTTGACACAATGTGATGCAAAATTGTTGACTCATGGATCATGTATGAATTAAAATGAAGAGTGCAGTTGAAGATCAAATCAAAGAGGTTGGTACTAGAGATGCTAACTTCAAACTCCAAGAAAGAAAAAAAATGCAAGTACTACCTAAAAATTGAAATGCAAAGCTTTAAATAAAATAAAATAAATGAAAAGGAAAGAAAATTGGGTTTCCCCCATAAGCGCTCCATTTATAGTCTAAAGCTCGACTTTTTGCAAACTTTCTTATGGTGGTTTAAATGATTCTCGTGATGCCCTGCACTCCTTGCAATTTCCCGCCTTGCATTTTTCAACCTTACTGCGCACTTTCTTGAATTCTTGATTGTTGATCTGAGTGTCACCTGGTTTTTCTTCTCACTTTAAATTATGTCCATTGGCATGTACCATTTTTTCAACTTTGAAGCAACTTTCTTTTTGATAGTATTTATTAGGATGTTGAGTGACGCTGAAAATCACTTGATCATCCTGAACCCTTAAGATCACCTCCCCCTTTTCAACATCTATTAAAGTTCGTCCCGTGGCTAGGAAAGGTCTACCAAAAATAAGTGGCATTTGACTGTCCTCTTCAATATCCAAAATCACGAAATCTACTGGAAAAATGAATTTATCCACTTTAACTAAAATGTCCTCAATGACACCATATGGATGCTTCACAGATCTGTCAGCCAGCTGTAATGTGATTTTACTTGGTTTAGGTTTCCCTAATCCAAGTTTCTTGTAAACTGAGAGAGGTATCAAATTGATACTTGCTCCCAAATCACACAAAACTCTATCAAATTTGAAATTTTCAATATCACAAGGGATAGAGAAACTCCCTGGATCTTTGAGTTTTGGAGGCAATTTATTTTGTAGAATTGCGCTGCACTCCTCAGTTAAGGATACAGTCTCAAATTCCCTCAACTTTCTCTTTTTAGAAATCATCTCTTTCATAAACTTGAGATAAGCTGGCATCTGAGCCAAAACATCTACAAATGGAATGTTAATATTCAATTTCTTGAATACTTCCAGAAATTTACTAAACTGCTTATCCATTTTGTGACTTTGCAGACATTGGGGGAATGGGACTGGTGGGACATAAGTTTTGACAGGATTTCGTACTTTGTCATTTGATTCTTCTTCTTTCTTTCGAGTTTCAGATTTGGTTGACTGATTAGGTACCTAAGATTTACTCTCTATTTCTCCAACCACTTGTTTGTCTTCCCTCTCAGGTCTTTTTTCATGTGTTTTGGGCAATTGAACACCATTTCTGGTATTGACAACCTGAACATCTTTCTGTATCCTATTTCTTAGGCGTGTATGAGGGAAATGGATTGGAGGTACATATCCATTTGGTGGAAAATATTCCTCTGCGGGAATGTATGATTCATCCTCAACAGCTACCTCAGAAGCTGGAGTATAGATTTTTCTCATCTCTACTGCAGAGATCATGTTGACTTGCTCCCTTGGATTTTTAACTGTGTTACTTGGAAGTGTTCCAGGTTCTCGCTCAGAAAGTTGTTGAGCGATTTGGCTTATCTGATTTTCAAGCCCTTTAAGTGCACCAGAATGATTTTGTATGATTGCTTGATGCAGTTCAAACATTTTATCAGTCTTCTGCATGTGTTGTTTAAACATTTCCCCCAAACTTGGTCTTCTCTCCTGCATTGGTTGGTTAAACTCATTTTGATTGTTAGACCATTTGAAGTTTGGGTGTTGTCTCCAACCAGGGTTGTAAGTAGGAGCATATGGGTCATTCTGTTGTTGATGATTGTTTTGCACAAAATTAACCTGCTCCTCTTTTGACGCCAACAACATGCAATTTTCGGTTGAATGGTTCGCGTTACAATTCTCACACACTACTGGTGATTGAATAGCGTGAACTACTTGATGATGTGAAAACAACATGTCAACCTTTTTTGTTAGCTCAGCAAGTTGTGCATTTGTACTGGTCAGTGCATCTACATCATGCGCTCCAGCAACTCTCTTGTGCACTCCTCTTTCAGATGGGAACATGGTGTGTGTTTTTGCAATGAGTTTCACTAGGTCCCATGCTTGGTTGACACTTTTATTGGTAATGGACCCACCAGCTGATGAGTCCACTATGGATTTGCATTGTAATGACAACCCAGAGTAAAAGTGTAACACCCCAAGTTTAAAATCTAAAACCTAGGCGTGTTAACTTCCATTCACATTAAATGCGGAAATAATCGTTTAAAACATTTAAACTTTTCATTTTCTATTATAAAATTTTAGAAAAATTTTGGCAGAGTCTCTTCTATAACTTGGACATAACCAACCTGTAGAGGGACATCATACCTACAATACAAATGCACTTCTCAACTCATTCAACATCCAACATTCAACATCCAACCACAATTCCAAAATTTAACCTCAACATCAATTCCCAAACTCCTCAACATAAATAAATTTAAACCATGAGCTTCATTTAACTAAATGGAGGATTGATAAATTACTAAAGAGATAAATGATTTATTAAAAACTAAATCCAATAAACAATTAAAAGAATGAACTAATAAAAATAACTAAAACATTTATGAAATTCCACTTCAAACCCTATTTAAAAGGATAAATCGTGGTACTGTCTGAGTCAGTCGCCAAGTGCTCTCCTCGGATTACCTAACTTTCATCACCTGAAATGCTGGGGAGGGATTGGGGTGAGCTAAAGCTCAGTAAGTAAACTTTATGCATGTAATGCATGCTCATTACATGAAATGCCTTAGACCATTTAAAGTAATTATCTCCATTTACTTTACTTTTCAAGATTTCATACGTTCCAACTTCACTTTAACATTTTCGAAACTTTAACTTTATTTCTATCGTGAGCGCAATTAGTGTATCTTCTAGCCAATCACAATGCAATGGGCAATTTCCCTTATTTAAAACCAGGTTATCACTTTTCCACCGCATAGCGGTTAAATATTTGCCACCGCCAAGTGGTTTAGCAATCGTCACCGCAAAGCGGTTTAATATTTGCCACCGCCAAGCGATTTAGCAATCGTCACCGCAAAGCGGTTTAATATTTGCCACCGTTAAACGGTTTTGCAATCGTCACCGCAAAGCGGTTTAATATTTGCCACCCCCAAGCGGTTTAGCAATCATCACCGCAAAGCGGTTTAATATTTGTCACTGTCAAGCGGTTTTGCAATCGTCACCGCAAAGCGGTTTAATATTTGCCACCGCCGAGCGGTTAAGCAATCGTCACCGCAAAGCGATTTAATATTCACCACCGCAACAGCTGTTTAATTCGGGTACACCAGTCTCTCGCGCCCCATTTTTCCACTCACACCTTTCATGGCATAGAAGTACACCCATTCTTCTTGAAAATTTTGGGATACATAACTTTTGAAAATTTACACCTTGACACATTCCTTTTATAAAAAAGACAGTTGACTTTCTAATTTCGATGTCAATACATGCTTGATGATGCAATGACATGATAATGTGCATGCTTGAACATTCTTCTTAATAACATATACTTTCGTAAAGTAAACGAAATTTATCAATGCAAGTAAGTTGCAAGACAGTCATTTACACATTTCACATTTACATTCAATTTTGATAAAAATAAGGGGAAGTTTACTTACTTGCGGTCCTTAGTAATTTACCGTTTATGAAATTTGCAAGTGGAAAAGTCTCGGATGCCCGTAACGTCAATGTACCAAAATTCCTAATTATTCACATTCATCAATAAATATGACTCTCAGTTCACAAACACATTCATTATTTATTTTAATACTAATCAAACATTGACCGAGATTAAAACTTGAATTTAACCCAAACGTGACTCACAATTTGATTCAAACATGTCTAAACACATATAATATCATATTCGAAGTAATATATTAAATTCAAGGACAAATTTGAAATCTTACTTATCAATTTTCACAAATCAAAATTAGGCATTACTTATTTAAAAAAAAAAAATGATCTTAAACTAAAAATTTATAACTTTGAACATAAATTCAATTTAAACTAACTTGTTCCTTAAATGTTAAAGTTTACTCTTCTATACCATTACCCCAAAATTCTAAAAATCACACATGTTGTTTAAATATTCATATACATATACATGATCATATATACATACATTCACACCTCAATTTAATATTATAGCACATCAATTAATCAAAATTTCATAAGTCCCAAATCTGAAAATTTTATTTTCATAACCAAAATCTTAAAATTAATATAACCATTTATATAATCCCACCCAAATTTGGAAATTTACTCTTAACCAAAGTTTAAACTTCAATTTAACCTAATGTGACTTTCCGTTTAGATTAAAACACACAAAACCAGAAAAAGTCTATCATGTTTCCAATTCATAAGATCATTAAATTTTAAATCTCTATGTTGCATGAGGAATCAAAAATTACCATTAAACTCCCTTATAAAACTAAAACCAACCAAAACAAAATTTCTAAAATTTCTAAATTCTAGGAAATGTATATACAATTAGCATGTTATTTATGTATTCACATCTACCCTTTCCACATAAGAAATCTCTCTCTCTATATATATATATATATATATATATATATATATATATATATATATAACTCAACAATAAACTGAATTTCAATAAATTTGAAATCTGAAAATGCACATTATACACCTCAAACTCTGGCCAAACATTTAATTAAGCCACTAATTCAAGATTTTCGAAATCTGAAATTAATTTCATAAATTGAAAAAAATCTGGAAATTTCATCTATATCAATCAAAATCTAAAGTTTATATTTGAGGGCAATTACATATACATCAACATATACATACAATCCCATATATATATACATACACTAATTACATGCGTGTGTTCGACAGGGGTGGCGTGCGGGTTTGCTGAGTCCCTGCGTGTGCGCGCAATCTGGGAAAGAGAGAAGAGTGACGGCAAGGAGGTGACTTACCGTGGTGGTGATCGGTGACGTGGTGGGTGGAGTCGTGTGCGGCCGAGAGGCAAGCGGTAGAGAGAGGTTGAGTGTGAGAGAGAGAGAGATCGCTTGAGAGAGAGAGAGAGAGAGAGAGAGAGAGAGCGGAGAGAGCGAGCGTGAGAGACAGAGAGGCCGAGAGTGAGATAGAACTGAGTGAAAACATCGGGTATGAGGGTTTAGGTTAGGATTGTGAATCTAATCTTTCGAAATTTGCAAATTAGTCATTCGACTCTCATAAATAAGTAATTTAAGTCCACATCCCTCAAATAAAATTCAAAGTGCCACTAAACTTTCCCCAATTCCCATTTAACACAATTTAGGCCACTTTCAACTTAATTAAATAGAAAACAACAAGATTAATAAATAACGTTAATAATCACACATAAAATTGCACATAGACAATTTATGAACTTTCTATTTGGCACATTGATCAAGACAGCGTCCAAGTCCTTCCACTGCAAAATAATTCAAATCATTGACATAAAATTTATCAAATTTAAAATTTATAATAACATTAATATAAATGTCACGTGGAATTTAAAGATGCACGTAACGATGAAAAACGGTATTACAAAAAATATTGAACTTGAAGGCCTTTGTTATATCCATGATAAGGACATTTTCTAAGAAGATCCTTAAATCTACCCTCAGATTCATGAAAACTCTCACCGTCTCGTTGTTGAAAAGTAGATATCTCCAATTTTAGTTTAGCTAATTTAGCGGGTGAAAAATATTTGTTACAGAACTTTCTAGCTAAGTTATCCCATGTAGCTATACTAAATTCAGGCTCAGAATCAAGCCACTCCAATGCACTAACTCTTAAAGTGTAAGGAAATTGTAATACCGCATTTCGATTTACATGCTTTCTTGATTATCACGTAAAGTTTATATTAATATCATTATAAATGATTTAACTAATATTATGGTTATTATGGTTTTTATTGAATTATTTTGCAGTGGAAGGACTGGATGCCGTCTCGATCAATGTACCAATTAAAAGTTTATAAATTGTTATTTTAACAGTTTACGTGCAATTTTATGTGATTAATTAAATTTATTGCCTAGGCATGCTAATTTCTATTTTTATTGTGTTATATTGAAGTTGGGAAAAATTTGGTGACACTTTGGAATTTCATTTGAAACTTTTGAGCCTAAATTACTAATTTATGAGAGTAGAGGGACTAAATTGCAATTTACCAAAAGTTACACACTTTACCTAACCTAAGAGAAACCTCACTCTCATATCCCTCACTCACGTCTCGCACCTCGCTCTCTCTCTTCCGCCTCTCGCCCTCGCGACTCACTCCCTCTCACGACCTCACCTCGCTCTCGGACTCGCTCTCTCTCAACCGTCGCTCTCTCCCTCTTCCTTCGACCGCCGACCGCCGTTTCGCCGGCAGTAAGTCCCCTCTCCCTCTTCCCCGTTCTCTTCACGACCCGCACACACCCGAAGCCGAAGGCGCACACACCAACCGCACTCCACCATTTCCGAACACACCCATGTAATTAGTGTATGTATATATATGGGATTGTATGTATATGTTGATGTATATGTAATTGCCCTTAGGTATAAACTTCAGGTTTTGATTGAATAGATGAAATCCCAGATTTTTTCAAAGTTATGAAATTAATTGCAGATTTCGAATTTGGTTGTAATTTCAGATTTCTTGTAACCTTAAATTCTGATTTCAAATTTTTGATAATGGGCATATATATATTATTACGTATATATGCATATACATACGTAGATTTCAGATTTCTATGTGTATAAATATAAAATTTCATATTCAATTTCAGTCTAAATTTCATATGTTAAATGCCAATTTTAAAAATATGGAATTTAATGATGTTAGTGTGTATCATATATATGGGGATTTACAGATTTTAGGGATAATGGCATTAAGGGGGTGTGTGTGTTAATTTTTCAGATTTTTGTGTAAACTTTCAAATTTAAGAGACTATTGGAACTTTAAATCGGAATATTAGAATTTTTGGAATTTATTGATTTGGGAAGTTGGGTATTGTATATACTAAGTAAACTTCTTTCATTTATGATAATAGGATTAATTATTAGATTTGGGGAAAAACCTCAAGAATTGTTTTAATTGTTATCTAGTATGTGGTTTAAGTTGGATATAATTGTTGAGTTGTATTTAAAAGAACAAGTTAGTTTAAGTTGAAATTACGTTCAAAGTTATAAATTTTAGTTCAAGATCATTTTTTGATAAGTAATGCTTGGCTTTGATTTGTGGGATTGATAAGTAAGATTTCAAAATTTCCTCGAACTTAATGTGTTACTTCGAATATGATATTAAATGTGGTGTTATATTATGAGTCACATGAAAGTATATGTTTTGGGAATTTGAAAGTATGAAAGGAAATTCTTTAGTTTTATGTGCTCTAGTCTCGATATAAGATCACATGTGAGTTAAATTGAAGTTTTAATCTCGGTTAATGTTTGATTAGTATTAAAATGAATAACGAATGTGTTTGTGAACTGAAAGTTATTCATTTTGGCGAATGGAAATAATTAGGACTTTTGGTACATTGACGACACGGGCAGTCGAGGCTCCTCCACTTGCAAATCAAGAAAACGGTAAATATTAAGGACATCAAGTAAGTAAACTTCCCCCTATTTTCATCAAAGTCGAATGTAAACGTGAAAGTTATGTGTAAATGACTGTCGTGCAACTTACTTGCTTTGATGAATTGCACTTACTTTATGAAAGCATATGTTATTGAGAAGAATGTTAAAGCATGCACGTTATTATGTCATTGCATCATTAAGCATGCACTGACATCGAAATGGGAAAGTCAAATGTTTTAATGAAAGGAATGTGTCAAAGTGAAATTTTTGTCAAAAGTTATGTATCCCAAGTTTTTCGAATGAATGGGTGTACTTCTAGTTCATGAAAGTTGCGAGTGGGAAATGGGGCGCGGGGGACCGGCGTACCCGAATTAAGTCGCTTTGCGACGGAATGTTCAACCGTTTACGGTGAACTGTTAAACCGCTTTGCGGTAGGAAAGTGAATGTTAAACCGCTTTGCGGTGGGAAAGTGAATGTTAAACCGCTTTGCGGTGGAAATGCGCATGTTAATCTGGTTCCAAATAAATAATAGCCCACTGTATTCTGATTGACTAGAAGTTACACCAAGTGAGCTCACGATGGAAAGGAAGTGAAAGTTTGGAAATGAAGTGAAAGTTTTGAATTGAAATGAAAGTTTGAAAGTTTTGGAAAGTAAAGTAAATGGGGATACATATATGAAATTTTTAAAGCATTCATGTCATAAGCATGCATTCATGCATACAGTTTACTTACTGAGCTTCAGCTCACCCCAATCCCTCCCCATTTTTCAGGTGATGAAAGTTAGATGATCAGAGGAGAATACTTGGTGGCTGACTCCGATAGTACCCGTTGTCGCCTTAATTAATAAAGTTTAAATTCATTTGAGTTATCATTTAAATTTATTTCTTCATTCATTATTATTGATAATGGTTTGGTTGAAGTTATTTTTATTAAGTATGGAACGTATTAGAGGTTAAATTACCTTTATTTCAATGGTCAATGCTTGATGATGTTTTGAAAAATCTTATGATTGAGGAGTTTGGGAAATGTATGAATTGGTTTTGGAGATGATGAATGTGATTGAGATGTGATGGATGTTTTAAATTTTAAAATGGTTTTTGATGTCCCTCTACAGGTTGGCTATGTCCAATTTATAGAGGAGACTCTGCCGAAATTTCTGTAAAATTTTATAATAGATAAATGAATATTTTAATTGTGCAACCGTTTTAAATTCCGCATTTTAATGTTTAAACGATTTATTTCCGCATTAAAAGAAAAAGAGAAGTTAACATCTAGGTTTAAGATTCTTGAACTTGGGGTGTTACATTTTTGGTATCAGAGCAGAGAGTTTTAAAAGCGATTCTGTAGACTTTTAAATTTTATTTGAAATTGGTTCGGGTACTAAGTCACGCCTCAAGTGCTTCTCCCTCGATCATCTGGTAAGTTAATTTTGCCTAAATTATTGAATGTCATGTAATGCTACTAGATTGAAAATTTGTACACATTGATATGTAGTACTATATATTGAACTAGATGTTTTATTCTCTTCTATTTAGAAATGGCTCCCACTAGACGTAGCAACACTCAAGGAAGAATTTCTCAAACTCAGGATGAAGGGACAGGCAATAACACTGCCCCTTCCGGCACTCCGACGATCGTAGAGGCCTTGGTCCAAGCGTTAACTACGTTGGGACAGGCAAGTCAGCCTAGGACTAATGAGAACCGTGGGCATGGGAGGATATCAGAATTTAAGAGGCTGTCTCCGCCATCCTTCGTCGGAACCACTGACCCCCTCGAGGCTGAAAAGTGGTTAACTGAAATGCAGAAAGCCTTTAAGGTTATGGGATGCACCGATGAGGAGAAGGTTAACTTTTCCGCATACATGCTTCAGGGCGGTGCCTATGATTGGTGGCTGATGGTGCAGCGGCAACATGAAAATGACGCTGAACCTTTTACTTGGGAAATGTTTACCACGGCCTTCAATGAAAAGTACTTTCCCAAGAGTATCCGCCAGCAAAAGGAGGGAGAATTTCTGAAACTAGTGCAAGGGAACAGATCGGTTACGGAATATGAGGCGGAGTTTGCTAGACTGGCTAAGTTCGCTCCAAACTTAGTAGATACTGAAGAGAGAAGGTCTAGGCGCTTTGAAGAAGGACTTAAACCACAAATCAAACAGGCTGTGATCCCTTTTGAACTCACTACTTATAGAGAGGTGATCAACAAATCTCTGCTGGTGGAAAGAGCTTTAGCCATAGACAGCGAAGAAAATAGAACTCCATCCTTTAACCAGAAATTTAAGAGTGGAAATTCAAAGGGGTGGAATAACAGGGGACATAAAAGGAGGAGTGATCAAGGGAGTAAGCAGTATCACCAATCAAACAAGCAACAGATAGTAACTTGCTCGAAGTGTGGCAAGGGACATCGTGGTGAGTGCCTTCATGGAAAAGGAGTATGCTTTAGGTGTGGGAAGTCGGGACATTTTGCAAGCGATTGCCAAAGTTGTTTTAACTGCGGGAAATCGGGACATCTAGCTAAGGATTGTAGAGAGAAGAAGAAGACTACCCAAGCAAGGGTTTATACAATGTCTAAGAAGGAAGCTAATGACTCATCCACCGTGGTATCAGGTATTGTAAATTTTATTTATTACATTTCCCTTCTGTCTGTACATCTCGTATCATTCTAGACAAATTATGAACATGCATATATCTATAGAAGTATACTTTATTGTGGTAGGTACTGTGTACGTATGTGACAATCTTGCAACTATTCTTTTCGATTCCGGGGCTACTCATTCTTTTGTCAGTCCTGTTTTTGCTGAGAAATTAAATCATTCATCCCCACAACTGAGTACTCCATTTGTTGTGTCAACACCATCCGGAGACTTATTGAGTTCAAGTACTGTATTGAGAGACTGTCCAATAGTGGTGAATGGGAATGACTGGGTGGCAGATCTTATAGTACTGGATATTCACGATTTTGACATCATACTGGGCATGGATTGGCTATCGCGGTATTATGCTTCAATAGACTGTCATGAGAAGAAGGTGATGTTCGAGCCTCCAAATGAAACTCCTTTTTACTTTGTCGGGGTTGAGGTGAAACCTTCTATTCCAATAGTGTCAGCGATGAAAGCCCGTCAATTGATGAATAAGGGCTGTAAGGCGTACTTGGCTGCGATAGTCGAAGTACCAAAAACAGACCCCTCACTTGAACAAATTGCAATCGTTCGAGAATATCCGGATGTTTTTCCAGAGGACCTTTTTGATCTACCGCCTGAAAGAGAGATCGACTTCGTTATCGATTTGGTACCTGGAACAGCCCCGATATCGAAAGCACCGTATCGGATGGCTCCTGCGGAACTTAAGGAGCTCAAGGAGCAATTGCAGGATCTCATGGATAAGGGCTTTGTTCGACCTAGTTTCTCTCCATGGGGTGCTCCTGTATTATTCGTGAAGAAGAAGGACGGTTCTATGAGACTTTGCATAGATTACAGGGAGTTGAATAAAGTAACAATAAAGAATAAATATCCGTTGCCGAGAATTGAAGACCTATTCGACCAGCTTCAGGGTGCAGGGTATTTTTCCAAGATCGATCTGCGATCTGGTTATCATCAGTTGAGGATTAAAGAAGAGGATATTCCAAAGACAGCTTTCCGTACCAGATATGGACATTATGAATTTTTGGTGATGCCGTTTGGGTTAACCAATGCTCCTGCGGCATTTATGGATCTGATGCATCGAGTCTTCAAAGAATACTTGGATCAATTTGTTATAGTCTTCATTGACGATATATTGATCTATTCGAGGTCTGAAGAGGAACACGAAAAGCATTTGAGAATAGTGCTTTAGAAACTTAGAGAAGAGAAATTATTTGCGAAATTCAAGAAGTGTGAATTCTGGCTGGAAAGAGTGCCGTTCTTGGGGCACGTTGTATCAAAAGAAGGCATTGAGGTGGACCCGAGTAAAATTGAGGCAGTTCGTAATTGGCCGACACCAACTAATGTGAAAGAAGTCCGCAGCTTTCTTGGTTTAGCTGGTTACTATCGGAGATTTGTGGAAGGATTTTCCAAGATTTCCTCGCCTTTAACTAAGCTGACCAGAAAGGATACAAAATTTCAGTGGAATTCAGATTGCGAACAGAGTTTTGAGGAGTTAAAGACACGGTTGACAACTGCGCCAATTTTGGCTATTCCACAAGGAAATGAAGGATTAGTCATTTACAGTGATGCCTCACTAAAGGGGCTTGGTTGTGTTCTTATGCAACACGGCAAGGTAATTGCCTACGCTTCAAGGCAATTGAAAGAGTACGAGAAGAATTACCCAACTCACGATCTCGAGTTGGCAGCTGTCGTATTTGCATTGAAAATATGGAGGCACTATCTCTACGGGGTCAGATGTGAGATCTACACCGATCATAAAAGTCTCAAATACTTCTTCACACAGAAAGAACTAAACATGCGACAGCGCAGGTGGTTGGAGCTTGTCAAGGATTATGATTGTGTTATTAATTATCATCCTGGCAAGGCTAATGTTGTAGCTGATGCACTTAGCAGAAAAAGTCATGGAACAATGAATGCCTTGCAAGTTGTCCAGAAACAGTTACTGAGGGATATCCAAGGGTTAGAGTTAGAGATCGTTCCAAAGGGCAAGACAGGTTATCTTGCTAACATAACATTGGAATCGACATTGTTGGAGAAAATAAAGGCCCTACAGTTAGAAGACCCCAATACTTCAAGGGTCCGCACTGAAGTAATTAATGGGAAGCACACCGATTTTGTTATCTCCACAGATGGTGCCCTTCGGCAAGGTAATAGGCTGGTAGTCCCCAATAATAAGGAATTGAAGCGAGAAATTATGAGGGAAGCTCATAACACTCCTTACTCAATCCACCCTGGAAGTACTAAGATGGCTCGGGATTTGAGGCAACATTTTTGGTGGAATGGCATGAGTAGGGATGTGGCGGAGTATGTTCAACGTTGTCTCACTTGTCAGCAAGTTAAGGCCGAACATCAACGACCTTCTGGCCTATTACAACCTCTTATGATTCCGGAGTGGAAATGGGAACGAATTGGCATGGATTTCATTGTGGGCTTACCTAAGACGAAGAAAGGTTATAACTCCATATGGGTGATTGTCGATCGTCTTACCAAGTCGGCACACTTTCTACCGGTAAAGACTACTTATAATATGGAGAAGTATGCAGAGTTATATGTGGCAGAAATTGTAAGGCTTCATGGGATTCCCCTATCTATCGTGTCTGATCGTGACCCAAAATTTACTTCTTCATTTTGGAAAAGTCTACATAAGGCCATGGGTACTCAATTGAGATTCAGCACGGCCTTTCACCCTCAGACAGATGGACAGTCAGAGAGAACAATTCAAACCCTGGAAGATATGTTGAGAGCTTGTATTATCGACTTTCCAGGTACTTGGGACGAATTTCTCCCATTGGTTGAGTTCTCCTATAACAATAGCTATCAAGCCTCAATTCACATGGCTCCATATGAGGCGCTATACGGGAGGAAGTGTAGATCGCCGGTTCACTGGGATGAAGTAGGAGAACGGAAATTTCTAGGCCCAGAAATGGTGCAGCAGACATCGGAAATTGTTGAGAAGATTCGCCAACGGATGAGAACTGCACAAAGTAGACAGAAAAGCTATGCAGACAGAAGAAGGAAACCATTGGAATTCGCTGCAGGTGATATGATTTTCCTAAAGGTCGCTCCTATGAAAGGAGTTATGAGATTCGGGAAGAAAGGAAAGTTAACTCCTCGATTTGTTGGCCCCTTTGAAATACTTGAAAGGGTGGGTGACCTAGCTTATCGGGTTGCATTGCCACCGGCACTATCTGGAGTCCATAACGTATTTCACGTGTCGATGTTGAGAAAATATATTTCGGATCCTTCTCATATCCTCAGTTATGAGTCGTTAGATCTTCGTGAGGATCTAACTTACGAGGAATCACCTGTGAGGATCCTATTGAAGGCAGATAAGGAACTTAGGAGGAAGAAGATACCTCTAGTTAAAGTCCTTTGGAGGAATCATGCAGTAGAAGAGGCTACTTGGGAACGCGAGGACGAAATGCGTGCCAAGTATCCACACCTTTTTGGTAAGTTTTTATTTCGAGGACGAAATTTTCTTTTAGGGGGTAAGGAATTGTAATACCGCATTTCGATTTACATGCTTTCTTGATTATCACGTAAAGTTTATATTAATATCATTATAAATGATTTAACTAATATTATGGTTATTATGGTTTTTATTGAATTATTTTGCAGTGGAAGGACTGGATGCCGTCTCGATCAATGTACCAATTAAAAGTTTATAAATTGTTATTTTAACAGTTTACGTGCAATTTTATGTGATTAATTAAATTTATTGCCTAGGCATGCTAATTTCTATTTTTATTGTGTTATATTGAAGTTGGGAAAAATTTGGTGACACTTTGGAATTTCATTTGAAACTTTTGAGCCTAAATTACTAATTTATGAGAGTAGAGGGACTAAATTGCAATTTACCAAAAGTTACACACTTTACCTAACCTAAGAGAAACCTCACTCTCATATCCCTCACTCACGTCTCGCACCTCGCTCTCTCTCTTCCGCCTCTCGCCCTCGCGACTCACTCCCTCTCACGACCTCACCTCGCTCTCGGACTCGCTCTCTCTCAACCGTCGCTCTCTCCCTCTTCCTTCGACCGCCGACCGCCGTTTCGCCGGCAGTAAGTCCCCTCTCCCTCTTCCCCGTTCTCTTCACGACCCGCACACACCCGAAGCCGAAGGCGCACACACCAACCGCACTCCACCATTTCCGAACACACCCATGTAATTAGTGTATGTATATATATGGGATTGTATGTATATGTTGATGTATATGTAATTGCCCTTAGGTATAAACTTCAGGTTTTGATTGAATAGATGAAATCCCAGATTTTTTCAAAGTTATGAAATTAATTGCAGATTTCGAATTTGGTTGTAATTTCAGATTTCTTGTAACCTTAAATTCTGATTTCAAATTTTTGATAATGGGCATATATATATTATTACGTATATATGCATATACATACGTAGATTTCAGATTTCTATGTGTATAAATATAAAATTTCATATTCAATTTCAGTCTAAATTTCATATGTTAAATGCCAATTTTAAAAATATGGAATTTAATGATGTTAGTGTGTATCATATATATGGGGATTTACAGATTTTAGGGATAATGGCATTAAGGGGGTGTGTGTGTTAATTTTTCAGATTTTTGTGTAAACTTTCAAATTTAAGAGACTATTGGAACTTTAAATCGGAATATTAGAATTTTTGGAATTTATTGATTTGGGAAGTTGGGTATTGTATATACTAAGTAAACTTCTTTCATTTATGATAATAGGATTAATTATTAGATTTGGGGAAAAACCTCAAGAATTGTTTTAATTGTTATCTAGTATGTGGTTTAAGTTGGATATAATTGTTGAGTTGTATTTAAAAGAACAAGTTAGTTTAAGTTGAAATTACGTTCAAAGTTATAAATTTTAGTTCAAGATCATTTTTTGATAAGTAATGCTTGGCTTTGATTTGTGGGATTGATAAGTAAGATTTCAAAATTTCCTCGAACTTAATGTGTTACTTCGAATATGATATTAAATGTGGTGTTATATTATGAGTCACATGAAAGTATATGTTTTGGGAATTTGAAAGTATGAAAGGAAATTCTTTAGTTTTATGTGCTCTAGTCTCGATATAAGATCACATGTGAGTTAAATTGAAGTTTTAATCTCGGTTAATGTTTGATTAGTATTAAAATGAATAACGAATGTGTTTGTGAACTGAAAGTTATTCATTTTGGCGAATGGAAATAATTAGGACTTTTGGTACATTGACGACACGGGCAGTCGAGGCTCCTCCACTTGCAAATCAAGAAAACGGTAAATATTAAGGACATCAAGTAAGTAAACTTCCCCCTATTTTCATCAAAGTCGAATGTAAACGTGAAAGTTATGTGTAAATGACTGTCGTGCAACTTACTTGCTTTGATGAATTGCACTTACTTTATGAAAGCATATGTTATTGAGAAGAATGTTAAAGCATGCACGTTATTATGTCATTGCATCATTAAGCATGCACTGACATCGAAATGGGAAAGTCAAATGTTTTAATGAAAGGAATGTGTCAAAGTGAAATTTTTGTCAAAAGTTATGTATCCCAAGTTTTTCGAATGAATGGGTGTACTTCTAGTTCATGAAAGTTGCGAGTGGGAAATGGGGCGCGGGGGACCGGCGTACCCGAATTAAGTCGCTTTGCGACGGAATGTTCAACCGTTTACGGTGAACTGTTAAACCGCTTTGCGGTAGGAAAGTGAATGTTAAACCGCTTTGCGGTGGGAAAGTGAATGTTAAACCGCTTTGCGGTGGAAATGCGCATGTTAATCTGGTTCCAAATAAATAATAGCCCACTGTATTCTGATTGACTAGAAGTTACACCAAGTGAGCTCACGATGGAAAGGAAGTGAAAGTTTGGAAATGAAGTGAAAGTTTTGAATTGAAATGAAAGTTTGAAAGTTTTGGAAAGTAAAGTAAATGGGGATACATATATGAAATTTTTAAAGCATTCATGTCATAAGCATGCATTCATGCATACAGTTTACTTACTGAGCTTCAGCTCACCCCAATCCCTCCCCATTTTTCAGGTGATGAAAGTTAGATGATCAGAGGAGAATACTTGGTGGCTGACTCCGATAGTACCCGTTGTCGCCTTAATTAATAAAGTTTAAATTCATTTGAGTTATCATTTAAATTTATTTCTTCATTCATTATTATTGATAATGGTTTGGTTGAAGTTATTTTTATTAAGTATGGAACGTATTAGAGGTTAAATTACCTTTATTTCAATGGTCAATGCTTGATGATGTTTTGAAAAATCTTATGATTGAGGAGTTTGGGAAATGTATGAATTGGTTTTGGAGATGATGAATGTGATTGAGATGTGATGGATGTTTTAAATTTTAAAATGGTTTTTGATGTCCCTCTACAGGTTGGCTATGTCCAATTTATAGAGGAGACTCTGCCGAAATTTCTGTAAAATTTTATAATAGATAAATGAATATTTTAATTGTGCAACCGTTTTAAATTCCGCATTTTAATGTTTAAACGATTTATTTCCGCATTAAAAGAAAAAGAGAAGTTAACATCTAGGTTTAAGATTCTTGAACTTGGGGTGTTACAGAAATAGTCTTAAACGAATGGCATCATCGTTTATGCCTTGAAATTGGAAATTTTGGCACATTCTCCCAAATCTTGCAACATGTGTGTTGGGGTCCTCGTGTGCCTTTCCAAAAAATTGAAGATTATTACTGAAAAAGTTTATTAAATCTGCTTTTAATTGGAAGTCATTCCTTCCAAAAGGCGGATATAATATACTAAAACGGTTTGCAGTGGCAACATGAGTCAAGAATTGACCCATAGGAAGGTCTCCTACGTTGTCATCTTGTACATTCTGTTGGTTGTTTTGATTGATTTGCAATGCTGCATTTTGACCAGGAGGTAGTGCAGCTGCATTCGGGTTTAGTTCAATGTGTTCCAAAGGATTGATTGGATTGGCCATTTGGTTCAGATTTTGTTGTTCCCTAAGTCGTCCTCTAAAGAGTTGTTCAATTTCAAGTTCGAAAGGTAAAAGATTTTCCCTTTGCGAACGAAACATAAAAGGACAAAAAGAAATTTATTTATTTATTTTGAAAAGTTTTTGAGAATTTTTGTTGTTTTTGTTTATTATGAATCAAAATACTAAAAACTAAAGGAAGACTAAATCTAAAAGCTAAGAATGCTAAAAATCAAAATAGATAAATAACAAATTAAAATAGTCCCCGGCAACGGCGCCAAAAACTTGTTGTTGTGAAATATCGCAAGTGTACGATATCGTTAACAAGTAGTAAAAGTGGACCTTTGAGTTCGGGTTATCGATCCCACGAAGACTATTTATTCGTTATCGATTTACTTTGATTCAATAGAATTCCTAAACTAAAACAAAAATTAACTAAGAAAATAAATTTGCAAGAAAATAAAAACAAAAACGACAATAAAATTGAGAATAAATGAAATAAACAATGCAATTAAAATGAAAATAGAAAATTAAACTAAAAGCAATTAATCAAGAAACAAAGTGGTGGGATTTCTAGCAATTGAATGAATATCGGGACTAACGATTTCGAAATAATGTTCTAACTTAATTTTTCATCTCAAGTTGTTTTCTAAAATTGTATATGGTGGAATTCACACATATATCTAATTTACCTCTCTCGAGTTCAAATTAGACATATTTAACTAAGTCAACCATGTATCTCTACAGCGGGTCAGAGTTTTCCTTTGCTAAATGCATTTAATTTCCTAAAAATTCATAATTGACCACATGCAACCACAAATTCATATATCTATCTTTTTGTTGAAATTGTCGGATTTTATTACATGATATAATTTTTAACTCACGTCTCGGATTATGAAAACAACCATTAAATCATGAATTGGTGATCAAGCAACTCAAGTATTAAACGCAATAATAAAATCAATACATGAGATTAAAGCACCAACTTGAGAATCAAAATTAAACTAAAAACATTAAATTTATATCGTCAATCCCGATTTAAAATTTAGCTACTCATGTTTGTGGAATCAAAAACAATAAATAATAAAAATAAAACTTGGAGTTTGAATAATTGAAGAATTAACATCACCACCGAGAATTACACGAGTCGTCTGCCTTTCAATTGCAACTAGCCGAGTCCTTCTTTTCTTTGTTCGAAACCAGCCGTGGACTCGTTTCTTCCAACCTCCAGCAAACACACAGCCGACCAATTCTCTGCATTTTATTTGTTTTTCCTCTCCAGCCGTGTATATATATATATATATATGTTACCAAGAAAGCACTCCTTTTCTTCTCCCAAAATATGTTTCCAACTAAGTATCACGGCCACACAACAATTTATTCTCTTGGCTGATCACTTTTTTGATTCCACCAATTCAAGAATTAATTTCCACCACCAACTTTTTCTTCCAAGTCACATGGCCAACCTATTTTTGTCCAATTAACCTCAACAACCGCACTCTCAATTCTCTTTTTTTCCCAGCTGCGCCCCCCTCACGGTTCTGTTCTTTTCTCACGGCTAGTTAAACTCTTCAGCAATGTGTATGTTTATATATATATACACAATTTAGCCCTAAGTCCAAATAAAATAAATTATCATTTAAAACTCTCAATTCTTTCAAATAAAATAAGTTGGTCCTTGAGTCTTCAATTGTGCAATTAAGTCCTTGAGTTTCAAAACGTCTTCAATTAACTCCACTTTTCATCCAATTATTATGTATTTCTTCAATTCCTCATTTTTCTTGATTTTGAGATAAAACTTGAAATAATAGTAAATAATAACAATTACGTAGAATTTATTTAAGAAAAATATTATAATATCCTAATTTTGAGAGATAAATAAGTGTATAAAATACACTTATCTGGTTCGTTAAGTCTTTGTATGAGTTAAAACAAGCGCCAAAACAATGACACCAAAAGTTTGACAAAACAATACTGTCAAATGATTTTAAAATTAACGAGTGTGATAAATGTGTTTATATTAAAAACACACCAAATGCATATGCCATTGTGTGCCTATGTGTGGATAATATGCTAATTATGGGTAGCAACCATACTATTATCATATCTACTAAGAAAATGTTGACAAAGCATTTCGACATGAAAGATATGGGTGTAACAGATGTAATTTCAGGAATTAAAATCTCTAAAACACCTAATGGACTTGTTCTATCACAATCTCATTACATTGAGACTGTTTTTAAGAAATTTGATATCTATGATGAAAGTCCAGTTAAAACACCTATAGATTTAAGTCTACATTTGGCTAAGAATAAAGGAGAACCCGTGTATCAATTAAAATATTCTCAGATTATTGGTAGTGTGATGTATATTATGAACTACATGCGTCCTGACATTGCATAGGCATTTAATAAATTAAGTAGGTTCAGTGGTAATCCAAGCAATGATCATTGGAAGACATTGAATAGGTTACTTCAATATTTAAGATACACCTTAAATTTTGGATTACATTACACCAAATATCCAGCAGTATTAGAAGGATATTGCGATGCAAATTGGATATCTGATACGAAAGATTATAAATCCACAAGTGGTTATGTTTTTATCACTGGTGGTGCAACTGTGTCCCGAAAATCCTCAAAACAGACATGTATAGCTCGATAAACAATGAAATCAGAGTTTATAGCTTTAGATAAAGCTAGAGAAGAATCAGAATGACTTCGTAACTTCTTAGAGAATATTCCATGTTGGCCTAAACCGGTACCTGCTATAGTATCCATTGCGACAATCAATCAGCTATTGGAAGTGCACAAAATAGTATGTATAATGGTATGTCTAGACATATTCATCGTAGACACAATACCATTAAGCAGTTGATCTCAAATGGTTTTATTTCTATTGATTACATAAAATCAAAAGAGAATCTCCCAGATCTGCTCACTAAAGGCATACCAAAAGATCAAGTATACTTCTTATCGAAGGGAATGAGATTAAAAGCCCAATACGCATGAAGTCTTTATAATGGTAACCCAACCTTGTTGACTAGAGATCCCAAGATCTTGGTTCAATGAGACAACTAAATTATGAAGATTCAGTTGAGTACTTAGGAGTAAAAATCCTATCCGTTTCTATGATAAATAAAAGTGCGTTCTGCAGAGTATGTGGGGTTAAGACTTAACTTTTAATGATTCCTATAGCTTTAATACATCAAGTGGATTAAGGCAGAATACTCTTAATAGGAAATCACCTATATAAGTGAGAAGTGGGGCCGCTTCTATGAGAATTATGGGGCTTGAATTCTTTAAAGCACTTATGAAACTAAGAGTTGTTCAAAGCCAAAATGAACACAACCGTGAGAGCCTAAGAATTGTTAGGAAGGTTATTGTGTAGGTACTAATGTCTTGGTTTACACTAACGACTAGATGATTCAAGACATCGTTCACCGACTAGCCAAGTAAATTCGATAGTATTTGACTAAGGCAGGTTCTAAGTTGAAAGTTACCTCTCTTGATGTAATAACTTTCTGCTCTCTCTCTCTCATTTCCACATTTCATTTGCGTATTTTTGGTAATTTCCATTCATGTGGGAAATTGTTGGAAATGGGTCAAGTTTAACCAATAATTCGGGTGGGACCCGGTATTCTTTTTTCTGTTCCATGGTCAAACACATTATACCCCGCGAGTAGATATTCGTGATATATTTAATTTCACAAAACCATTTCCGGATGAATGAGAAATTAATGCTAGAAGTTGGAAACTTGAAAGTAGAAATCTTGGAATTTGGAAGCAAGTGTGGGAACTTAATCCCACATAGGAAGTTGAAGGAATTTTGAACCAATTTATATACCTCAAGTTTGGATATGAGTTTGGGCCCAAGGGGTACTAGTAATCTTTGGAAGGGAGAAGTCTTAAACTAGTCTAAAGCCTACATGCGCGCTTCGCCGCCGCCGTCCGTTATATTGGCCAGCTAGACTCGACACGACACGGCATGGCAAGAGCTCAAGCTCGGGTCGAGTCGTGGGTCATGTTTTGTTCCTATATTCTTTTTGGATATAATAAATTAAAACTATTTATTTAATTTATTTTTTATTTATTTCTGAATTTCAAAATTAATTAATTGAAAATGTGTGTCTTTTCAAACCTATTCGAAATTGTTCAGACGAAAATAGACACAAACTAATAGTTGTGTCTATTCAGAAATAACCTTTCAAGGAGTTGCAACTCTTGGCCTACAGCTTTTGGAAATCTATAAATAGGACTCCTGATTTTCAAATTTCATCATCAAAATCATTCTTCATATCTTTCTTGCATTCTGTCATAAAATATTTTTTTTGCATCCATAGTCGAGGGAGTACGAAACTTTTCTGGTTCGTCGTTCTTGCTATTAGGAGTGCTTCCATACTGCAAGTAAAAGATTGTTGTATCTTGGGAGGCGATTGGCATCTACTGTAAGCACCGTAACAGGCCAAAATCGTCTTAAGGAAATAGAGTCGAACTCTAACCTCAATCTTCTGTTTCTGCAATTTCATTGAGCATTTATTCGGTTTTCCATTTCCTTCTCGATTTCCTTTTACTATATATAGTTTGCAAGCTTAATTATATATATAACAATTTTGTCCGGAAATCACTCAAACGTAGGACTCAAGAATTGATTTCGCACCCAACATCTTCCCTCTCTGCCATTGCCGAAACTGAGTTGTTTTAGGGATGGGGGCTTTGATTTAAAGGCAAAATTTCACTTTTAAATCCCAAAGTTGGTCAAAAATTTAAGTTAGCCCTCCAATTTAATTTATCTTCCCCATCCTCCCTGAACTTTGGTACTCCATCAATTGAGTTCAAAACACTTTCTGATTCCATCATCTTGGCACTAAAACTTTGAGATTTTAGTAATTAGACCCTCCAAATTTAAAGATTTATCAAATTAGTCATTTCTTTACTTTTTTAAAATTCAATAAAGTCCCTAAAAGTTTTACAGTATTAATTAGGACTAAATATCTTAAATTATATTAATTTCGTTCTTGCTAGACGATGTCGCGGAAAAAGTTTAAAGCTCGGTAGCTTCACATCCGTTGAATTTCAAGAAAAAAATTTCAAGACTTTGAGGTGGGGTTTACATTAAAGCAATTGTGGTTATTTTGTCCATGTTATTTCTTGATGTGTGATTTTAATTGTGATATAATACTTTCTACATGTTGTCAGTGACCGTAATTGGGTCATTGGGGATGTCCCACAGTACATTTTCAAAAGGTAATTTTGTATTGATATTATATTCATAATTTGATTTCATATTTGGATTTGACTTGGACTGATTGTTGTATCTCCACTGAGTATAATTCATTATACTCACCCCACTATTTCCACCATTTAAGGCTAAGGAGCTCGAGGATTCATGACGATGAGCGGGGAAATTTTGATTAAATGATAGAGCATTAAATTTATAAATTTTTAAAACAAGTATTTTAATAGTTGGTTTTCATTTTGTCAATTAAATTTCGAATTTTAGTATTTTTGTTTGTTTATTATACTTGGTGTTGACACTTGATTGTGAGTAAATAATTTAAACAATGCTTCTGCATTTTGTTTCTAAAAATTTGTTTGTTAAAAATTTTTTTGTTTAAAAATATATTTTTTAATATTTTTTTAGGTAAAATGTGTGGTTGAAAAATGAAGAGAGAAAATGTGTATGGTTAAAAAGTAATTTGAAGAATTATGTATGAAAAATATATTTAAAAATATATTTACCAAACAGTGGCTAATTTGTTACCTACTCAAATCTATCTCTCTTTTCTATGATTGTTTTTTCTTCAATTTCAGCCGTACATCAAACTATTGCAACATGAAACAAAGTTAATAACTCATTTCAAACTTCATTAATGACAATTAACAATAATATAAAAATGGTATCCCGACCAATTAACCTATGAAGCGCAAAAACTTTTAGGCCGTATTTGATAGAAAAATATTTTTCATGGAAAACACCAATTTCACGCTATTTTCCAACTTTGCATCGTTGAATTGCCTTAATTTTTTATAGAATTCTTTTTTCAACTTTTCTTGATTTTAAAAATTTTCCTTTTTTTGGTGGAATTCATTTCCCCACCTTTTTGGTGGAAATTGGTTTTCCACCTAAGGTGGAAAATCATTTTCACCTAGTTTGCTCTTTTTTGTTATTGTTAATTGACTTATTTTTTTTAAAAAAATTAACATTATTATTATTATTAGGTATAAATGTATGAAAAATTTTAAAAATTAAAAAATTTGATAGAAATAGCAAAGTTTTGCTTTATTTTTCATGGAAACTAATGTTAATCAAACAATAAACTTGAAAATTTTACATTTTTTTCATCTAGAATATTAGATCAATCAAACACATTAAACCACCAATTCTCAGGAAAATAAGTTTTCAAGAATTCATCTTCTTTCCACTCAAATTTCACCCTTCTATCAAACGGATCCTTACTTAGCAGTGTGTCCATGTCCAATATGTTGAAAAATTGTTCAAAAAATTGAGAGGGACAGAAGGACAAGAGAAGGTCGGAAAAACTGGATGAACCTGGGCTGTTCATCTGTGCGCGACCTTGGACAACTAGACCAACAGAGATTTCTCTCTGGTGGTCTGGGGACATGGGTGTTCGGTCGTATGCCTGCCGTTTTTGAAATTTATTTCATGCACCTCATCACGTTTAATTTTGGTGCATTTTCTTTTTTTAAAAAATAAAATAAAATCAATAATCATATCCATTGTTCAAAGGGATATCTTTCTCTATGAATTTTGATGTCTTTTTATACAACAAATACTTCTTGTTAATCAAAACCATTTTTTTTTTCATTTCATGTTGTTGCAATGTTGCAGCAAAATTTTGTCCGATTTGTAACAATCCAATTTTCATAAACCTTATAGTTTTATTAAAACAATTCGATTTTTTTTTTTCACATGAATGCGGAAGCGTTAAACAATAAATTTCTTTTTCCTCAAAAATAAATAGTATCCATATATTTGTTAAAACATGAAATTTTACTTCTTCCAAATGAAATCCTAATTGAATAACTAAATAGAATAAACATGTCTTCAATCATAAATAAGTCTGGAATAGAAAACCCAATGCATTTAATTTTTCAAATCCTCTTGAGAGCTCGCATCACTATTTCGCCATATATGCATTCGACTCGATCTAGCTTGTAAAATTTGGATTTCTCTCTGGTGGTCTGTGGACATGGGTGTTCGGTCGTATGCCTACCCTTTTTGAAATTTATTTCATGCACCTCATCACTTTTAATTTTGGTGCATTTTCTTTTTTTTAAAAAAAAAATCAATAATCATATCCATTCTTCAAAGGGATATCTTTCTCTATGAATTTTGATGTCTTTTTATACAACAAATACTTCTTGTTAATCAAAACCTTTTTTTTTCATTTCATGTTGTTGCAATGTTAGGATATTCGATGTAGCCTACTTTTACGTTTTTAATTCTATGATTCTAGTTTTACGTTATTGATTGTATGTGTTGATTTTATTGTGTTTAATGCATGAATTAATTCGCGACTAATTCATTGATTTCATGAATATTTTCATAATCCTAGAAGTGAGCTAAATTTAGATCTAGGAATAAAATCTGGTAATTCAACAACGATAGAGATATACGTTTGTTGTTATTACGATCGTCATATGAATTCTTGTATTCATGCACTTAATCATTACAACCTGCTATCTAGAAACGCGATTGACTAATTCGGTAGTGTTGATTTAAACTCAAGAGAGGAATTTCATATGCATAGGTGAATTCGATAGAGCACATAAATACGAGTAAAGCTAGACATTTGGAATTAAAAGTATTGACTATGTGAAATCGAATGTCCCAACACTTACAAATATCAGTTTAGAATATTTAAATGTCTTTTCTTTCCTTTTTCTTTTAAGTTTGACATTTTAGTTCGATTCAAAAATCCAAATTTTACTGTTCAATAAGGCAAGAACTAACACAATTTCAATACTGAATTACAATCATTGTGGGACGATAACTCAGACTCAAAAAGTCCACTTTATTACTTGGATGCGATATCGTACACTTGTGATTTAGCTGTACATCACTCTCTGCTATAAAGTAATGACATTTGGTCTGAAAAATGTTGGAGCCACATATGAAAGGTTGTTAAATTTCATGTTCACCGACCTAATTGGCAAAACAACGGAAGTATACATAGACGAAATACTGGTCAGAAGTACAAAATATACCAATCATGTTAGAAATCTCGATGAAATGTTTCAAATTTTAAGAAAGTACAAAATGAAGTTTAACCCACTAAAGTGCACCTTTGGATTGGGAGACAAAGGTTGAACGGCTTTTTAATTGTAATAATTATTCAGAAAAGAAGAATGTGAAATTAGCCGTGATTGAATTCACCGACTACGCAAATATTTGGTGGGATCAACTAGTGACGGGTAGGAGGAGAAACCTTGAGGAGCCAGTGGAGACTTGGGGTGAATTAAGAACCATAATGAGGAAGCGGTTTGTGCCGACTCATTATTATAGGGATATTTATCAGAGGATGCAGGGTATGACTCAGGGATCGAGGAGTGTAGAAGATTATCATAAGGATATGGAGGTGGCAATGATTCGGGCTAACGTGGTGGAGGATCGGGAAGCTACGATGGCTAGGTTTCTGAGTGGGCTGAATAGAGACATTGCCAATGTCATTGAGCTGCAACATTATGTGGAGCTAGAGGATATGGTGCATATGGCCATGAAGGTGGAAAGGCAGCTAAGGCGAAAGGGGGTAGCAAGACACTCACCATCTTATCCTACATCACAAACGAAGCAGGAATCCAACGTTGAACATAACCCGAAAGGGAAGGAGGAGCCTCCAACGACGAAAGGTAAAAATATTCCTGATTCTCAAACTACTCGGGATAGAAATATTAAGTGTTTTAAGTGCTTGGGTATGGGTCATATAGCATCCCAGTGTCCAAATAGGAAGTTAATGATCTTGCGTGATAATGGTGAAATTAGTTCCTGATAAGTGTACATTTTACACACTTATTGTGCTTTTAAATAGACAATTTAATTGACAAATTGAGCAAATATCTACTTATATATTGTGTTTATCTTGTACAATTAGGTACAACCTCAAGTGGAAAGCAAATGGACAAGATTGGAGTGCAATCAAGCTAAAAGAGGAGCAAATTTGATGTCCAAGGACCTAATTGAAAGAAATCAAAAGTTCGGGGACTTAATTGCAACATCCCAGAAAGTTGGAGGACTAAAGATGTAAATATTTCAAAGGGCATATTTGTGATAAAAGTCAAATTCGAGGACTAAATTGTAGAGGACTAGAAGATGGAGGACTCAATTGCAAATCATGGAATGACAAAGCTGCCGGTGAACCACGCGATCGCGTGGTTCGACTAGATAGCGATCGCGAAGTCAGGCCATAAGCCAACCCGAGAGATTTCAGCTTGACCACGTGATCGCTAGTCTTTCATCCACGCGATCGCGTGGGCATATTTTTACACTGTCGGATTTTATTTTCTGTTTTTAATATTTTAAGTTAAGGGCGTGTTTGGCTCGTAAGGGGCGCGTTTTTGGACCTCTTTTAGGTCAGAATTTTGGGGGTATAAATACCCCCACTTCTCTCTTCAACCAAATCCCCAATTTTCTTAACACAAACCCTAGCCCCCTTTCCTCTTTTCTCTCTTTTCTTTCTTCTTCTTTTCTTTTTCTTTTCTTTGTTTTTGATTTAGTTTGTAAATTAGTTTGTAGTTTAGTTGTGTTTCTAAGTTACTAGCACCATTGAAGCAAGGAAGCAAGAAGTGAGGTGAAGATTCAAAACATCATTGAAGGAATTTTGGAGCAAAAATCAAGGGAAGTGATTTATTTCATTATCTTGTATTTTTAATCTTTGATTTCTATATTTTGTGATGTATTTTTGTAAACCTCAACTTTTGTGCAATATTTATATAATGGGCTAGTTATTTTATGTTGGGATGATTGATGTAGCTTAACTTAGTTTAAGTAATTTTAATATTTATTTATTAATTTTGAGCTTATTTCATGTGTGTTTGTTATTGAGATTATTCCATGTGTTTGATTGATCACCAAATATATGTTTTGTGAAGTGTATGATAATCGAGAGATATTATGCATTTTAGACCAAATAATAAATGCTCTAGGTTCTTGTTAAGGATAGAGATATACCTTAAACCCTAGATGATCCATTGAGCTATTTTCACAAAGAGTTAATGCAATTGATTGGGCCTTAATCGACATAGAGATATAGTAGGTTAGACCAATTGATTATGGATAATTTCACTCGAGAGAGGTAATTAGATAAGCTTGGAAAATCGGGTCTAACATTGTAAATGAGTAATTTATTAATTTGCATGTGTTGAGAAATTACTTAAGCGAGAATTAAGTGAAATCATGAATCCCAACTATTTTATCTTTCATTTTCCTTATTTTAATTTGGTTTAAAATTATTTTCTTTAATTTAGAATTTATAAAAATCCAACTTTTTAATTGTGTGTTTCCTTTTGTTGTTAGAATTAAATTAATTAAAGTTATATAATCTAGAGTATACATTCCTCGTGGGATCGACAATCCGGACTCAAAAAGTCCACTTTATTACTTGTACGCGACCCGTGCGCTTGCGGTACACTATTTTGAGCGAACAGTTCCGATGATGAATTTAAGGGAATGCCTAAGTTAGTGGATGCTGGAGCTAGTAGTAGTGATGAGGAAGGATTGACCTATCCTGAAAAGAATCACTTGTTAATCGGCGTGTCCTTAGTGCTAGGGCTAGGGTGGATGAAATTGGTGAGCAAAGGGACAATCTCTTCCATACTAGGTGCTTAGTGGGTAAAAAGGTTTGTGGTATGATGATTGACGGGGGAAGTTGTACTAATGTGGTTAGTACAATGTTGATTAATAAATTGATAAATTGTAATGGCTGACCGAGTCAAGGGAAATTAAGGTAAATAAGCAGGCTAGGGTCAATTTTGCCATCGGGGGTTATAAGGATGAGGTGGTCTGTGACGTGGTACCTATGCATGTTGGTCATATATTGTTGGGGTGACCCTGGCAACATGACAGGAGGGTAGTGCATGATGGGTTTAAGAATCAATATTCATTTGTGAAGGGTGGGAAGAAATTTACACTTGTTCTGTTATCTCCAAAAGAAGCTCAAAATGATCAATTGAAAATCAAAAGCGAGTTTGAAAAAAGAAATAAGAGTGTTGAGGCCACGACCTCAGAAAAAGGAGAGGGTGTGAAATTTGAAAACAAGAGAGTTGAGGCCACGATCTCAGAAAAAGGAGAGAATGAGTGCAAAAAGAAAAGAGAGTCCACCCCCAAATTGAGTTTATTTGCACATAGGTTGGTGTACGGGGATCCACACCTTGCACTTAACTGAGCTAACAATTCCCTCCCCAGTTCTTTAAAATCTGTTTTGCAGGAACATAAATCAAGCCATGGATTTAAGACGGGGCAGAAATTTATTGGCCAGAATAAGCAGCCCAAGAGTCTAAAGGACTGCACGAAGCTTAAAAATGATCATCGAGCCCAGGAAAGCAGGAGGAGCTTGAAAAGCCGACCAAAAATGGATTCGAGGTCGAATCCTTTTCAAGAGAGGGAGTATGATGTGATCCGGACCAGGCATCGAAGGGCGAAGTCGAGCCATCGGCAATATGATAGTGATCTACGTGCAAAAGGGAGTAAGTTCCATATTGGGGTCGAGCCGAGAAGAGGGACGGATCGAGCCGAATCGAGTAAAAGAAATTATTTATGCAGAAAATCCATTACGGCCGTAAAAGAAGACCTTCATGGCCGTAACCCCTATATTCACGGCCGTAAATCTTACAATCACGGCCGTAATCAATTAACGAGGAAAAAGGATGAATTTTGGCAGAACGAGGCTTACGGCCGTAAGCCTGGAAGTTACGGCCGTAACATGCAAACTGAAGGAATTTCATGGCCGTAAGCATTGTGTCACAGCCGTAAAGAATAACATAAATTTAATCAGAAAGGCCTTTACGGCCGTAAGAGATTTCGTCACGGCCGTAAACAAGCAGCGCCAGATTTTTCGGAATTTTATAATTATTTTATTTCCTTTTTAGTTTTTGGTTATTTTCCTATTTTAGAATTTTAGTCTAATTAGAATTCTATTTTGAGTAAATTAGATGCTAGGTTATTTTGCTTATTTATACGCTTTTTCAATTCATTGTAAAAACAGTTAAATTGAGTTTGATTAATAAAATTTGTGAGAGGATTCTCCAAAATTGAGAGGTTGAGTTTATTCCCTTTTTCTTGAACTTATCAAAGATCCGATCTTTGTAGCGTTCTTCCAGCAAACTTATCAAATATTCGCAAGAATATTTGTGGCGTTTCCAAATTCGATACTTATCAAAGAAATTGACAAGTCCTTGTGGCGTTCACCAATCTTGGTTCTTCAATCCGCATCGCCATAAATTGCGTCGTGATTGTCGGGTCGGGTCAAGGTTTTACCGTCGTTCTATCCTTATTTTCGTTGTTTGTCTTGTGTCAATTCTGATTTAGATCTTTCCTAGGTTTTAATTGTCGTTATTCCGCGTGTTCGACGAGATTCCCCGACTGTGATCTCATCAGGACCTCCAATGTAAAACTCAAACTAATATATATGCTAAAATTACATTTTTTTTAGCTGTATGTATTCTAAAAATAAGTTTGTAAATATTTTAAGTTATATATCTAAGTGCCAAATAAATTTTATACTTATACTGAATCAATCAATAAGATTGCAGGAGGGTATTAGTAGCATAACACTGTACTGAAGAATAAGCTGTAGACCGCTACTAATATCATTCTGCAGGGTTTTCTTTCTTCAACTACCATGGAGTCTCTTTCATCAATATTATAAAACAAGGATAATTAGAAACACATAATAAAAACTCCATTGTCTTTCAACTTAGTTCAGGCATACATTAGTTTACAACAAAAGGTTTACAAAAGAGTTTCTCCATTCCGTTTGCCCTCCAAAGTGTTTCCCACTCTAACGTCTATCAAGTTTCCAAGTCATTACAAAATATAGCCCCTTGACATCAATAATATGGTCTAGACTCACTTGCCTTAGTATTTGCTTCAAAACACCACATTCCTTTCCTTCAAAAGTGCGAGTTTTACCATTAGTGGAAATCTTTCAAATGTTAGGATCCTAACTATATCTATTGAAAATTTAAGGTTCTCTAAATTTGACGTTTAAACGAACAGACTATCACAAATTGATCTTGACAGTTCTGTATTATCAGAACACGTGAGATTTTGTTTTAGCGCAGATCTAGATGAATCCTTATATTCCAGATTCGTCTGGATTATAGAACGTGAACAGTCTAAATAAAATATGCATAATTATAAAGAGACAAGAACACAGTATTTGAACTTAACGTGGGAAAAATCTTAATAGGGAAAACTCACGTGCCCGCACCCTATGGACAAAAATCAATCACTACATAAGAATTTTTTTTACACAGATCAATCTAAGTTATAGGATAAATCTACGCATATACTTATTGAACATCCAAGAAATAAATCACTCCCTGATCCTTCTATGGCATGTAGTATGAGCTGGCGTCCCACCACTATTCAGTAGCTTTATTTGAAACGGCAACGTACTTTAGTACACACGAACTCTCATTCTTGATTCAAACCTCTCGTTTGATCTTTAGGATAAAAGTCTTTTCTTCTCTAGGTGATTGATAATCTCCTCCTGGAGAACTAACCACACAACAATGTAGGGGACGTGTATTTTTAAGCACCTCATGAATTTCTTGAATTCTACACGTCTAGGGAAACCATCCAAGTTTTCGGTATTTATGTGCAATCGGATTGCTTGTCCATCAAGAATCCGTCTTACACCAAATCTTGATTCCCTGCAATTAAATCAAGAATAAGATAAAGTAAGATAATTCAAGAATCTTACCATAATTGACAATAAGGTAAGATAATCATAAATCCAATAATCTTACCATAAGTGACGATAAGGTAAGATAATCAAGGTTGTTTGCAAATCTTACCATAAGTGATAAGCTTGGATATCAAGAATGAAATCATCAAGATACTCGGCCCAATCACAAGATTATCATAATATTTCTTGATTATTATCATAGAAGATAAGCAACAAACATTATCTCCAAAATATTATCACAATATATAGGAGATAAAACTATTACATCCAAGAAATATTTAAGTAATTTAATTAAACTTAATAAATTACTAAATACACGTATTTAGTAATATTAAATTTACTTAAATTACAAGCTTGTAGAAAAATAGAAAACGCCAACTTAAATAAGTTAACAATCTCCCCCTTTGGATTTTTCTATTTTTCCAAAACATATTCATCTTTTCTCAACCATAGATAGAAGTAACATGCAATTATCAAGCTCCCCCTATCAAAATTCTCCACCTCAAGTCATGCATCATAATAAGCTCATAACAATCAATTTATACGTGTAAAGAGAAAAGAGTAATAAGCACATAAGGAGCATCCAAATAAACCAAAAGTTACTTTAACATTCAATTAATCAGAAAAGATGAGAAAAAAATACTACTCTCCCTTTTTGGAAGAAATAGGGGAAGCATTCCGCGTCTTGTAACCTGCCAATGTAAGCACGAGTAGACAAAAATCGACAAAAGTCAGTTACAGACCATATAAACTGGAAATTAAAAGTTGAGTTTCAAAAACACAATAAATGCTCCCCCTTACTGCAACACTAAGAATTTTAATGTAGTAGGATATAATATCTATGTCTCTCTCCAATGAGCCCTCAAACATAGAATTCATGCAAACATACAAAATAGATTTTTCTTTCAGTTAGAAATTATTTTTGGACTTGGTCTTCTTCTTTTCAGTAGAAGCCTTTGAGATCTCATCTCTGGAAGAACCTGCAGAAACCATATTTATCTTCAAACCTTTTGACAATGGTTTTAAGTTCAACCACTTCTGCATTTAGAGCGATAACTTCTGCTTCTAGTTGCCAATTCTGTCATCCTGTCCAGATGAATCATGCTAGCTAGATCCATATTTAGGTCTCCCGACACCCTAATCAGCCAAAAATTGTAAAAAAAAAATCCAGGGGTAAACAAGAAAATATGTGTTCCCTTGTCGAGGACCACTTCCTGAAACACAATCAACAATAGAATTCCAAATACGAGTAGCCAAATCAATATTCCTCTTAACATCAAGGAGAAAAGAGTCCAGGCATACTCACGTTTTAAACTCGATTCATGAATAAGCTGGTCAAAATTTGCCTTAACAATCTTGTGCAAAATTTGATATACGAGACTCAAAGTGCAATCCCTTACTAGGCACCAGTCAACCAAAATTTAAAACTGAAATATGTAAGCGTACCTTTGGTAGTTTATATAGGGATGCTAACGGATGATAGCTGGATCTATCTGGTGAAGTAGATTCATCTGCTCTTGTACTCAGTTTCTTTTTCTTTGTGGTCACTGATTCATTCACTTTTTCTTGCTCTTCTTCTCCGACCAGACAATCTCTTCTTCTCCAGATTCCTCTATTTCATCAGCATTATGCTCATCTTACAGATTCATCAGCGTATTCCTCTTCATCTATGACTCTGACTCGCCAGATTCACCTGTGTCCTAGTCAGATCTCTCTGCGTATTTTGTCGATTTGTTTCCAGATTTACCTTCTTCCACATCTTTATCATCTTTGGCATCTCCCCCTTTGTTTCAGTCTGTTTGCCCAAAATTTCTCTAGCACCAATCAATTCACTTCGAATATTTAAGGGAGAAAAGTGACTAGTAGGAAGATTACCAAACATAGGTGCCGAATTTGCACCCATAACTTGTGGCTTGGTTGTAGAGCCGCCTTGGCTTGGTTTGACTATAGGCTGAGTTGGAATTTGAACTCGTTCTGGCATGAGTAAGAACGGCTGGTGTGGAGGCAGTGAAGGAGATTTGAGGAGAGATTTTTGAGGAATTTGAGTACAAATAGAATTCAAGAGATTTTTAATTGCATTCCTTGTAAAGAAAGATATCTCTTGAGAATCCTGGGTCCTACCAATTTCCTTTCCTAAAAAAATGGAATAAATATGGAAACAAGATAAATCAAGAATTAGGTAACAAATAAATTACCAAAATTGGACTCCACAATTTATTGACTTATTCTGCAAGATTCACACACATTAGTCCACAATATACTGCCTTAACTAAAGATTTTCAAAAAAATAACTAAATTTCGTAAATGAAAAATCTAGATGCATCTGGGTACCTGAGACACGTTTGAGCACTTTTGGTATCAATTGAGGTAGATACATCTGGCAGTGTACAGTCCACCACGTATATGATTAAGTTGATTAAAGTGTGTGTGTGATCCGAGCAACCTTTAGTCATCCACATACTGTCAAAACCATATAATTTCCCTAACTTATTGATTTGTCACCGTAATGCACAATCAGACTGATCAATATTTATAAAAAGTGCATTTTTCTCAAATCCGGCTTGCCAACTTTTTCAATTTTGTGGTAATGTCTTTTGGAGGTGGCAACAGCTTCACACAATCCCCAGAAGTTATCTCACAAGAGGTTCCCCTTTAGATTAGAAGAAGGGTATGAACTTGGCTTGAATTGGTAGCTTCACACAATCCCCAGAAGTTATCTTAATAGATTTTCCCCTTTCTTCTATGATATTTCCACATTTTCCTCATATATATTTTTGAGACTAAAGGGTATGAACTTGGCTTGGATAGGCAGCCTTCTTTTTCACTAGCCCTGCCCTTGGATAATAAGTAAATGCGTACAATGCTATAAGCAAGATTCAGATCATAGGTCTACACACAGAATATGAAATCTCATCCAGTAACAAACCATATGACTTTAGACTGTAGTGACTCATCCTTTAGATTGTCCAGATTTGAGTGCTAGTTAGATTCATCTGAAGACATGTAAACTGCCATCAGCCAGTAGTATCTGTCTCATTATCAGCCTCAAGCACTCAGATCTATCTGCAAGGAAAAATATGATCTACACTTGGTATAAGAATAGGATAAGTCAACCTGCACGCAATAAAAAAAAAATAATGCAATTTATTTTTTTTAATATGCATGTTCCTATTTTGGAGGAGGTGATACTCCAATTTGTTTCCTAAGGTTTTCAAATTTTACAGTATCGAGGGCCTTAGTGAACAAATCTGCAAGCTATAGATCAGTCTGTATGTGCTCCAGATTGATAATCTTTTGTTTCACCAATTCTCCGATGAAGTGGTGTCTGATATCAACGTGCTTGGTTCTGGAGTACTGGACAGGGTTTTTAGAGATGTTGATGGCACTGGTGTTGTCACAATATACAGTGGCTTGTTCTGTAAAAATCCCATGAACTTCTAACATTTGTTTCATCCAGAGGAGCTGTGTACAACAACTACCTGCTGCAATATACTCCGCTTCTACTGTGGAAAGGGATAGTGAATTTTGCTTTCTGCTTAACCATGCCACCAGGTTTTTTCAAATGTAAAAATATCCTCCAGATATACTCTTTCGATCATCCAAATTCCCAACCCAATATGTGTCTGAATATCCTGCAAGATGGGTAGTGGTATCTCTTGTAAACCATATTTCATAACTTAATATAGCACTTACATATCTGATGATTCTTTTTACAATGGCAACATGAGACTCCTTGGGTCTGGCCTGATATCTTGCACACACTCCAACACCGAAGAATATGTCTGGCCTACTAGCAGTAAGGTACAGAAGACTTCCAATCATGCTTCTGTAGAGAGATGGATCTACATCCTTGCCACTGTCATCCTTTGAAAGTTTCAATGTAGTTTCCATGGGAGTTCTCATAGCCTTTGCATCTTTAAGTCCAAATGTCTTCACCAGATTTTTAGCATACTTTGCTTGAGATATGAATATACCATATTCATCCTGCTGTACCTGCAAACTAAGAAAAAATGTTAGTTCACCGACCATACTCATTTCAAATTCTCTTTTCATTGTATTTATAAATTCATCAATTTTGGACATAGATGTAGACCCGAATACAATGTCATCAACATATGTTTGAGATACAGTTAGTCCAGGATTTAGATGCTTAATGAAAATAGTTTTATCAATTCCTCCCCTTTTGTATCCTTTGCTTAGCAATAATGATGTGATCCTTTCCTACCAAGCTCTGGGGGCTTGTTTTAACCCATACAAAGTTTTTTTGAGTCTAAAGACATAGTTCGGGTGAGATGGATCTGTGAATCCTTGGGGTTGATTCACATAAGCTTCCTCTTTGGGTACACCATTTAGGAACGCACTTTTGACATCCATCTGCTATAGTCTGAAATTGATGAAGCAGGATACAGCTAGCAACAGTCTAATGGATTCCAGTCTAGATACCGGAGCAAATGTTTCGTCAAATTCTATCCCTTCAATCTGGGTATAGCCTTGAATAACATGTCTGGCTTTATTTCTAACACCATTTCCTTGTTCATCTGATTTGTTCTTGAGATCCATTTGGTTCCAATTGCATTTCCTTCTTTAGGACGTGGTACCAATTCCCAGACGTTGTTTCTTTCAAATTGGCTGAGTTCCTCCTGCATAGCCTATACCCCGTTTTCATCTGTCAAAGCTTCATTGACATTTTTTGGTTCAATCTGTGACATATGACAAATGTTTCCCATATCTGCAGCAAATTTTCTTCTTGTTCATTCCTTTTAGATAGATCAGTGAGAATGTTGTCAAGTGGATGAGCCTAATCCTAGCAGGTAGTTTTTTCGACACATCTGGTTCTGCAGTATCAGGTATATTTGGGTACTCAGATGCGTCTGGATATTCAGATGTTACTGGGTGCCTAGATTCATCCCGGCCGCATTCTTATGTATCATTAAGACTTTCTGCTTGGTGCTGTTTCTCTACTGACTTTCCAGTTTCGGCTTACTGTTTTGGTTGAATCTCCAACTGATCAGCCTCTACTCCTGTTTGTCAGCTTTTTCATTACTCAATTTCTGAAAAAGATGAGCAAAATTGTCAAAGACATCAAATTTATCACGAATAAACATAACCCTAGTATATCTGGAGAAATCTTCACCATATATGTAGATGTATCTCTTACCACCAATACTTTCCTTTTGAATAGAACCCATCAGATCCATGTGAGTAAGTTCAAGAATACGAGAGGTGTTGAGAGATATACCTGGCCTGCGTTGATGCTTGATTTGCTTACCCTTTTGAAAATCAGTACAGATTCCACCTGGAATGTTCTTAATATTGGGTAGGCTTCTCACGGCTTGTAGTTTAGCCATCTTTATGGGATCATGATAGTTTAGATGTCTTGACTAGTTGTGCCATAACTCCTCGATTTTGGCCCTTACAGAATTGCAAGTAATGTGAGTTTCAAGTGTATAACATTTATCCTTGGATCTAATTCCCTTAAACAGGACATTTTTCAATGGATTTAAGTTCCCATCACAACTCAATACCTTGCAATAATCTTTAGAAAATATGACAAGCAGGTTATCATCACATAATTGACCTACACTAATCAAGTTTGCTTTAAGCCCAATAACATACAAAACATTTGTTAATGTAGACAATTCTTTGATATTGATGATACCAGATCCATCTATCTTACCCTTTTGGCCATCACCAAAGGTAACAATACCTGTCTCACCTTTTTCAAAGTGTGACAACAAAGAGAGATTACCTGTCATGTGTCTAGAACATCCACTATCAAAATACCAAGTGTTAGGAATTAGAGTACTGAAAGATAATTGAACTACATAAGCGTTAGTTCTAATTTTCTTTTCTTGTCTAGAAACAAGTCTTCTTTTGTGTGAGTTGATTAATTTCAAGTACTCATGACACCTAAATACATTATGACCAGATTTAGTACAAAAATTACAGAGTACCTGGAACATAAATGTATCCTCTAGACTATGACGAGGTTGAAATTTTCTCCCGCCTGACAGACAGGTGCATCTTGCTTGTACAGATTCGGTCGAAATTGTCTACCTTTATGGTTCCTGGATGGATGTGAGTTTTGTGTTCCAGCAGCATTGAATTGATGATGGTAGGAGGTGGATGCATCTGAGTAGTTTCTGCTTTGCTCCTTCTTCCCGTATCATGTTTCTTTCACAAAGACCATCTTGTTTTCATGAGTTTTACATTTACCTTCATATCCAAGTCCACTTTTTATGCTAGCGGGTCTCCCATGATTCAGAATTCCATCAAGCTGAACAGATCCAAGTACCAATTTCTTGATCATATCTTGTGCTTTAGCAAGTTCAGCATTCAACCTACTTACCTTATCATTTTTTGTCATCTGGGAATACAGATACATCTGGATTACTTTCCCTGTTGTGTTCAGCCACAACTTGCAATAGTTGTATCCTCTCTTCTGCCTTTTGAAGTTCCTTCTTCAAACTTTCAGTGTTTAATCCAGATTCATTTGAGTTAGTTCCTGCATAAGAAGAGTTTCCAGAATTAGTACCAGGTAACTGTAAAGCAGTAAAGATAGTTACCTATGTTTCAGAATTACAGTTGTCTGAATTTGATCCAGATTCATCTGTGTCTTCATCACTCCATGTATCATTCATGACCATCCTTCCTTTGCTCTTCTTTAGAGTGTTGGGACATTCTGCAGCTATGTGTCCATATCCTTCACATTCTCTGCACTAAATATGATTCTTAGGCTTTCCTTCAAATGAATTAGCATTGTGATAAGATTCGAAGCGCAGAAGAAACGCTGGAAAGTTCCAAACTCAGGTTGTGGTTGGACCGATGGATCATGAGCGGATATTCAAACACGATGGCTCGACGATGCGGAATAAAGAACCATGACTTTCGAAACGCTACAAGGAATATTCTCAAGAAATATTTGATAAGTTCGGTATTTGAACGCCACAAGAAATATTCTTGATAAGTTCGAAAACATAGGAATCCACCTATATCTTTTATTGAATCCTCAATAAAAACTGTTTATATCAAAATCAAGTATGATTACAATGAACGGAAAATAGAATATAAATAAGCAAAATAAAACCCTAGTCGCTAATGGAATCAAAATAGAGTTCTAACTAACCTAAAATACTAAAATAACTAAATAAAAGAAAAGGAATTAAAAATCTGCAAAATATGGAAAATCCCGAAAATTAATATCGCATGTTACGGCCGTGATTGAGATTATTACAGCCATAAGATTTCCTTCCTGTGAATGTTACGGCCGTGACAGTTTGTTTACGGCCGTAAGTGTAAAATTGAAATCTCGCATCTTAACCAGTAACTTGATTACGGCCGTGACCTTCTAGACGTTACGGCCGTAAGGATCAAACTGGTCCTTTTTGCTCCAATTTGCAATTAACTCCGTTTTAGCTTGAATTACTTAAATTTTTTCGTCAAGCCTGCTATGACTCCGATTGTCTAGGGTCCGGAACACATCACATTTTTCCTAGGATAGAAATTATTTTTCTTCCTTTGTTTTGGTTGATTTTGATTCTGCCTTTGAAGGTTGGAAGATATTTCTTTCTGTTTTCCTTTGAGGAATTTCCTGAATTTCCTTGTGAGAATTGCGAAGCTTTCATCCTCATTTGTCTCTCCAGATTCGTCTGGCTCTTCATTACTTGCTTTAAACGCAATCCATGGTTTCTTATCTTTCTTTCTTCAGGCCAGATTTAACTCATAGGTCATTAATGAGCCTACAAGTTCCTCAACTCACATTGTTGAAAGATCCTTGCTTTCTTCAATGGCTGTTACTTTTGCATGAAATCTATCTGATAAAGATCTGAGAATATTTTGTACAATCTGCTCATTGGAGTATGTTTTACCAAGGGCATCGGCTGAGTTTGTGAGATCGCTCAATCTGGCGTAGAAACTTTTGAAGTCTTCTCGCTCATCCATGGATAGTTGTTCAAATTCAAGAGTGATCATTTGTAGCTTGGAGGTCTTGACAACCTCCAACAATGACAGTGGGTGTTTTGTAACCATCAAGGACAATTGTCCAACAACGTTAATCAATAGACTGAATAAAAAATTTCATACTAATTTTCCAATATGCAGAGTTACTACTAGTTAACAAATTTGGCTTAAGAGATGCAGAATTTTCCATATTAGATAACCGAATCTCACTTTCTAGAAGTGAACCCGCTCTGATACCAATTGAAAATTTAAGGTTGTCTAAATTTGACGTTTAAATGAACAAACTATCACAGATGGATCTGGACAATTTTGTATTATCAGAACACGTGAAATTTTGTTTTAGCATAGATCCAGATGAATCCTTATATTCTAGATTCGACTGGATTATAGAACGTGAACAGTCTAAATAAAATATGTAGAATTGTAAAGAGACAAGACCACAATATTTGACCTTAACGTGGGAAAAATCCTAATAGGGAAAACCCACGTGCCCGCACCATGCGGACAAAAATCAATCACTATATAACAAAAGTTTTTACACAGATCAATCTAAGCTACATGATAAATCTACGCATAGACTTATCAAACACCCAAGAAATAAATCACTCCCTGATCCTTCTATGGCGTGTAGTATGAGCTGGTGTCCCACCACTCTTCAGTAGCTTTATTTGAAATTGTAACATACTTCAGCACACACAAACCCCCTTTCTTGATTCAAACCTCCTGTTTGATCTTTAGGCTAAAAGTCTTTCCTTCTCTAAGTGATTGATAATCTCCTCCAGAGAACTAACCACACAACAATGTAAGGGACGTATATTTTTAAGCACCTCACGAATTTCTTGAATTCTACACGTCTAGAGAAATAATCCAACTTTCCCGTATTTATGTGTAGATGTGGGCTCGGTTGAGAATCTTAGTAATGGAACCATTGGTTCCAAATTTGGTTATGGAACCGAACCAATTGAATTCGGTTCGGTCCGGTTCTTTACATTGAAAATGTTAAAATAAAATGTCTTTTTTTATAAAAAAATAAAATATTATTTAGCATTAAAAATTAGAAATTTCCTGTGACTGATAATGGAAGGTGCCTATACTTTTAATGTAATACGCAATGACATAATATCAAAAAATGTGACATGCCATATTGTTCCCACTTTATAAACTAACAAAGATTAAAAGTAAAACAGAAAACCATGCATGTATAGACTAAAAAAAAAATTAAAGAAACTAAGAAATAATTAAAGAAATTAAGGAATTAGTATTTGGTAATTAAAGAAATTAAGGAATTTGTATTTGGTAATTAAAGAAATAATTAGGTAGTGCGGACGGACTTGGTTTGGTGATTGGTATTTGGGAATTGATAGGTAATATTGATAAGTGTGCTTTACACACTTATTTAGTTCCTAAATTAGCAATTTAATTGACAAATTGAGCAAATATCTACTTATAAATTGTGTTTATCTTGTACAATCAGGTACAACCTCAATTGGAAAGAAAATAGACAAGATTGGAGAGAAATTGAGCGAAAAGAAGAGCAATTTCGATGTCCAATGACCTAATTGAAAGAAATCAAAAGTTTGGGAACTCAATTTCAACATTTCAGAAAGATGGAGGACCTACCTTGCAAATATTTCAGGGGCATATTTGTAATAAAAGTCAAAATTCGAGGACTAAATTGAAGAAGACCAGAAGTTGGAGGACCCAATTGTAAATCATGGAAGGACGGAGCTGCAGGTGAACCACGCGATCGCATGGTTCGACCATGTCGCGTTCGCGAAGTCAGGCCATAAACCAACCCGAGAGTTTAAAAATTGAGCAATAATCTGGGCCGACGCGGTTTGGCCCAAATGCTGTTGTTCGCGGATCCACGCGAAAATAGGGTGTTTTTAGGGTATTTTTGCTAGGGTTTGCTCATAACTTGGCTCTCAATCCTAGCCCCCTTCCATCTTTTCTCTCTTATCTTCTTCTTTCTTTTTCTTTTCTTTTCTTTGTTTTTGATTTAGTTTGTAAATTAGTTTGTAGTTTAGTTGTGTTTCTAAGTTACTAGCACCATTGAAGCAAGGAAGCAAGAAGTGAGGTGAAGATTCAAAACATCATTGAAGGAATTTTGGAGCAAAAATCAAGGGAAGTGATTTATTTCATTATCTTGTATTTTTAATCTTTGATTTCTATATTTTGTGATGTATTTTTGTAAACCTCAACTTTTGTGCAATATTTATATAATGGGCTAGTTATTTTATGTTGGGATGATTGATGTAGCTTAACTTAGTTTAAGTAATTTTAATATTTATTTATTAATTTTGAGCTTATTTCATGTGTGTTTGTTATTGAGATTATTCCATGTGTTTGATTGATCACCAAATATATGTTTTGTGAAGTGTATGATAATCGAGAGATATTATGCATTTTAGACCAAATAATAAATGCTCTAGGTTCTTGTTAAGGATAGAGATATACCTTAAATCATAGATGATCCATTGAGCTATTTTTACAAAGAGTTAATGCAATTGATTGGGCCTTAATCGACATAGAGATATAGTATGTTAGACCAATTGATTAGGGTTAATTTCACTCGAGAGAGGTAATTAGCTAAGCTTGGAAAATCGGGTCTAACATTGAGTAATTTATTAATTTGCATGTGTTGAGAAATTACTTAAGCGAGAGTTAAGTGAAATCATGAATCCCAACTATTTTATCTTTCATTTTTCTTATTTTTAATTTGGTTTAAAATTAGTTTCTTTAATTTAGAATTGGTAAAAATTCATCTTTTAATTTTGTGTTTCTCTTTGTTGTTAGAATTAAATTAATTAAAGTTGTATAATCTAGAGTATACATTCCTTGTGGGATCGACAACCCGGACTAAAAAATTCCACTTTATTACTTGTACGCGACCCGTGCGCTTGCGGTACACTATATTTTGAGCGAACAAATATCTTAATTGATTTGATTATAAGAAACTAAAAAATAATTAAAGAAATAAATAAGAAGAAGGAATCTGTTGGAGATAAAGAAGGAAACAAGACCCTAAATTGGAGAAAGACAGAAGACGTGAATCGTGATCTTTTAATATTTTACCAAAAAAAAAATTAAACAACCAACCCGAGAACCGAATTAAATTTCAGTTCTAAAAAAAGAACCGAGAACCGAACCAAAACCATCCGGTTCCTACCAATAAGTCCCAAAATTGATTTATTCTTTGGTCGAACCCGATCTTGACCGATCAGTTATGATTCCGAGAAAAAATGCCCACTCTTATTTTTGTGCAATTGGATTGCTTGCCCATCAAGAATCCCTCTTGCACCAAATCTTGATTTCCTGCAATTAAATCAAGAATAAGAATAAGATAAGGTAAGATAATTCAAGAATCTTACCATAATTGACAGTAAGGTAAGATAATCATAAACCAATAATCTTACCATAAGTGATGATAAGGTAAGATAATCAAGGTTGTTTGCAAATATTACCATGAGTGATAAAATTGGATATCAAGAATGAAATCATCAAGATACTCGGCCCAATCACAAGATTATCACAATATTTCTTGATCATTATCATAGAAGATAAGTAATAAACATTATCTCCAAAATATTATCACAATATATAGGAGATAAAAATATTTAAGTAATTTAATTAAACTTAATAATTTACTAAATACACGTATTTAGTAATATTAAATTTACTTAAATTACAAACTTGTAGAAAAATAGAAAATGCCAACTTAAATAAGTTAACATCTATGTTTCAATAGATAAACATTAAGGTCCTAAGGGGTACTAGAGTAAGGGCATCATAAACATTTATAGTCTTGTAGGTACGTACCTTCATAAATATGCCTGACCATGTGTCAAACTTCATCCATATCGTCCTCTTTGTGATAATGTGATATTCCAAACCATCGGGAGAAGTCCTCCCCCAGCTACGTAGGATTTCCATGTATGTCGAGTCCATGATCTACAAGATAGTCATGAAAACTGTAAGCTATGAAGCTTAGTGAGTAAAGTTACAAACAAGCAATTAAGCATATTAACAAAATTCATGTCAACATGATCAATTTAATTCAGTGCGCCTTACCTTAACTTTGAGAGAATAATGAGATAGTACATAAAGTTGCTTGCAATCATTCCAAGTATCTTTTCAACATGTAGTCCATAATGCCTAATGAAGATTCATTGTAAGCACATTCATATTCACATGTTATCTCATATTCTCAAATGACATGATGAACATAGTAAATATGTGTTGCTAGGATGCACTTATTCTCTAAATGCATTACTTGATTATTTCGGCCCCTACCCTAAGAGTAAGTATTCACAGAGCGCTCAATATAATTTCTAGTACCATTTCGGTACAAAATCTGGTACCATTAAGGTATAAAGGTAATTGTGTCATAACATAAAACTGTGAAGATGTAAGCATCTCATATCGTAATAGTTTGTTAAGCATAAAGCTTACTGTAAACTGTAATAACTATTGCAAGCATTAGAATCTAAACTTGATTCACTTCCATGATGTTAACTATGAGAATAATCCCTTGGGCATCTAGAATCCCAACTGGTGAATACTTAACTATTTAGAGTTCTGCTTCTTAATTATGCACATGTTTAAGTATTATTCGTAGACTTAAGTGCATAAATGATGCATTATAAATGAATGCAATACATCCAAGATGTATAAGAGGAACTACATGTTTCACTTCTTGCACATAAAAACAAATAATCTTGTTTAATATAATACATGTAGGTATAGTTCCTTCAAATTAGCATAACAGAAGTAGTAGCAACTAAGTATGCCAAATAAATTCTCATATGCTTTAAACAAGGAAGTCTCAACTTAATCGAGAAACTTATTAAATTTGAAGTGCTCAAGAATAAACTTGATTTTTTTTTATTTTATAAGACTTCAGTAACTCATAGGCTGCTGTAATTAAGAACCTGAAATCAAATTTAAGTCATGCACATAAGTAAATAATTGATCTAGGAAGCTTATAAACTATTTTATAAATCAAAAATACATAGAAATATTCTTGAATAACAATATTTAGAATCTGAAAATACCTTAATGCTAAAAAAACATTATTCAAGAATTTGAAACAATATTAAGATACACTTTCTAATGTTAGACTCAATCCAAAAAAAAAAACAGATAATTGTAGGAGGCTATCAACAGCCTGGCCCTTAACTAGATAATATGCTACAGGAGGCTATCAATAGCATGTCAATATACTAAACAACAGCATGACAATATACTAAACAACATGCTGCAGGAGGCTACTGATAGCGCTGTGTAGGGACATTTTTTCAGCTAACCAAAAATTCTGAAATTCTAGTAAATTTCTGGAATCTAAGTTACTTCCTAAGTCATTAACTTATTGTATCTCAAATTACCTATATAAGCATGATTAACCTCATTATTAGAAATCAAATTTTGAGGCATGCATGTATGAACAAGTTTAGATAATGAATTTAGATATATTAAGAATATCAAATCTCAATCAAACTCCTATTTCAACCTTTTAAAAGAACTCATATTCTTATTTCTAATAGATTCAACATAAAAAGACATTTATAGCACTTATATATACAAAACAAGCAACATAGAATGTAGGCAAATTATTATTTTACCCTTTCTATGATCTTTAAGATAAAACTTCCAATTTTGCACATGTTTACATTAGTGGTGGCAAATGGGCTGGACAGTTCGGGAGTTCATGAGTTCGGCTCGGTTCGGTTCATTAAAAGTTCGGTTCGGCTCGTAAAAAAAGGACTTGGGCTTGGACCAGACAAAAAAATTGGGTATTGGACAGTTCGGGTTCAGCTCGTAAAGTTCATGGACTGAGAAACGGACTGAGAAACGGGGGAGCAGGCCCATTTAGGCCCGTTTATAACGAGCAGGGCTCGTTTTTTACAAGTCGGCGAGCCAGCCCGTCCCGCTCGTTCCAAACGGTCACAATTGTGACCGTTTGGGTTTTAATTTTTATTTTTATTTTTTTTATTTTTTATTTTTTTTACACCTATAAATATACACACATTTTTCTTAATTTGAATCACAATTTCTCCCAACTCTCAAGTCTCAAGTTCTCAAGTCTCAACTCAACTGTCTCAACTCTCAAATTTCAATTGCAATATTCTATATTTCTACTTTCTAGTTATATTCTAATTTATAGTGCTATAGCCTATAAGCCTATAATATTTCGTTTTCATATACAATATTCAATATTGTCTCAAATTCAATATTTCATTTTCATCTCCAATTTCAAATTTCCAAATTCATTATTTCTAATGGCACACTCACAATCTCATGGTTATTCTTCTAGCCAATTTGTTGATGAATTTTCCGGTCTCAACGAAATTCTCATTCCTGAAAATTTGGTGAATTTGGAAAATGAGATTGATGATATAGTTACTAGAACTCCTCTTAATTTGGATGACATTGCTGATGAAGATGTTGTTGTTACATATGGATCCGGCTCCGCTAGTACAACGGAAGGCTCCAGCAGAAATCCAAAAAGGGCGAAAAATCGGGCTACTGGAATTTTTTCGAATTGATTAAAACAACGGCCATCGACGATAATGGGAATCCAGTATTCAAAGTACAATGTAAAACTTGAGAAGGACTTTTCTCTTGGAAGAAGGGTGGGGGCACAACACATCTCAACAGACACTATAAAGCATGTCGAAAATTGGGCTTGGTTGAAGTAAACCAATCAACTCTACAGTTTGGTCAATCGAGTCTAACCAATTGGGTCTTCAACCAAGAACTAGCGCTTCGAGAAGGGATGGTCATGTTCATATCGAGTGGTGAGTTCCCACTTTCAATTGTAGAAAGTTCACAATTCATGGAATTCATTCAAAAGTATCTCCAACCCAGGTACAAACCCATTTCTAGAAATACTTTTCGAGCTGATTGCATTCATAAATATTGCGAGAGAAAACAAAATTTTATAGATGCTTTAAATAAATATAATGGTAACTTATCATTTAGTTTGGACTTTTGGACTGGCAATAATCATAGAGGTTATATAGCTGTTACTTGTCATTACCTTGATGATACTTGGTTAATGAACAAAAGAATTATGGCATTTAAAGTTATTGATTACCAACATAATGTAACAAATATTTTCAATGTACTACTTGCAATTCTTAGAGAATTTAACTGTGATAGTAAAGCTCGTAGTTTTACACTAGATAATGCTTCTGTTAATAAAGCAGTGATAGATAGATTAGCTAACCACATGAATCCTGAATTTGATGGAGTCTTGTTTCATGTTCGTTGTGTGTGTCACATTTTTAATTTAATAGTTCAAAATGGTCTTAAGCATATAGAAAATCAATTGAAAAAAATTAGGTGTACTTGCAATTTCAGCATGATAGCACCTTCTAGAAAACAAGCTTTTGATGCACATTGTGTAGAAAATGGTATGTCAGCACTATCATTTGTTACAGATGTAGGACATAGATGGAACTCAACTTATTTAATGATTGAACATTGTCAAGGTTACGAAAATTTAATATGTGAATATTACAACGGTCGGCACTCACATGGCCCAACTTTTGATTTGGGGGCTGATGATTGGGAACTTGTTTTTCATGTTAAAACTTTTTTGAAACCCTTTTACGATGCTACAAACGAATTATCTGGTATTTATTATCACACTAGTCCTTTAGTGTTGAAGCATTTCTATTGCATTGCTAATAATTTTAACAAGTACAAAACATTTCCTATTTTTAAGAAAATCATTACATCAATGGAGACTAAGTTTAGAAAATATTGGGAAAATGTACCCACTTTATTTCCTTTAGCAACGATTATGGACCCTAGAATAAATTTAGATGGAACTAAACACACTATAAATGCAATATTAAATAAATTAACTTTTGGGACTCCATTGACATGTACAGATTTAGAAAAATGTTTATGTAAAATGTACGAGCTCAATGCCGAAAAGTCAGGAAAAAATGTTAGAAGAACTGCTCCCACCAGTAGTGTGATACAAAATGAAGACAGTGATTTACTTTCCTACCTTATGACTATGAAGGGAACTTCTAGTACACATGCCAGTGGTTCTAGTTCTTCTAGTACATTTAATAGTTCAGATGAAACTCCAAGTGAGTTAACTAGGTATTTTTCACACGAGCTTCTTAGCATATTAGACGAGGACGAGAGAAATAATTTTAATATTCTTAAGTGGTGGAGACTAAACGAGCGTCAATACCCAGTTGTTTCTATGATTGCACTAGACCTACTAGCACCTCCAGTATCAACTGTAGCATCAGAGGCTGCTTTTAGTGCAGGTGGAAGAGTGTTATCTGAATATAGGTCAAGGCTTAAAGAAGACATACTGGAGGCCTTAATGTGCTTGAAGGATTGGCATTTTACGGAGAAAAGGTTACAAAATAGGATAAGTGAAATTCTGGCAGAGGAATTCGGAGAATAATCATATTGGTGAGTAAATTATTTTGTATTATTAATTATTATACTTACAATTATGTATTATGCGATAAATAATATATGCATTTTTCTTTTTCTGTATTTTGAATTCTTTCTTTCAAATTCAAATAAAAAAATTGTACACGTAACATTTTTTTCGTGTACAATTTTAACTTCACCTACAAGAAATTAAATGTAACCGGTCCCAAGTCCGGATTAAAGGAGGAGGCTTTATTTAAGTTTTTTATATTTTCAAATTTTAATTATTCTAGTCATTACCACTTACCCGTTTGGGAAAAAAAAAAGCCCACGAGCCGGCCCAAGTCCGGCTCGTACGGACGAGCCACAAGCCAGCGTCAAACGGGCCGAGCCGGCCCAGCTCAGCCCCAGCCCGTTTGATAACCCTAGTTTACATCAAAATTAACAAGTATCTTTAATAATATATAAAAGAAGCATGATCTAAACACAAAAATATAAATAAATGATTAAGAACAACAAAAATCACAAAAGAAACACATTTTGCTTTACTCACTGCTTTATAGATGAATTCTTTGAGATTTTCCTGCATTTATATATTATTTGGTAGTTAGAATCTTATAAGAATGAATACATATGAATTATACTACTGTATAAACAATTTTTAGTCAGATTCTTACATAGAAACGTAGCATATTTCATTTTCTATACAAATAGTAAACTGTTCTAGTTCAGGAGGCTATCAATAGCATCTGGTAGTGAAGAACCCATGCTTCTAATAGCCTATTTCGCCAGAAATAGCACAATTCTGAAATCTGCCATTTTTTGAGTTTAAAACTTGAATTTCTCCTTATGTTTAACAAGTTAGAGTGATGAACTTTTACTAGAATCATGATTTCACCATTCTTACTTGTTAAACCACAAATTTGGAGTGAAATTATGAATTTTTCTCCATACCTTGACCTTGCCAGCAGATTTTCTGGTGGAAGAATGAGACTAAGGGTCCTTATTTATAGAAGTGAAGATAAGGGCATGTTTGGTCTCTTAGATTTTCAAGCTTTTAATTTATAAGTGTTTTTTGAATAATTTACAGTTATAAATCAATTGAATATATTAAAAATGCATTCTGGTAAATTAACTGCTTCAAACAAGAATAAGTAAATATGCCAAACAGTCCCTTAAGACCAATTAGTGGAGTTTTGACAAGTGTCCCACTGCCATTATAATAATAATATATTTTCAAATTTTTGTGTTTCAACGAGCCCTTTTTGACCTACAATTTGAGGGTCGAGACGACCTCCAAATTCAACAAACTTTATATCATTGGAAAGCTTGCACTACGAACTTTCCAACGACCACGCATGCAAAAGCATCAGACCATTACATAGCTTGTACGATCCTTGTAAACATGGCTTCTCGACTATCCTCTAACACTTAGAAAATTTTTTCAGTGTTAGGCAAAATCACTATATTACAACTATCCTTCTTTGGCTAGATTTTCCCATCACATTCGGGCTCGAAAACACACATACAATGCATCAATTTAAACGTCACACTACGAACTTCGTGATAGTATAACATGCAATGACTTCGGGTCAATAGTTAATTCGTAGGACTACAACAAAGATTGCATGATGAAGTAGCAAAATCGTAATTAACAAGTTTTTTCTCAATTTTTTATTAGACCCAATTCACCATATCATGGAAATTTAAGACTTTCACATTTCATCTAATTTTCATAAATAGAAATATGTCCCATAATATTAAATGTTTCCTACTTTTCAAGGAATTAAATAAATATATGGGTATCTATTTCAACGATAATTTATTTACCATAAAAGGAATTCATATGTATAAAATATAGAAATTTCAGGGGCGTTACAAAACCCCTTTGCAACCAATCTTGCATTTAGTTTATCAATAGAGCCATCAGCAGTCCTTTTTACCTTATAAACCCATTTATTACCCACATTGTACCTTGACTAATAGGGGACAAGCTCCCAGGTTTTATTATCCATTAGAGCCTTATATTCTGCTTCCATAGCTTTCCTCCAACCCTCAGATTCCCATGCGGAGATTCAAATATAGACTTTTGGTTAGGTTCAATAAAGGAGTCTGATTGATGGGAGTCTGGTTGATAGATATTTTCATTACAAGGTATAGGTGTTAAAGATGGTGAGTGAATTTCTTCTGTTATGATGTTCTATGAACAAGAGTAACTTAGTTCTGCAGTGCTTGGAGTAACTCTACCAGCAGGAGTTTCTTCTTGGTCTTTTGATAGAAAGGGCAGTTGAATTACAGAGTATGATGGGGATGAATGCTTTATGTAGTTATCTTTAGGGTTCAGAATGGATTGAAATGGAAAATCAAGTTCATTAAATATGACGTGTCTAGAAATATAGACTTTCCCTTTGTTATTTAAACACTTATACCCTTTGTGATTGGAACTATACTCGATAAATACACACTTGCTAGTGTGGAAACTGAATTTGTGTTGTTGATAGGATCTTAAACAGGGAAAGACTGCACACCCAGAAGGTTTTAGGAAATGGTAGTCTACAGGTTTTTGATAGATTATTCCAAATGGTGATTGCATGTCAAGAGTAGGGGTTGGCATTCTATTTATCAGGTAAATTGCAGTCTCAAATGCCTCCCACCAGTAGGTAAGTGGCATTTTAGCCTGAGACGAGAGTGAGTCTAGTTTTTGTCAAGCGTCTATGTTTCCTTTCTATACTACCGTTTTAACTGGATGTATAAGGACATGAGTGTCTGAAAATTATGCCAAAGGATGTGAGTAGGTTAGTGAAGTTCCTAAATTCTCCTCCAAAGTCAAATTGAAGGATTTTGATTTTCTTTTCAAATTAATTCTCTACAATTTTTTGAAGTGAATGAAGGTTTGAAGTGCATTAGATTTTCTTTTTAAAGGATAGAGCCATGTGTACCTACTACAGTCATCAACAAAGACTATATAATATTTATATCATGCATTAGATGTCACTGGGGCTGGTCCCTAGACATCTGTGTAGATGATTTCAAGTACATTTTTGGCATGTGAATTAGAGAGAGTGAAGGGTAAATGGTGTAACTTCCCAACTTGACAGTCTTCATAGAATAATTTTTCATTAATTAGAATTTTGAGGTTACAAGATTTAAAAACTTTAGAGAGTATTACATTGGTAGGGTGACCTAATTTCTTATGACAAGCTTCTAAAGTAGAAGAGGCAGAGTGATGAGAATCATAAAAGGCTTGACAAGGAAAATCAATCATTCGAGCCAAACAATTTTTGAAGTGCATTTTTGTGGAGCTCCGAGTCAACTATGGGCCATTTTGAAAGAATATTTAAGGCTTAAACAAGAGATCAAGCCAAGAAAAGAAGTCAATAATCAAATTGGGAGCAAAGACATGAAGATTGGATCAAGTTCGGGATTCAATTAAAGTTTTGACAGAGATAAAGTCCGAATTTGATGTTCACTATTTCAAATAATTGTAGCTCTTTTCTTCTGGTTTTCAAATCATTTTGAATCACCTCAATTGGACATTGGGATCAAAAGTTATGACCCAAATACTGAAGAGGGCGCTTGCAGTCAAATTTGCCTAACCATTTCGATCGACTAAAATGGAGTTCGGTCAACCATTTTGGTCGACCGAAACCATCTGAGACTCAATTCTCAGGGTTTTTGAGCAATTTTCAATTTCCTTTATTTCCTTCATCATTTGTACTACTTTTATCACACTTCAACAAAACCCTAGATAGTTTATGATGTATGAACATTGAAGTCTCCACGGTGAGCAAATTACAGGTAAGAATTCTTCTTCAAATCTTGTTGCCTCTTTGAGGTATTATTCTCAACTTCATATAGAATGTTATGATTCTTGTGTTGTTAGAAGAAACCTTTGAACTTGCTTAGTTCTTTCCATTGAGTTAAGGATGTTTCCTTTGAATTTTGATTAGATTAAGCTTGGCATTGTAGAAGACTCCTCGAGAGCATTGAGAGGTAAAATCCTTTCTTCACTTGTAACTATTCTTTGAATTTCTTCAACTTTTATTTGAGATATTATTCTTGTGTATTTGTTGTTGAATATTCAACAAACATCTTGGTATTTGCTTTAATCTTTCCTTTGGGCTAGGGTTCATATTCCTTAAAATTTTGGTTAGATTAAGATTGGGTCAAGATCATCCCATTATTACCATTTTTAGCTTTCTTGGGTTTGATACAAAATTGTTGTAGGAATTTTTTAAGATTTTTGGACTTAGATAATGTAGGTAAATGGATAGTGCCAGAATGAGAAATGTCGAGAAGGTTACCATTTCCCACCATGATATGTTCTTTTCCAGGGTATGTCTGAGCTTGATTGAGATTCTCACTATCACTGGTAATGTGATGTGATGCTCCAGAATCAGCAAACCAGGATGGGTCACTGAGAGTAGATGGAGAAGCTATAAAGGTTGCAGGTACACTAGAGTTTAATTATCCTGATTTGGACGATGTGGAGGTTCTTAGCCATTGTAGTTCTAATGCATTGTCAAGTAGCAGAAATTGGCCTTATGTCCAGGCTTGTTATAGATTTGGAAAATGAGTCTGTCTCCTCCCAAGTTTGTCCTTCCACCTCTGTTTATGCCGCCTCTTCTACCTCCTATGAATACTTGGTTTGGGTACCTTCCTCTGCTATAGTGTTGGTTATTTGGGGGTCTTTGAGTGAGATTGACTGATCCTTGAGTCAAATTCATAGTAGCCATCTCATTCCTTAGATTATTCATATGCTCCAACTTGCTTTCAAACACCATAAGTGTTGACTGTATCGCTCCCCAGGATAGTGAGGCTTTACTACCCAATTGAACAACTATGGGTATATAGTCATCATCTAGTCCAGATAGTATCTGAGTGATAAGATCTTCAAGTGGAATTTTTCTTCCTGCAATTTCTAGGTTATCAACAATCATTTTTGCTGTGTTGAGGTAGGCATCCATACTTAGAGAGCCCTTTTTGATTCTCTGAAATTCTCCAATCAGAAATCTCACCCTTGATCTATAACGCCCCAAGTTCTAAAGCACCCGGGATGCCACGTCATCCTTTCAAATTGATTTTCGAGAATAAAGATTTTGCGAAAAATAACTAAGAATTCAATTTCATTTAAATTTCAATGATAAATAATTCAAATGTTCAAAATAACTTAAATAATAATAAGGAAATTAGAAAACTTGGAATTAAATGTGTGTAATCAATTTCTCAAAACATATTAAAATTTCTTCAATAGCCACCATCGCGCGCTCTGTCGCCAACTCCGTAATCTGAAAATTTGTAAGTTTAAAGAGAGGGTGAGCATTTCATAGAAATACTCAGTAGACTCGGCGCTTAATAATAATTGGTAATAGAAATAAAGCACATAATCATGATATTCAAGTAGTCTCATGCACTTAAGCAAGTAAATTCTCATAACATCATACTTAAACAAGCAAGTAATTGTCATGTCCGAAGGCAAATAGTCTCATGTCCGAAGACAAGTAATTGTCATGCTCGAAGGCAAGAAATCTCATGTCCGAAGACAAGTAATTGTCATGTCCGAAGACAAGAAATTGTCATGCCTGGAGGCAAGAAATTGTCATTAACACAATCATACATGCAAGGTATATAATACAAATAATTATTTATGTGCATTTTAGAAAATAAGTTTGTAAGTAGGAGTCTACCTTATTTCTCAAGTTTGTTCAGCGGGAAAAACGTCAATCGTCCAAACGTCTCGTCTAGCCAATATATAAATCTCAAACTAATATTTTGGAATTCAAAGATATTAAAATGGAAGAGCTTAAAAGAAGAATTAATGTTTAGGGTTTAAATTGAAAAATAAACATAGTTGGGATTTTAAAAAAGTTGAGACCGAAATAAATAATTTTGAAAGTTATTGGGCTCACTCATATGTTTTAAATATCTTGGGGAATAACTAATTTATTTTAAAAATGCAGGGCTAAATCAGAATATTTTAAAATAAAGGGACTAAAATAAATACTTTTAAAACTTGGGGGCTAAAGGGACGATTTTAAAGTTGCAAGGACTGAATTAAAAGATTTTGAAAAACGTGAGAGCTCAAGGGGTAAATTTTAAAAAACCATATTAATATCTCTCTCTCTCTCTCTCTCTCTCTCTCTCTCTCTCTCTCTCTCTCTCTCTCTCTCTCTCTCTCTCTCTCTCTCTCTCTCTCTCTCACATTAGATAGAGAGTGATCAGAGAACAGAGAAGGGCGACGCCCCCTTCTTCCGTCCAGCCGCTGCCGGCACTTCAACCGGCGAAGCACCACCGATACGAGGCGGCTGTGAGGGTGTGTGGTAAAGGAGAGGGCTTGGGCGAATTTGGTGTAAAAACAGAAGGCAAATCCGAGGCTGGTTTTTCAAATTTGGGACTATGACTATCTGGCCAAGATGGGCGACAATTGAGGTAAGTGTCTAGTAAAGGTCATTTATTTGATTTTTGGTTGATTTGGGTGAATTTGAGGTAGGGCTATGGCAGATTTGGAGGTGGTGTTGGCCGGTGATGATTCCGACGGTGAAGGGACATGGTGGTTTCTATTTTGGGCCGGTTGTAGTTGTGTATGGGGCTAAAACTGTGGTTTGATTCGGCCATGGAGGTTCCAACTGGTTTTGGTTTGCAGATTGTGGTTCGATTGATGTAGATGATGGTGGTTTAACCTGTGGCAGCTGGTTATGGATTGAATTGGGTGGTTAGAGGTTCGGGTTTGGCGATTGCGTGATTGTTTGGACAGAATCAACGTGATGGTGGTCGGATTGGTTTAGCAGTGGCTGCCGATTATGGGACCATGGTAGCTGCGGTGGTTGAGAGTTTTGCTGTGGGATTGGAGACTCGACTATGGACGTTTTGGGGTTTGGGAATGAGTTGTGGCTCGTTAATGGTTGAAGGCATAAAACATAGTTAGAGAAATTGAACATTGAAAAGTGTCGTAATTTTGTGTCGTGAATTGGACTAAGGGAATATGTGTGTATATATAGATTAATATGAGAGGTGTTATAGTTGGAATAGAATTTTGAATATGGAAACGTTTGATTTAGAATAAGATTGTAAAAAATTTGGGTACTAGAATACTAGTATGAATAGAATACATTACTTAAAATATAAAACTTGGATAAAAAAAAATTTTAACTTTAAAATTTTAGACTTAAAATAACTTGGATTTAAAATAGACAATAATTTTGGGCTAGAAAATCGAATTGGTTTCAAATTATATTTTATTGGCTCGAAGTAATTAATATGGCTAAATGAACACGTTTTAATTTTTAAAATGGGCGAAATTATAGTGACACGTTTTTAAGAAATTAAATATTTACTTATAATAAATTGAAAAATTCTTGATCGCTACATGATCTGTTCTGTACTCCATAACTTTCTTGAATAGAAGTCCACATTGTTGTGTATAACCAACCTAACAGTAATTGATCTATTGATTTTCCACTTCTGGTGTTCTGGGTTGGCCTTCATTTCAGTTTGGCCTTCATTCTCTGTACCAGCTTGTACAGGAATATTTTCAGCAAGGCAGGGATTAGTTCCAAGAATAAATTCCTCCAGCTTGTGGCCTTTGATTATGGGAAGAGTTGCATTCTTCCACAATAGATAGTTGTTTCTGTCTAAGTTGATTGAAGGTGATTGATTGAGGGTTGAATCGAAAGGAGAAGCATGATTGCTTCCCAGTAATGGAGGCATCACGTTATTGGTTGTTGAACTAGAGCTGGTGTTGGTGTTATCGGCCATTGAAGCTCTGATACCAAGATAAATTTGAGCGCAAAAATGGAGAGAATAATTTCTTCAATATATAAAATCTTACTAAATGCAGAATACATCACACCTATAAATATACACAAGGAATAATCTAGAACTTAAATCTGGAGTGTACACGTATACAGAATAAAACGAATGTTGGCCGTATCCTGGTGAGAGAAATGGCAATGCATTACTAACGGTTAGATACACATGGCTGGTGTGTGTTTTACTTGAGAGTGTGAGAGAAGAACTTACAAAAAACATGTGGGAAGAGAGTGACACTATAATAAAGTGTGTTTGGTTCAAGTTGTGTGTTTACTAGGTAGAAAACGTGAGACTCCTTTTTACAACTTTAGTATTGGGTTTTTTGATACCCAATAAATCCGGGCGATGATGTAAAAATAGTTGTGGGAATTTAACGACACCTCGATAGATAGTTCGGCTTGATAATGACACGGGGCCACTCGAAGTGACTTAATTGATAGTTACTCGTGGCCCACTTGGACGACCCATTTGTGGTGATTTTGGGTCATAGCATTTGGGCTTGGGATTTATATGGTTTGGCCCATTTATTGGTGCCCTTAGCCCAAACCTTATATAATTGGTGTTTGCTCATTAGTCTAAGAAGCTGGAACCTGAGAATTTGAATAATAGAGAGAGAGAACGTGAGCCTGCATCTTGGAGCCTTGCTTGGTAGTCTCCACTGTAATTCACTTTCTTCTTCTTCTTCTTACATTGGTGTAACCAAGAAGTGTGTTGTTGAGTCGAGCTCGAATCGAGGTGTCGATCTTGGAGTACTTACTGAGTCCGGGAGGTGTATCGAGGACCCAACCGTATTTTCAACATGGTATCAAATCTAGGCGTGATTTAAGGGCTGAAATCGGACCAGAAAAGGGAAGAAACAGTGGAGGCCAAACCATATGAGCTAGCCACTGACCATTTTTCAAAAACCCGACCTCCAGCCAACCAACTGGAGCAAGACCAACACCAAAAGAACCGCCTCATCGTGGAGAACAGTCGACCAGAAGGCGGCGTAGTTCCGGTGGCTAAGACGGCGGCAAACGGTGAAAAAAAGTTGTGAAAACCGAACTGAAAAAGCTGCATTCCGGCCAAACGAAGAAGCTGGTGGAGAAACCACCACCACCGGTGAACTCAGGGAGCTGGGGCGCATCTTCCAGTGCAGTGCAGTGCGTTTTTCCGGGCGACGACGCGTGTGGCAGTTTTCGGCGAGGTAGTTTTGAGGCAGATTGATATTTTCAATATTTCTGACATTTTGGCGTTGTTAGATTTTCGTTTCAGGGTTTGGAATTTTATTTGGACGATTTTACCCTTGGTGGTTCGAAAGTCAATTCTTGGTTGTTGTGGTGCTGAATTTGGGACAAAGTTGGCGGTCTTAAATTCGATAAAATTTCGCATCTCTCGATCTTACGGACACTGAAAGGTCCGCTCTGGTAAATTGGATGAAACTGTTTAAATTCCTGCAATAGCAGACCATCGTGTGGGTTGGTCATTAGGATTGGGGGTTGTCATTGCTTGACAACCATTGCCTATTGCTAGAATTTAGGTTTTAATTGCCTTACCTGCTTACGTGCTTGAGGTGTTAAGTTACTCTTAATTGTTTGTTCGGTCTTTTGATTGTGTATTGACGAATTTCCTATTTTTTGTGTTCTTTTGTTAATCCTGTTAGATTTCTTTTGACTTTAGGACTACTTTTTGTGGTTAATTGTCAATTTGTGTTTTCTTGTTCATTTCGTGTCTTAAAATGACTGCACGTTTTGATTTGGGAATTTTCGATGGGAAATGGGATTTTTCCATTTGGCAACAAAAAATGAAGGGAATTTTGGTTCAACAAAAGGTTTCAAAAGCTATTACTGGCATTTATCCCGTTGATTTGTCAAAGGAACAAACAGAAGAATTAGATGAGCTAGCTTACACTTCAATTATTTTACAACTATCTGATGCTGTTTTAAGAAAATTTGGTAAACTTAAAACCACGAAAGAACTTTGGAAAAAGTTACAGGACTTGTATTTGCTTAAAACTACTTCTAACAAAATTTACTTACTCGAAAAAAATTTCAGTTTTAAAATGGATCCTACAAAGGATTTGGATGACAATCTGGATGTGTTTAACAAACTTGTGCAAGATATTGTTAACTGTGATGAAGAGGTGTCTGAAATGTACAAGGCCATTATTTTACTTAATTCTATGCCTGAATCATTTAGAGAGTTTAAGAATGCAATTAAGTATGGTAGGGACAATCTAACACCTGAGATTGTCATAGATTCCCTTAGGAGTAAGGAAATGGAAATTAAGGCTGAGAACGAGGTTAAGAGGAGTGGTGAATTGCATATGTTGAGGGGTCATTTTAAGCAAAAGTGTCATATTCAAAACAGTGGTGACTCGAGTGATGACTTGAGTGAGGATGGTGGTAAGCTGATAAGTGTATTTTATACACTTATTTGTACGTCTAAATTAGAATAAATTATTATCGTTTTAGAATATATGCTATTTGATTTGTGTTTATTTGTTTACTTTGCAGAAAATATCTCAAAAGATGAAGAATGAAGTAATTGATGAGAAAAATGCAAAATTGGATGTTAATTGGAGCTAAAATGAGCAATCGATAAGTTTGTGACGTCAACCGGAAATATGCAATGTGGCAAAGTAAACAAATCAGAGGTTGAAGGACCCAGTTGAAGGAATTGAGAGTTGAAACGAGCGAATTGAGAAGATTCCAAAGTATGGGGACTATATTGTTGCAATTGGAAGTTGAAGGACTGAAAAGCAAATTAAACATGAGGTACCAACTTGCAAATATCCAATGATTGATTTGGATAATAAGAAGATATTTTGAGTATTTTTAGGAGTTAATTGGATGCAAGTATAAGTCAAAAAGGAATGGAATATGATAAGAATATTACCATAAAATTGATTCAAATCCTAGAAGATTCTGGACAGAATTCTAATCGGACTTTGAGACCAAATTTTGGGGCAGTAAACGTTCTAATTAGGAAAATTCTATTTCAAGAATAATTGTAACCCTATAAGTTATCTTTCTAACTCAATTTGAATAATCGTAATCGGATAAGGAAAGAGAAAGATATGGTCGAAATACTGAACACTGTGCAGATACCAAAAAAGACTCGCGCGCGGATTTGATGAATTTCTTTCCTTCTTCAACTTGATCTCTTCACCAACTATAAATACAACCTCTTTGCACAAAAATCAGACCTTTGCCTCTCCATAGAACGAGCCACAATCGAGAAATCAACATCAAATTCTTGGGGAATCAAGCATTGCAAAGTAGCGTGAATTGAAGATAATTGAAGAATCAAAACTTGGTGCAAGATTTCCATTCTTTATATTATTTTTAATGAACGTTAATTTTTATTGTTATTGTTCTTTATTGATGATGTGTAACTAAATTCTATGTTGGGATGAACGATGTAGCCTAGTTATATTATTTTAATTCCAAATTCTGTTATTTTAATGTTTAGTTGCATGTATTGATTTATTATTATTCTTAATGCTTGAATTGCTTGATCACCAGTTCATGATATATTGAATTATTTCCATAATCCGAGAGGTGAGTTAATAATTTAGAACATGGTAATAAATCCGATAATTGAACGAGAGATAGAGATATACTCTTGTTATTATTGCGGTCGTGTGTGAATTCTTGTATTTATTGCATCTAGATAAGGAATATTCGGACCCGCTGTAGAGATACATGGTTGACTTATGTAGGTAGAATTGATTTAAAATCGAGAGAGGAATTTCAATATAAATTAGTGAATTCGACCGAGTACATAATTAGGAAATAAAACATGGAATTGGAGTTAATTTAATTGGTTAGGTGAAATCGTAAATCCCAACTATTTTACAATCGTTTTTAAAAACAAAAAAAATTTAGTAATTTAATTCTTTAATTGATTTTTTTTGTTTTAGATTTCAAACATCAAATTATTTTGTTCATTCAAATAAGGTTTAGAACTAACACATTTCGGTACTTAATAGCAGTCCTCGTGGGACGATAATCCGGACTCTTAGGTCCACTTTATTACTTCTCACGACCCGTACACTTGCGGGGATATCTCGCATCGCAAGATATTAGTGAACAAGTTTTTGGCGCCGTTGCCGGGGACTGTTAATTAATATCGATACCAATTAGTTCTTACTTTAGTTTGAACTTTATTTTTTGTTTTTACTTTTATTTTATTTCTTAGTCTTTGTTTGGGAATTTTTTTTTTAAGCTGTGAATTGTTTCCTATTCAGGTATTGAATGAATTTTCAGACAGTTGGAAGCAACATAGCAACATGGCAGCAAACAATAATCAATGGCTCTTTGGTCGAATTGCAATTCAGACTTATCTGATGTGTGACTTCTGCTGGGAAAATCATGCTTTATGTGATTGTCCTATTGCACCCCAGGATGGTTTGTGGAGTATTGATTGTGTGGGGAATTTTTATCTAACAGAGCAGGGGTATCCACTAGAACAGTTTTTTGTGAAAAGATCATATGAGCCAGAAAAAATGGTTGAAACAACTGAAGGAAAAGAGGAAGAACCTAAAAGAGTGGATCAACCAGAAGAAAATAACTGCCATGAAGATATCGTTGTCCAAATGTCAACAACTCAAATTTCGGACATCAAGCTTAAAGAAACTTCAATAAAAACGGAGGAGTTGATCACAGAAGAGCAAATAAACAAGGAGACACTTAAAAGTGCAGACTTTATACTGCAATCCTCTAACTTCAATCACTGGGGAAAAATTGATTTCATCATTGGCACTGAAGAGATGATTGAAGTGTTCATATTGAAGTTTGAATTGAGTGGAGATGTCAACATACATGACATGGGCAAAGTGGAATTTTGGTGCATAAATCCAAATTGGAGCAAGTTCAATCGACACAAACAAAGAAGGTCATCAAAAGCTTTATTTAGAGTTCCTTGAACAATCACGGTAAAAAGTCGGGCTTTAGACTATAAACGGAGCGCTTGTTGGGAGGCAACCCAAATTTTCTTCCCTTTCACTTATTACTCTTTCATTATTTATTTTATTATTGAAATTTTAGATATATGCATGGTAGGAAATGTGTTTGAGTGTTTAGCATGATACATGTTAGGACATTTTTGCATATTAGTCTATTGGTGCATATTTAGGTATGTTTTTGATTTTGCGTGTTTTCATTAGGCAAAACTTTTATCGTCATCCCAACTCACACACACACTAGTTTGGATCATGAAATTAATGTTTGAAAAATCATTACATAGATCATGAAGTGATTAGGGGGCTAAAAACGATTTTGAAAATCAAAAATAGGAAAATTTTTCATTACAGCCGGGAACTACGCGATCGCGTGCCAATAGGATATGGCGATCGCGAATTTGCATTAAAAAAATCAACATATTTTTAAACATTGAACCACGCGATCGCTGGCACTCCAACCAGGAGATCGCATGGTGTACTGGGACCAAAATCGGCAGTTTAAGTGTTGTTCCTCATGTTTTCAATTTCAAACATTGTAAACCCGTTTTCTCTCCCCCAATCACCTCGTATTTGATCTTACATCTTGTGTGCATGTCATCAACACTTTGTTGCATCAATATCATTGCGTACATGACTTCAAAATCCAATCAAAGGTACGTAATTCTTCACTTAAATCAATATTTACTCAAAAGTTTGAAATTTTCTTTGAGATCTTGGATTTTGAAATTGTGAATGGTGAAGATTGGGCTTAGGTTAGATGTTGGAGAAGGTGATTTGTGGTTTAGTAGACAAAATCTTTGGTTCATTCATGCCTCCAAACCTATGCATACCATTTGATTTTTGCAATGCACATCATGTATTTGATGAAATGCCACAAAGACATTCTAGTGCTAATTTGAGACATCCTTTCGAGCATTTATCTTCATGATATGTTTCTCATTGATTATATGTGTGTAGTTCATGAATTAGTTCACTTCATTTCACAGAATTCATGAAAACAAATTTAGCACCATGGCAGCCTCAATGCAAGGCCACTGCAGGCCATTGCACCTGAAAATCCACTCACGTCACCAACTTTGCCATAGTTTTACATGACCCTATTGATCTCCAAAAGACCTGAATTTTTAATATGTTGTAGACCATGATGTGAACTTTAACATATCAAAATATGGCTCGGAAAAATTTGTGTTTTTCTAGACTATATCAAGGCTTAAATATGTGTGATCTACCATTGTTGAAAATTTAAAAAAAAAAAAATTTGCTTTAACCTTAGTTTGGGGGTGTGGCACTGAACTTCCATTATTTCTTATTGATGTTTATGACTTCTAATGTTACTTATCTCTTATTTGTAAGGTAAACATCAATCAAGACACCTCAAAATAAATCGGGAAAAGCAAGAAAAGGGTCGATTCATCCAAGACAATGCAGCAGGAAGCTTCAAGAAAAAAAAATACATCATCTAAACTTGGGAAGTTCTCGTTCTCGTTCTCTTTGTCTTGTTTTATTTTGTTGAATCTTTTTGACAAACATTGAGGACAATGTTCATTTCAAGTTTTGGGGTGAAAATTTATTGCATTCTTCATTCATTTTATATTCATTCGATTCTTTAGGGGCTATTTAAAAAAAAAAAAAATTAAAACTTCGTTGACATGTTTATTGCCTAGGATATAGTATGAATCAATTTGTGTTTATGCTTGAAAAGTGGACAACATGAAAGCATGAACTTATTTTTGAACTAGTTATGTTTTGCTAGATTCATATTTATTGCGCACATAGCCAGTGTTGGATAATTGCTTGTGTAAGGGATTTTGTTTAATACATGTGGGGTAAATTTATGCAATTTGAACTTAGGAATGACTTAAAAATCCCTGAACTTAGATCATAAGTTATCCCACCTCTAAATTAGAACCAATCATGCTCAAATGCAAGTTTGGGGGTAAAATTGTTGGAATTTGTATGTATTGACGGGTTGGAGGTCTGTGGTTCTTGGTTTTGCACTTTAGTCATTGCAGTTTGGTCAACTAGTATAAACCATTTCCAACATAAAAATAGAAAAATGCTGAAGGTCTTATTCTGCTCCTCAAATGCCTTTTTGACTCGAGTAAGTAAGTTCGAGGGGTCCTTCAAACCTGGTGCCCTAAAGCCAACTGGCTTGGGAGTCATCGACCTAAAGCTCGCTACACGGGTCAATTAGAAAGCAAGTACGGAGAGTGGACTTACACATAAGACATTATAATATCTTTAACTTTTCTGTTTAAGCCTTTATGACTCGGGCAAGTACGTCTGAGGGGTTCTTTGAACCTGGTACCCTAAAGCCGTCTGGTTTGGGAGTTGCCGATCTGAAAGCCCGCTACAGGGATCATATAGAAAGCCCGTATGAAAAGTTCTGCACAAAGATGGTAAAAGATAGGGACAATTAAAAGAAAAAGTCGTCCATCAAAAGAAATATATATATATATATATATATATATATATATATATATATTATTGCATGGTATAAGCTTTGTTGACTGAGCTGTGGTGGTTGATATTGTAGAATTGGGGTCCACTTTCTTTTGACTTGTTATGCACGCATATTTCTGATTCTGACTACCTTGTGTGGAAAAAGCAAAGAATATTTTTAGAACCCACATAGATAGAAACCCGAGATGTGAGAGAAAAGCAGAAAGTGGTGATCATCCATGAGCGTTGAAAAGAATTTCATTAGAAATCATATATTGACCACATGGGATTCGGGCTTGATTATACATAATGGGCCACACAGTGTTGAGTATATCTTTTGCATGAGTATGCGTTTGACATTGGATATTCACACACAAACTTAAAAATCTGGCAGATATAACTAAAAATTATTTTGCATTGTTGTTCATGACGCTTGCTGAAGCTTAAATTGGTTTGGACTGTAGAGGCATATGGTAAACATGTTGACACAACAAAAATATTTGTTCTCTTATTTCTCTGATTTTTGTAGTTTATTTTACATTGTTCGAGGACGAACAATAATTTTAGTTTGGGGGTATTTGATAAGTGTATTTTATACACTTATTTGTACGTCTAAATTAGAATAAATTATTATCGTTTTAGAATATATGCTATTTAATTTGTGTTTATTTGTTTACTTTGCAGAAAATATCTCAAAAGATGAAGAATGAAGTAATTGATGAGAAAAATGCAAAATTGGATGTTAATTGGAGCTAAAATGAGCAATTGATAAGTTTGTGACGTCAACCGGAAATATGCAATGTGGCAAAGTAAACAAATCAGAGGTTGAAGGACCCAGTTGAAGGAATTGAGAGTTGAAACGAGCGAATTGAGAAGATTCCAAAGTATGGGGACTATATTGTTGCAATTGGAAGTTGAAGGACTGAAAAGCAAATTAAACATGAGGTACCAACTTGCAAATATCCAATGATTGATTTGGATAATAAGAAGATATTTTGAGGATTTTTAGGAGTTAATTGGATGCAAGTATAAGTCAAAAAGGAATGGAATATGATAAGAATATTACCATAAAATTGATTCAAATCCTAGAAGATTCTGGACAGAATTCTAGTCGGACTTTGAGACCAAATTTTGGGGCAGTAAACGTTCGAATTAGGAAAATTCTATTTCAAGAATAATTGTAACCCTTTAATTTATCTTTCTAACTCAATTTGAATAATCGTAATCGGATAAGGAAAGAGAAAGATATGTTCGAAATACTGAACACTGTGCAGATACCAAAAAAGACTCGCGCGCGGATTTGATGAATTTCTTTCCTTCTTCAACTTGATCTCTTCACCAACTATAAATACAACTCTTTGCACAAAAATCAGACCTTTGCCTCTCCATAGAACGAGCCACAATCGAGAAATCAACATCAAATTCTTGGGGAATCAAGCATTGCAAAGTGGCGTGAATTGAAGATAATTGAAGAATCAAAGCTTGGTGCAAGATTTCCATTCTTTATATTATTTTTAATGAACGTTAATTTTTATTGTTATTGTTCTTTATTGATGATGTGTAACTAAATTCTATGTTGGGATGAATGATGTAGCCTAGTTATATTATTTTAATTCCAAATTCTGTTATTTTAATGTTTAGTTGCATGTATTGATTTATTATTATTCTTAATGCTTGAATTGCTTGATCACCAGTTCATGATATATTGAATTATTTCCATAATCCGAGAGGTGAGTTAATAATTTAGAACATGGTAATAAATCCGATAATTGAACGAGAGATAGAGATATATTCTTGTTATTATAGCGGTCGTGTGTGAATTCTTGTATTTATTGCATCTAGATAAGGAATATTCGGCCCCGCTGTAGAGATACATGGTTGACTTATGTAGGTAGAATTGATTTAAAATCGAGAGAGGAATTTCAATATAAATTAGTGAATTCGACCGAGTACATAATTAGGAAATAAAACATGGAATTGGAGTTAATTTAATTGGTTAGGTGAAATCGTAAATCCCAACTATTTTACAATCGTTTTTAAAAACAAAACAAATTTAGTAATTTAATTCTTTAATTGATTTTTTTTGTTTTAGATTTCAAACATCAAATTATTTTGTTCATTCAAATAAGGTTTAGAACTAACACATTTCGGTACTTAATAGCAGTCCTCGTGGGACGATAATCCGGACTCTTAGGTCCACTTTATTACTTCTCACGACCCGTACACTTGCGGGGATATCTCGCATCGCAAGATATTAGTGAACATAAGCATAAATGTAAGAGTTGGGACAAGTCAAGGTCCAGTATGGGTGGCAAGCGATGTTTCGGCTGTGGTAAGAGTGGACACTTTATAAGAGATTTTCCTAAGAAGAAGGATAAGCGGAGAGGTGAGGCGAATGTGATTGAGTCTAGTTATGAGTGATTGAGGGTGACCCTTATTGCTAGGGATCCTAGTTACTGCATGTGCATCTGTGTGATCCTTTCTGCATGTGTGTGATTACTTAATTCGATGCATTGTTTTGTGTAACATTTCAAGTTGTTTGATATGTGTTATTTTGCATGAATTTGTGTGTAATCAGTCTTTACTTAGTGTAATGTGTTGGCATGCATAGTGGGTTTGTGATGCATTAGTAGTGAGTGTGAGAGTGTGTGTGAGTATGTCTTTTGGTAATATGTGGAGTAGATGCCTGATAGTACATTGATGAGATGTACGGGGGGGGGGTGAGTGTGACATTTGAATGTCATATAAATCTTCTATCTGAGAATCCTGGCTGGGTGAAGTGTTAAAAACACTTAGATCACTTCTATTAGGTGGAGACCCATTATCCCCTTAAGTTGAGAAAAGTGTGATTTTGATAGAGGAGCATCCCATAGATTTATGATCTATTCTTGTTTACCAGTTAGGCATGTGTGGTGACCAATCTAGTGAGCATATGTGGCGATGTGTGTGATTTGTGTTCTCGAGGAAGGAGTTACACGGAATGGGATAGGATAATTGTGTGAGGTCTTTTCATTGGGTCATTTATGCATTGTGGTGTATATGTGTTGGCCATTGTGTTTGATTAACTTTGTGTTAGTCTTATGTTCTTTGTGAGCATGTTTTGGAAAGATTTATGTATTATCTTATGGTTATATATGTCATCGCATGTTGTATGTTCTTGATTGATTATTGTGATTATCTGTCTTCTGCTTGGATGTTTTTTACCTTAGTCCTAGCGAGTAAATGGAGCAGGTATGGTGTGTATTTCAAGTGCGAGACACGAGGTAAGGTCTGTGATTCCAATTTTGTTTGGATTACCTTGACTGCGCAAGTATAGACATTGTGTTGTTTTTCTTGCAGGTTGATTGGGTATCAATGTGGAGATTTGTTGGGTTTTTTGATACCCAATAAATCCGGGCGATGATGTAAAAATAGTTGTGGGAATATAACGACACCTCGATAGATAGTTCGACTCGATAATGACAAAGGACCACTCGAAGTGACTTAATTGATAGTTGCTCGTGGCCCACTTGGATGACCCATTTGTGGTGATTTTGGTCATAGCATTTGGGCTTGTGATTTATATGGTTTGACCCATTTATTGGTGCCCTTAGCCCAAACCTTATATAACTGGCGTTTGCTCATTAGTCTAAGAAGCTGGAACTTGAGAATTTGAATAATACAGAGAGAGAGAGAGAGAGAGAGAGAGAACGTGAGCCTGCATCTTGGAGCCTTGCTTGGTAGTCTCCACTGTAATTCACTTTCTTCTTCTTCTTACATTGGTGTAACCAAGAAGTGTGTTGTTGAGTCGAGCTCGAATCGAGGTGTCGATCTTGGAGTGCTTACTGAGCCCGAGAGGTGTATCGAGGACCCAACCGCATTTTCAACATTTGGCAATAGAGATGAGCTTCAACACTGTTCATTGTCTCCCTCTTCTGCCATCTGATTATTTAACTTAACATTTCTTTTAACTATTAAGAATGAAAAGCGTTCAACGTTTATTTGATTCCTTGAGGACTCAGTAAAGAAGAAATCTTCACCCCCTCAAAGAAACATATCAAGAAGCACATGGATTGGAGAAAAGCGACTTTTAAAGAATGGGGCTCTCAATAAAGCAGGGGTGGACCTAAGGGGGGTCCTAGTGGGGCATGTGCCCCACTAAAAAATCTGATTTTTTTTTTTGGAAAGAAACTAGAATTTGAGATTTTAGTTTGTTAAAAATTTGTGTTTAAAAATATTTTTTTATATTTTCAATGTAAAATATGTGGTTGAAAAGTAGACAGAGAAAATTAGTGATGTTAAAAAGTGGTTTGAAAAATTGTATTGTTTAAAAACATATATATATATTTTTATAGTTTGTCAAACAGATGTTAAATTATATACTTTTGTTTGGAGTTTATACTTTCAAATTAATATTTTGTGCTATTGATCTCTTTTGAAATTTACATTTGGGGATTGAATATATTTATACAATTATTTATTTCTTTGTTTGTATCAGTAATTAATAAATAAAATTGTAATAACATTTCAAGTGTCTCTTCGTTTTTCGCAACATTTATACAACTTTGATCGTGGTGATTGGTATTCGTTGAATATCTGTTTACAATTGTTTATTTGATCGTTTGTATTAGTTATGAATAGATATTTGAAACATAAATCTGCATTTTTTAAAGGATATTTCTAAAAAAAAAAATTCAGGGGCGCTGCCCCCGAACCTCCGTAAACTCCGTCGCGAATAACAAAAATTCATTTTTGTGCCCCACTAAGATGGAACGTCTACGTCCGCCACTGATCAAGGGCCTAATATCTTACTATAATTATGATAATTATTATTACAAAAGAATGTATACAAAATTTATATTCAATTGTGAGTAATAACTTAGTATTCGATTAGTTTCCAGTGGACTAATCAAACATTTATCTAAATTTTAAAGGGATAAGAACATATTTCTAATTCCATCAACTAAGTGATAGTCTTACATACCAAACATGACCTGGAAGACAAATAAGCGTAAAAAAATTGTTGTTAATGGGAGGAGAGAGAAAAAAAAACCAAGTTAATGCTAAACGAATCATTTTAAACGGATATAATTTTTGTTACGATTTAGTATTTCAAAAATAATGTAGTAAAATATTGTGCAAAAACTTCACATGAATATTAAGATATTACTATTACCATTTTATTTGAACTTTCAAGATTAACCAAACGAAAAAAATGAATCAAGATTAACCAAACGAAAAAAATGAAGTAATAATAATAATAGGATGTTAAATGACCATTTTAAATGATTATAATTTTGTTACATTTGACGATTTTGTAATTCGAAAATAATGTTATAAAGTACTATGTGAAAGTTCCAGTTGAGCATGTTGCACCTGGTGCGATTTACCTGGTTGACATAGTTTGCAAACTATTACGTCAATTCAAATATTTACCCAATAAATACCCAATGGATAGGCTATGTGAGTTCTCTTGTAAATAAAAAAAAAAAAAAAAAAAATTATTAATAAATAAAGATTTTCAAATAGCGTGAAAGAATCTCGTAAATTAAGGAAAGACATGTCGCTGGTAATTAGGAAAAATGATTAAGATCTATTAAATTAATTTAAAAGTTTATTATTTAAAATAGTACCTTTTAGACAAGTGTTGTAACATATATGCTAACTAACATTACTCTATCTATTTGTTATAAATATCTTGGGTGTGAATGACCCATTATGCCCTTGTAAAGTTTATATTATTACAATTGTACCATTATCTACCCCTATAAATAGGGTGCTTCACTCCTTCATTTAACACACAATTGGAATACATAAATTCTCTCTCTATCTCTATATTCTCTCTAATATTTTGATAGTCTTGTTCTATCTAATACTTTGGTAGTTTTACAACACGTTATCAGCACGAGATTCTAGCCAACTGAGTTAAGAAGGTAATAATTTTAAATATATTTTATATATTATGCTACCACCTACATGGTTGGTTTTACCACCTACATGGTTGGTTTTATCAGTTTTAATTATATCATGCTACCACCTACATGGTTGGTTTTACCACCTACATGGTTGGTTTTATCAGTTTTAATTATATCATGCTACCACCTACATGGTTGGTTTTATCAGTTATAATTATATCATGCTACCACCTACATGGTTGGTTTTACCGATTTTAATTATATTATGCTACCACCTACATGGTTGGTTTTACCAGTTTTAATTATATTATGCTACCACCTACATGGTTGGTTTTACCAGTTTTAATTATATCATGCTATCACCTACATGGTTGGTTTTACAATTTTTTTAGTATATCATACTACCACCTATATAATTGATTCTACCAGTTTTATTATCGTTGGTTCTACTGGGTTTCTTTAAATATATGATTTAAATGAAATCACATTTTATGTATTTTCAAAAAGGATAAATTTATAATATAATCAATTCATCATTCCAATAAAGTGTACTTACAAAAGTAAAAGTTATTTTTCTTTTTGAAAATTAAAATCACAATTTCAAAAGATGTAATGATTAAACATCACTTCATGAAACATGGTTACATACATACCACATAATTCTTGAAATGCAATTTCTGAAAAATCTTTTGTTAATGTCACTATCATTATACGTATTAATCAATTTATTCTTGATAATTATTATCTGGATTAATTGATACCACAACTTAGATTTACATAGCAATTTCGAAATTTTGTTTCATTGCTACAACAACTTAGAATTATAATTAATATTCCAGAAGAATAAAAACTCGATATAGAAATCATGTCATTAATTCTTTACTGAGATTTTTCAAGGAATTAATTATTTTTCATGTTTGATTGAATAGTTATCCTAATGGCAAATATCACAAAACTCGAGTTCATTGCACTAGATTTATCCGGGAAAAATTATCTATCATGGATCCTAGATGCCGAGATCCATCTTATTTCAAAAGGGCTTGGAGAAACAATCAAAGAAGGAAACAACGAATCCCTGCAGGATCGTGCAAAAGCACTTATTTTCCTTCGTCACCATCTTCATGATGGATTGAAAATAGAATATCTTACTGTGAAGGATCCACAAGAACTCTGGAAAAACTTAAAAGACAGATTTGACCATCAGAGGACTGTAGTCCTCCCAAAAGCCCGTTATGAATGGATGCATCTTCGTTTACAAGATTTTAAAACTGTGAGTGAGTACAATTCTGAACTATTTAGAATATGTTCAAAATTGAATTTATGTGGAGAAAAAATCACTGAAGCAGATATGCTAGAAAAAACATTCTCCACCTTTCACGCCTCAAATGTGCTCCTGCAGCAGCAATATCGTGAGCGTGGTTTTAAAAGGTACTCGGAACTCATATCTTGCCTTTTGGTAGCCGAACAAAATAATGAGTTGTTGATGAAAAATCACGGATTACGTCCAACCGGTTCTGTACCATTTCCTGAAGCAAGTGGTACTGCATTTCCTGAAGCAAATGCTATATCAAGAAATAGACACGGATACAAACGTGGCCGTGGCCGTGGACACGAACGTAGGCGTGGACACGGACATGAACAAGGACGTGGACGTGGACGTGGAAGGAATTCTGGACAAAATCATCAACAACATGGCCACATGGTTAAAAGGCACAAGGCAAATGAGAATAACATAATCAAACGGCAACACGAAGAAAGTTGCTTCCGATGTGGCATGAAAGGGCATTGGTCACGTACCTGTCGTACGGCAAAACATCTTGTGGACCTTTACCAACAGTCTATCAAAGGAAAAGAAAAAATAGAGACAAATTTAGCTGATTGTCCAGTTAATAGGACACACTTAGATGTCTCTGATTTTTATACTGGTGATATGGAAAATATAGATTAGTTTGCTTTATCAGAAAGTCACGATGTTATTTTGAAATCTTAATATGTATTGTCCGTTTGATGTTAAATTATGTTTAACTTCTTTTTATCATAAATTCACTTTTCTAAAATATCTATTTGATTATATTTTAGATGAATTGCCAAGATACATGTCTTGTTGATAGTGCAACAACACATACTATTCTCCGGAAGAAAAAGTATTTTCTGAACTTAACATTAGCGGAAAATAATGTTAATACAATATGCGGCACATCGAAGATCGTTGAAGGCTCCGGTAAAGCCTATATTATTTTATCAAATAATACACAACTATGTATTAACGATGCACTATACTCAAGCAAATCCAGAAGAAATTTGCTCAGTTTTAAGGATATCCGCTGCAATGGATATCACATTGAAACAATGCAAGAAAACAATATTGAATATCTTTGCATTACTTCTTTTGTATCTGGCCAGAAGCAGATAAAAGAAAAACTTCCGGCACTTCCTTCTGGAATGTATTATACATCCATAAAAGAAGTCGAATCAAACAACGTCAGGAACCCGAAGTTCGTAGACTTAAAAAGTTTTAGACTTTGGCATGATCGACTTGGACATCCAGGAGCTATAATGATGCGTCGAATAATTAGCAACTCACATGGACATCCTTTAAAGAACCAGAAGATTCTTTCACCTAATGATTATTCATGTGTTGCTTGCTCGCAAGGGAAATTGGTCATTAGACCTTCCACTACAAAGGTAAATGTTGAATCTCCAACTTTCTTAGAAAGGATTCATGGAGATATATGTGGGCCGATACACCCACCATGTGGACCATTTCGTTATTTTATGGTACTAGTTGATTCTTCTACTAGATGGTCGCATGTCTGTTTACTGTCCACAAGAAATGTAGCATTTTCTAGGCTACTTGCTCAAATAATAAAATTACGAGCTCAATTTCCTGATTACTCAATCAAGACAATTCGTCTTGATAACGCTGGTGAGTTTAGATCACAGAGATTCAATGAGTATTGCATGTCCATTGGGATTGCAATAGAACATTCAGTTTCTCATGTCCATACACAAAATGGGTTAGCGGAGTCATTTATTAAACGTCTACAATTAATTGCTAGACCACTACTCATGAAAACAAAACTCCCAGCTTCTGTTTGGGGTCATGCCATATTACATGCTGCATCATTGATTCGCATAAGACCAACTGCTTATTATCAATACTCACCTCTGCAACTTGCATCTGGTCATGAACCTAATATTTCTCACCTAAGGGTTTTTGGTTGTACTGTCCATGTACCAATCTCTCCCCCACAACGTACCAAAATGGGTCCCCAACGTAGACTTGGGATTTATGTTGGTTTTGATTCACCTTCCATCATTAGGTACCTTGAACCCTTAACGGGTGATTTGTTTACTGCACGTTTTGCAGATTGTCATTTCGATGAAATGAACTTTCCAACTTTAGGAGGAGTAAAGTTGCATCCTGAAAATCAAGATAAAATTTCTTGGAATGAAACAACTCTATCTCACTTTGATCCCCGAAGTAATCAATGTGAGCAAGAGGTTGAGAAAATTATTCATTTGCAAAGAATTGCAAACCAATTACCTGATGAATTTGTTGACACACGAAAAGTGACAAAGTCATATATACCAGCAGAAAACACTCCGGCAAAGATTGATGTCCCTGTAGGACAAACTGCTATAGCAAGTGAACCTCAAAAACGCCAGAAGCGTGGTCGACCAGTTGGTTCAAAAGACATCATACCTCGTAAGAGGAAATTAAACCAACCAAAGACTCCTGGACGAGTAATAATAGAAAAGATTGATCAATCTAATAGTGGTGACATGGTTCCCGCAGAACCACAGATTTCAATGAAACAATCTAATAGTGATGACGTGATTCCTGCAGAATCACAGATGTCCGAGAATAATGAGATTTCAATAAATTATTTGTTATCTCATAAATTATGGGAAAGGGAGAATGTTGTTATAGATGATATTTTTGCCTTCCAAATGGCTCTTGAAATAATTCAGAATAATGATCCTGAGCCACTGTCTGTTAAAGAATGCCAACAGAGAGAGGATTGGCCAAAATGGAAGGAAGCCATGCAGACGGAGTTGAATTCCTTAGAAAAACGAAAGGTGTTCGGACCAGTAGTTCGAACACCTGAAAATATAATCCCTGTAGGATACAAATGGGTCTTTGTAAGGAAAAGAAATGAAAATAATGAAGTTACAAGGTACAAAGCCCGGCTTGTAGCTCAAGGTTTCTCACAAAGACCTGGAATTGATTATGAGGAAACATATTCTCCCGTCATGGACGCCATCACATTCAGATTTTTAATTAGTTTGGCTGTGTCAGAAAGGCTCGATATGCGCCTTATGGATGTAGTAACTGCATATTTATATGGCTCACTTGATAGTGACATATATATGAAAGTCCCTGAAGGACTTAAAGTGCCAGAAATAAATGATACATACCCGAAGAGTATGTTTTCAATCAAATTGCAAAGATCATTATATGGATTGAAACAATCTGGACGTATGTGGTATAATCGCCTCAGCGAATACTTGTTGAATGAGGGTTACAAAAATGATGATATATGCCCATGTGTTTTCATAAAGAAAACAAATATTGGATTTGCAATAGTGGCAGTTTATGTTGATGATTTAAATCTTATTGGAACTCCAGAAGAGCTCAACAAAACTGCTGATTACTTGAAAAATGAATTTGAGATGAAAGATTTGGGAAAAACAAAATTTTGCCTTGGGTTGCAAATTGAACATTTTTCAGAAGGACTATTTGTTCATCAATCTTCATATACAGAAAAGGTTTTGAAGCGATTTTATATGGATATAGCACATCCATTGACATCACCAATGGTCGTTCGATCACTTGATCCAAAAAATGATCCATTTCGCCCACTTGAAGATGGAGAAAATGTTCTTGGTCCAGAAGTACCATATCTAAGTGCAATTGGAGCATTATCATATCTTGCAAATTGCACTAGACCTGATATAGCTTTTTCTGTAAATCTACTCGCAAGATATAGTTCTGCACCAACTCAAAGGCATTGGAATGGTGTTAAACACATTCTTCGTTACCTAAAAGGTACTGTTGATATGGGATTATTTTATTCTCACAATTTGGGATCTTCTTTAGTGGGATATGCAGATGCAGGTTATCTCTCTGATCCACATCAAGCAAAATCACAAACAGGATATGTGTTTACACGTGGTGGGACGGCTATATCGTGGAGATCCGTGAAGCAAACTTTGACAGCAACATCTTCAAATCATTCAGAAATTATTGCAATCCATGAAACAAGTCGAGAATGTATATGGTTGAGAAACATGACTCATCATATCCAATCATCATGTGGATTAGCTTCGACAAAAGATAGTCCAATGATATTGTATGAAGATAATGCAGCTTGTATTGCACAACTTAAAGGAGGCTATATCAAAGGAGATAGAACAAAGCACATTTCTCCAAAATTCTTCTATACACATGAGCTTCAGAAAGCAGGTGATATCGATGTTCAACAAATTCGATCAAGTGATAATGTGGCAGACTTATTCACTAAAGCATTACCTACATCTACACTCAAGAAATTGATACATAAGATAGGAATGCGTCGGCTCAGCGATTTACGATGACTAATATCAGGGGGAGTAGCTGTACTCTTTTTCCTTCGTCTAGGTTTTATCCCACTGGGTTTTCCTAGCAAGGTTTTAATGAGGCAGCATTTATTTTTATACTCCACAATGACTGTACTCTTTTCCTTAGCTTAAGTTTTATTCCACTGGGTTTTCTTAGCAAGGTTTTTAACGAGGCAGACATTGAATATTAGGTCATTCAAGGGGGAGTGTTATAAATATCTTGGGTGTGAATGACCCATTATGCCCTTGTAAAGTTTATATTATTACAATTGTACCATTATCTACCCCTATAAATAGGGTGCTTCACTCCTTCATTTAACACACAATTGGAATACATAAATTCTCTCTCTATCTCTATATTCTCTCTAATATTTTGATAGTCTTGTTCTATCTAATACTTTGGTAGTTTTACAACACTATTCATGTTATTATGATATATTAGCCTCTGAATAAACTTATTCATAAATGTTTTTATAAACAATACAATTTTAAAAATCAATTTTTAATCATAAATATTTTTGAAACAATTATTAACAAAACTAGTGGACCTCAAAAATACTAAAAAGTTGTTTATAAATAACTTCAAGGCCGTTGAAAGGAGGCTAATAAGTTTTGTCAAAAGTCAGCCAAGCCTTTATTTGGTAAACTTGTTTATTAACTGCAAGTTTCTTATTTTTTTCAAACAACTTTTTAATCATACATATTCTCTAAATCATTTTTAAACAACATATTTTACTTCGAAAACATCACATTATTTATTTATAAAAAAAAAATATTTACCAAATATGTCAAATGTTTATAAACAACATATTTCTGATTTTCACTTGATACATGTTAACCTTAGACATTTTTCTAAATTATTTTTTAACCACATATTTTATCTTGAAATATCACATTATTTATTTTTTTTAAAAAAAAACATTTACCAAACAGAGGCCAAATCCACGAGGAGTTTGAATGGGCCTGGTGCCTCAGGGAACATCTTCCAGCGATGAAAGGGATGATGGTTTAAAGACCAGCCTCGCTTATTTAGGGGTTCGAATCCGACCCTTGACAAGTTAAAAGATAAGCCCTCACCCTGTACTCTGAAAAACATAACCTGCGATTTACATCATTTATCAAGGTTCAGGATAGGACAGGTAGGGATCCCTAAGATTGGGGTTCAACTTTTTTTTCTTTTTCTTAAATGGGCCTGGTCATTCCAACGCGGCCCACCATTTTGACATAATATACTGTCGGTCGGAGCTTCAAAGGTTTTCAAAAATCGAGTCGTGGAAGGACTACAAAGACAAACGGAGTGCAGTGAGAATGACAAGCGAAATATCCGGAGTCAAGATTCAAACCAACCCACCTCAATCTAAGCTTGATGATCTTGCTGTCTCGTCCTGGCCAACGTACGTAATTCTTCTTCTTCTTCCTCTCTCTCTCTCTCTCTCTCTCTCTCTCTGTGTGTGTGTTGTGTGTACTTGTTCAACTATTTTAAATTTATGCATTTTCTACATTCAGTTGCAATGCATCTAATTAAAATTGTTTTTTAATAGTTTTGTCTTGGTTGACACAATCATCCTTTGGTTTAACCAGAATACTTGTGTCTAGGCAGGGTATTGATTCTTCTGTCCTAAGTTCTTTCATTAGTTTAATGTCTAGGGCAGGGTATTGCGTCTTCTGTCCTAATTTCTTTCATTAGTTTAAAGAGAAAAGTTAAAACTGCTTAATATTTTGGAATTTTATTAGGGTAGCTATATTGCCACCACAAAACTTAATTCTTACACCATATTTTTAAGTGATTTCTTTATTGACTAAAATAGACATAAAAGAAATTACAAAAAATTCCTTTTATTTTTCTCACACTATTTTTACATACACTACCGTCTTTCAAATAAATTTCTTTTCTTTTCTTCTTTATATTTAGGGTTGCTATATTGCCACCACAAAATTTATTTTTTACACCACAATTTAAAGTATTTTCTTTATTCATAAAAATAGACATAAATAAAATTATATACATATCCTTTTAATATTATCTCACTAAAAATAATTTTTATATACATCACATCTTTCAAATATTCTCTTATCTTATCTATGTTTATTTTTCTAAATCATCTTGTTCTTCTTGTTATTTTATATTTTTGCTTTTCAATACCAAGTTAATTAGAATAGATGTTAATACAATAATTTCATATGAGTTTTCAATAATAACATCATGCAAACATTAATATAAGTTAAAGTTTAGGACTTTAGATCAGCGAAAGATTTTTATTGTTTAAGGTTCCCTATATTTTGATGTCACCTAGGATTTTGATTATTTAATTATATTTGATTTTCAATTAAATTTTATATTCGATTTTCGAATTTTATGGTTTTTCAATGACATATATTTGCGTGGTCATACTGCATTCTGCCTATCGTTTTTCTAGTTGCATCTAGTATTTAAAAAAAAATAGTGATTCTAATTTCTAATTGCATCTAGTATTTAAAAAAATATATATATATATATGTGTATCAAGTATTTAGAAGTCAACCGCCTACTATGTTTATATGAAATTGAATATCTTATTGTTTCAATTATCCATCAAACAACAATTAAAAAATGTGTAACATGGAAATATGAACCTAATTAATTGTAATTAAGGAAATAATGGGTGGCAATGATGAGGAAAAAGGGGAGAAATATTGAGAATTTGGGATGATGAGTACACCACAATAATATATTTATTTTTTTTAAGTTTTTATAGAATTATGAGTATTATTGTAAATTTGTTGTGGTGTATTTATTGAAAATATATTTTAATTGTGGTGTGATTATAATGTGGTGTAGTAAATAAATTTTGTGGTGGTAATATAATTACCCATTTTATTAACCGCAAATTTAATAGTGAGCAGTTGAAGAGTTCCATCGCAACTTGTCCCTTCCTATTTACAAGTTTAGTGGGTTGGGAGTGTCCTACAAAGTCTTCTCCTCCCGTTTTCTTTTCTTCTTTTGTTTCCTTCCTTACGAGCCTCTATCCAATTTGGGGGCTTCCTGTTTTCTTTTCTTCTTTTGTTTCCTTCCTTACGAGCCTCTATCCAATTTGGGGGCTTGAGAGCTACTACATCAAAAATTGGCCACAGTTTTCTCCCATTTATTGGATTCATTTTGTTTGTAACATTGCAAATATGTGTCAATATTGTAGCATATATCAATGTCATCTATTGGGTTTTTCACTTCATCCAGTATCACCACAACCACAGCATGTGAACAAAGGATGTCGGTGAGATCCCATCTCCTACAAGCTAAAAAATGCTCTTCCAAATCCACAAAACATATTTCCCACTGATTGGGAGTGTCCTACAAAGTCTTCTCCTCCCGTTTTCTTTTCTTCTTTTGCTTCCTGAGCCTCTGTCCAATTTAGGGGCATGAGAGCTACCACATCAAAATTTGGCCACAGTTTTCTCCCATTTATTGGATTCATTTTGTTCGTAACATTGCAAATGTGTCAACTTTGTAGCATATATCAATGTAGTCTATTGGGTTTTTCACTTCATCTAGTATCACCACAGCCACAGCATGTGAACAAGGGATGTCGGTGAGATCCCATCTCCTACAAGCTAAACAACGCTCTTCCAAATCCACAAACATATTTCCCACTGAAAATTTTTGGTGAATTGTTTCATTTTTTATTGATACGTAGTCTGGTATATATACAGAGGAAAAAAGATCAAATCTGATCTTCTCAAATAGGAAACAAAATCAGCTAAATAAAGAGAATAAACCTAGGATATTTACAGCAATAAAAACAACTAAAACATACCTAGAAATTTGCTATTCATGATCACAATCCCTGATTTTTAGGATCCATATTGACTAGCTCGATTTCCTACACTCCCCCTCAAGTTGGTCGATATATGCTTGATATTCCTAATTTAGAACTTAGCTCGTAGAAGTTAGGATGATGACGGTGTTTTAGTCAGAATGTCTGCTGCCTGTTGCTGAGTAGGAACATGATTCAGGGAGATCACATTATTTTCAATCTTCTCACAGATGAAGTGCCGATCAATTTTAACATGCTTTGTCCTATTGTGGTGAACGGGATTCTTTGCAATAGCTATAGCTGATTGATTGTCACAAAGAACTTCTATAGGACCCTCTGTTTTAATTCTAAGTTCTATAAGTAGACGTTTTAACCAGATACCTTCACAGATACCATGAGCTAGGGCTCGGAATTCAGCTTCAGCACTGCTGCGAGCCACTACCTGCTGCTTCTTACTGCGTCATGTCACTAGATTTCCCCATACAAATGAGCAGTACCCTGAAATAGATCTCCGGTCAATAGGTGATCTAGTCCAGTCTGCATCTGTATAGACTTCAAGATTTCTATTCAGAGTTTTCCTAAACATTAGCCCCTTCCCATAATTACCTTTGAGATATCTAAGGATTCGGTACACGGCATTAATGTGATCCTCCGAGGGATTATTGAGAAATTGGTTGACAACACTAACTGCAAAACTAATATGAGGTCAAGTGTAGGTTAAGCTAATCAATTTTCCCACTGTTGAAATGTTAAATTAATATTGTAAGGACCAAGATAGTTGTTTAGAATAGTGTAGGGACTAGTAGGCAATTATGTGTTTTAGGTTTTCTATTTATACCTTGCATTGTAACACTTTCATATCAAGAAATACAATTATACTTTCATCCTTAAATTTCAACATGGTATCAGAGCCAAATTTGATCTTGGCTTAGGTTTCCGGCAACTGCCGTTTTCCGGCAGGCGGCACAGCCGCTTGTCCGGCCATTTCCTTATTTTCCGGCCAAGTTTTCTTGTTTTTTTTTTTTTTTGCTTGTCCATCCAGTTTTGAATGTGCCGAGAGCAGCCAAATGAGATTTCTTGAATATTTTCTTCTCCAGCCTTCTTTCAGTTTGTGCTGCCGCCGCCTCTTCTTAGTTCACGCACCATATTTTGCTGTTTTCGAGCGTCGACACCACCATTCCGAGGCTGACCCAGACGACTAGCCAGCACTGTTCTCTGATCTATTCTCCAGCGAATCCCCCTTGGTGGCTCCTTTTCCAGTCAGACGAGTGGTGTTGGGAGAAGAAAGGAGAAGAAGGAAGAGAAGGGAAAGAAAAAAAAAGGAACTGACTGCCGGCGGCTGCGGGAGAGAAAGAGAGGGAAGCCGATGGTGGTGGCTGGGAAGTTGGAGAAGGTGGAGGCGCGGTGATGAAGATGATGGTGGTGGCTGGGTTGTAGGCTGTTACAGAAAAAATGCCGACTGTGTTGAAGAAAAAAAAAAATACCGGCGGTCGCCGGCGATGGCGGCGCCTCCGGAGAAGGCCTGTAGGTTTGGGATTTGTGACTCTTGAGTTTAGGGTTAGGGTTTGGAGATAAATGATGGATATTTGGTTTTATTTGTTGATTGGGCCTAAAGGTTGGGGAGTGTTGAATTGGTTTATTGGGCTTGTATTGTTATTGAACTCATTATTGGGTTGTTGTCTTGTTGGGTTGTTTATTGCCCAATTCTGCCCTCAAAGTTATCGATTTGACAAGTTGGACCCTCAACTTTCAAAAAGTTACATTTCAGCCCCGAACTTTCAAAATTCACAATTTAGCCCATTATCTTTTTATTTTATCAGTTTTAGTCCCTCTACTTTCTGGAAGTTCATTTTCAGTCCTGAACTTTCAATATTTTCATTTTGGTCCTTGATTTTTCAGAATTTGCATTTCAGTCCCTGATCCTTAATTTTGTGCAAATCGGCCCCTAGCTTTTCAATTTCACTATCTTTCTTGGTGTCTTTTTATTAGCCTTTTATTCGTAAGATCAGTTCTTTTATTAGGTCGACCTGGTGATCGCCTCTTGACTGATTTACGTCTCTTTATGTTGGCTTTCCTTTGTGTTCGGAGTAAGGATTTTCCGTTGTTTACGGGTTGTGGATTTTAATGTATCCAAATTGATCCTTCGTTATGGCATCGTCCAAGAATACTATTGAAATTGGAAGAAAGGGGAGCACTTTGTTATTTACTTGAAGTTGTTATTCAAGTTTGTTGTTTACATTATTTTCAAGTTGATGTTTATCTTTGCATCAACTTGAGGGGGAGTGTTGAAATGTTAAATTAATATTGTAAGGACCAAGATAGTTGTTTAGAATAGTGTAGGGACTAGTAGGCAATTATGTGTTTTAGGTTTTCTATTTATACATTGCATTGTAACACTTTCATATCAAGAAATACAATTATACTTTCATCCTTATATTTCAACACCCACCAAACACTGGTACCTAACTTGATCAACAGTTCGTCCCTCTGTCGGAGCTCTAAGTTTAGTATTAGGGTCCATAGGTGTCTCTGTTGGTTTACAACCACTGAGATACCTTGACTTGACCTAGCCACTTCCATTCCCAAAAAATACCTTAATTGTCCTAGATCCTTGATTTCAAACTCTATAGATGAAACATTTCCTCTTCACAATTGCAAAAGCACTATATCATCCACATATACTAATACAATTAGTATAGTTAGTCTCCCACTATTTGCATGTTTCACAAACGGGGTGTGATCAGACTGACATTGAGTGTAGCCATCTTGCCTTAAAACTCTTGTAAATCTATCAAACCAAGCTCGAGGTAATTGCTTGAGGCCATAGCGAGATTTTCGCAATTTGCACACTTTTCCTTTAGTGAATTTATCATCAAACCTGGGAGGTATGTCCATGTACACTTCTTCAACTAGATCTCCATTGAGGAAAGCATTTTTCACATCAAGCTGGAACAAGGGCCACTCTTGATTGGCAGCAATGGAAAGAACTCGGATGGTATTCAGTTTAGTAACAGGGTCGAAAGTCTGTTGGTAGTCAATACCATAAGATCGAGTGAACCTTTTCGCCACAAGGCGAGCCTTGAATCTCTCAACACTTCCATCAGCTTTGTGCTTGATTGGGAAAATCTATTTGCACCCAACTGTTCGCTCTAGGTTAGGTTAGGTTCTTAGCTCTGTTGATTTTCCTTTAAAATCCTCTCCGTATTATCCTTATTAGCATAAAAATTCATTTTTTTCTTAACCTCTTTTGTCCTCTTTCTCTTCACCTTCTCCCCCCCCCCCCCCCCCCACTACTCTTCTTACACTTTTTCCCACTCTCTCTTTGCTCCCCACTCACATCCACTCTTTTCTTTCTTTTTCCCTTTTCCTCCTCTCTTTTGAGCTTCAATTGGTTCTTATAAATTTCTTCCGGACTCAAAGGTGGTAGTAGTGTCACGGGTAGGGGTGGGCATTGGGTAGTTCAGTTCGGGTATATCAAGAATCGGAACTGAACCACACTTTTCGGTTCTTGTAAAATGAAACCATTCGGTTCCATTGAATCACAAGAACCAAACCAGAACCAAACCATTCGGTTTTGGTTCTAAATTGGTTCTACAATAATAATTATTTTTTGGGGGCCTTATCGAGGAATATCAAGTCTCTAGAAGCGAGCCAATAACTTGAAATAAATTTCTACCGAATATACTAAGATCAAGGATTTCGAAAATTCTTTCACCCTGAAAAAAATATAGGATTCTTCATGAAATAGAAGATATTCATAAACCAAAATAAGAAACAAATGGTCTGGAAAGTTTTTGGAGCATGACAAGAAGCCATACAAATTGATAAATTTGTTTAAATAAACTTGTGGGATGAATCATGAGTTTTAAAAGCATTATTATTAATTTTTTTATATTTGTATTTAAATATTTAATTAACTTCATCTTGGTCATTTACATCTTCGTTTATTAATAAGTTATCTCATTCTATTTTCATTTACTAAGAATTTTCAGTCCAAGTGTGAAGTTAAAGTTTACAATGAGGTTGAGACGTAACAAATTTCATAAAAAGAATTTAATCATTTTCACTTTACGCAAAAAAATTACAAATTCTTTTGATTTTTAGTTTTAGGACAACCAATTAATACCATAAAAAAAATAAGGATAAAAAATATGGTTCTAACTTCGGTTTTTCGGTTCTAAAAGCGAAACTGAGGTTTCAAAACCAATTGCCTATTTTATTTTTTAAAACCATATGATTTCGATTTTTTCGGTTAGCTTCTGGTTCGGTCATATCGGTTCCGATTTTTTTGCCCACCCCTAGTCACGGGTTTCCAAATGAATTCATTTGGAAGCTATACCTATTTTTCCTCCCATCATGCACGGCTTTCCTGGCATATTGCCAAGGCCTACCCAAAAGTATATGTGTAGCTTGCATGGAATCACATCACAAAGCACTTGATCATTATGTCTCAATGTTGAAAGTAAGAAATACTTGCTTACTTACCTTCAACTCTCCATAATCACTCAACCATTGCAATTTATAGGGATTAGGATATGGCATTACCAGTAATCCTAGCTTTTTCACCATACTAGTACTAGCCACATTTGTGCAACTCCCACCATCAATAATGATGCTACAAACTTTATCTCTCTGTGAGACACCTAGTTTGAAAAATATTCTCTTTGCTTAGCCATTTCATTAATTTTGGCTTGGGTGTTGAGAGATCTTATGGTGACCAAAGACTTTGGTAGACTAACAACTCCCACCATCTCTTCTTCCTCACTCTCACTATCTTCTTCCTTTTGCACTCGATATTTCTCCTCTTCATCTCCTGAGTACCACTCCCCATTTTTAATGAACTTCACTCTATTGTTAGGGCACTCACACGAATAATAACCCTGACCCCTACATTAGAAATACTCAATATCTCTACTTCTAGAAGTAGTAGCGACAATCTTGGGCTTATCCTTAATAAAGCCAAATTCCTTCCCATTGGATGATTCATTCTTGTCCTTAGGTGGCATTTTATCACCCTTCTCATTCCTCTACTTAGACTTTCAAGTAGAACTAGGACCCCCCCCCCCCCCCCCCCCCAAAAAAAAATATTTTTCTTGTCATTTCTTCTTAAATTGGTCCTTCTTTAATTGGTCATCTACATTGATAGCCATGTGCACCAACTCCTCCATTTTCAATAATGGTGTAACTCCACCACATTGGCTATCTCCCTATTCAATCCACTCATAAATCGAGCCATGGTGGCCTCTCTATCCTCCTTTATGTTAGCTCTCATTAAGGCATTCTCCAACTCCTTGTAGTAATCCTCTACTCTAGAATCTTGAGTAAGAGTTTTTAGTCTTTGATAAGAGTCCCCTATAATAATGATTAGGAACAAATCTCTTCCTCATGAGACTTTCCCACTCATTCCAAGTATCAACACTACCCTCAAAATTCCTCCTCCTAATGAGCAATAAATTATCCCACCAAGCTAAGGCATAGTTGGCAAACTCCATCACCACTAACTTAACCTTTTTATCTTCGGAGTATCGATGGCACTCGAAGATCAACTCCATCTTCCTTTCCCATTCTAAGTAAGCATTCGGATCACTTTTCCCATGGAAAGAAGGAATCCTGATTTTATTGCTCCCAAGTCCCAAGATTACCATCCACCCCATCTCTACCTCGATGATTCCTCCCATAACCTTGACCAAACCCTCTGACATTCCTAACTTCTCTATTTCTACCCATGTCCCAATTTTGGTCACTACTCCCTTCACTCTCCAACTCATCATCATCATCATCATCATCATCATATTCGTCTCTAGCGCTCCTTCCATCACCCCTCCTATCATTATTATCCCTTAGTGGTGGGACTTCCCTCCTAGTCTTCAATCTTTCTAATTTTCCCTCCAACCTTCCTCCAATTCCCTCCATTTGCGTAACCGTGAGAGCTTGTATCACGTCTCTCAATTCTTAAGTTTGGGCATTGGAATATTGCTTACTTGAAGCATTAGTATTGGACATGGTGTGCAAGTGTGAAAGTGTCCTCAAACAAAATAATGAAGTAAGGAAAGATTGACACAATAGTAAGTAGAATTTCTATGCTTGCTACTATACAAGAAAAACCTGATGTCGTAACAATTCAAGAAACTAAGAAGGAGGTAATAGACAAGAGATTGATTGGTAGTATTTGGGGTTCTAGATTTAAAGAATGGACCTTTTTACCATCAATAGGCATATCTGGAGGAATATTGATTATGTGGGATTCAAGAGTACTCAGGGGTAAAGAAGTAGTTATGGGTAATTTCTCAGTTACAGTACTCTTACAACCGGTCGGAGGGGGGGAAGAGTGGTGGTTCTCAGGGATATATGGCCCTTGCTATTCAAAGAAACGAGGGGAATTTTGGGAAGAACTGGGTGGTCTATACGGACTAGGGGGTGAAAGATGGTGTGCTGGAGGAGATTTTAATGTGGTCAGATACCCATCGGAGAAGTTGAATGGAAACAGATCTACTAAAAGTATGAGAAATTTTGATCGCTTCATAACAGAGACAGGGTTAAGGGATTTGGCACTATCAAATACAGAATTCACGTGGTCAAACATGAGGGAAAGATTGGCGTGCTCTAGGATAGATAGGTTCTTATTCACAGAAGGATGGGAAACTTTGTTTGAAATAGTTAGGCAAGAAGCTCTTGTGAGGGTGACATCTGATCATTGCCCCATTGTAATGGATACGAGCAGATTCAAATGGGGTCCTACACCTTTTCGTTTTGAAAATATGTGGTTAAGGCATAAAGATTTTAACAAAAATTGGAAGAGGTGGTGGGATGACTGTGATAACCAGAGGTGGGCAGGTTACACATTTATGGAAAAATTGAAAAGAATAAAGGAAGAGCTGAAAGTTTGGAACAAAAAAGAATTTGGAGATGTGAGATTGGAAAAAAAAATCAATCATGAACAGAATTGAGGAAATAGATAAGAAAGAAGACACACAAAACATAGAAGAAACAGATAGATCTGAAAGAAGAAAGCTAAAAAGAAGATTGGAGGAACTCATAATTAGGGAGGAAATATCTTGGAACCAGAAAGCGAGGATCAAGGGGGTTAAGGAATGGGACAATAACTCCAAAATGTTCCACAGGATCGCAAGTGGGAGGAAAACAAACAATCTGATCAATAAAATAGAGAGTGACAAGGGATTGATGCTACATACAGAACAGGAAATAGAAAATGAAATCATAGGCTTTTTTGAAAACATTTTTAAAAAGGAGGTTGGCGATATTGGAATTGATGGTATAGATTGGAAGGAGATCCAAGTGGAAAGTAAACTGAAGCTCGAAGAACCATTTACAGTAGAAGTGAGACAGGGCCTATTCAACTGTGAAGGTGATAAAGCTCCAGGTCCAGATGGTTTTTCTATGGCAGCACTACAGGAAGGATGGGAAGTGATTAAAGAGGATTTGATGAAGGTTTTCATGGAATTCCATAACAATGGTATTGTGAACGCTAGAGTAAATGAAACATTCATATGCCTAATACCCAAAAAATTGAATTCAATGTCTATCAAGGATTTTCGACCAATTAGTCTGGTTTCTTCCCTTTACAAAATTTTGGCAAAAGTTCTGTCTATAAGACTAAAGGTAGTTTTACCAGAAACAATTGAGAAGGCTCAATGTGCTTTTGTAAAGGGAAGACAAATTTTGGATTCGGTCTTGATAGCAAATGAAATCGTGGAAGAGTATAGGATGAAAAAGAAAGAGGGTGTGGTACTTAAGATCGATTTTGAGAAGGCGTATGATAAAGTTAGCTGGGAATTCCTTGATTATGTGTTGGAAAAGAAAGGTTTTGGAGAAAGATGGAGAAAGTGGATATGGGGATGTGTATCTTCAACAAATTTCTCGGTGTTGATCAATGGAAAACCAAGAGGAAAATTCGGAGCATCTAGAGGCTTAAGACAGGGTGATCCCCTATCACCTTTTTTATTTATCTTAGTTGGAGATGTTTTGAGTAGAATGGTGAACAAGGCTTGTAATGAAGATATGATAGAAAGCTTTAAAATAGGAAGGAACAATGTAAGAATATCACATCTTCAATATGTGGACGACAGTATTTTCTTTTTGGAAAATAAGGATGAGAGCATCAATAATCTAATGGAAATTCTTGACATTTTTTTCTAAAAACTCAGGAATTAAAATAAATTTGACTAAGAGTACAATGGTGGGTTTAAATCTAATGGAAGGAAGAATTGAACACATAGCAAAAAATTGGGGTTATGTTAAGGGTGTGTGGCCACTCAATTACCTCGGACTACCTTTAGGGGGAAATCCAAATGCCTATTCTTTTTGGAACCCAGTGATAGAAAGAATTGCTAAAAGATTAGAAGGGTGGCACAAAGGTTGTTTGTCACGTGGTGGGAGACTTATTCTTCTCCAATCGGTACTGGGAAGTATTCCCACATACTTCATGTCAATCTTTAAAATGCCGAAGAAGGTCATAAAGATGATCGAGAAAATGATGAGAGATTTTTTTTGGGAAGGTCAGGGAGAGAATCACAGTGACCATCTAGTCAAATGGGATATCGTGTCAAAACCAAAACAATCTGGTGGGTTGGGAATTGGGAACTTAGAATTGAAAAACATGGCCTTATTAGGGAAATGGTTATGGAGGTTCCCCAAAGAATCGGAGTCACTTTGGCGCTCCATCATTCTTAGTAGGTATGGCTATCACTCTAATGGATGGGATGCGAATTTTGGAATGAACTCCACCCTTCGAGCACCATGGAAATCAATTGCAAGAGCTTGGGATAAATTTATGGAAAACATCAAATTTGTAGCGGGAAAAGGTGATAAAATCCGGTTTTGGCTTGACAAATGGATTACTGAACAATCATTTCAAGAGGCTTTCCCTAGACTTTTCCGCCTATCTAACAGCAAAAATGCTCTCATTAGTGATATTGTTTTCTTTCCATTAGCCTCTAAGCCGGTCTGGAATTTAGTTTTTGATAGGAATCTTAGTGATAGAGAAACCGAAGAATTCACTTCCCTACTAAATACTCTTGAAAATATCCACATCGATACTTTTACACCTGACAAAAGAATATGGAATGCCCACCCCTCGGGTGAGTTTTCTTGCAAATCTTTTTTATACACATTATTTCAACCAACATGTCACACCTTCTATCCACACTTTCAATTCATTTGGAAGAGTATGGTACCTTCTAAGGTTAAAATTTTTGTTTGGTTGGTTTCTTTGGGAAAGGTGAACACTTGTGACTTGATGCAATTAAAAAGACCATATTTGTACATATCCCCCTCACACTGCATTATGTGTAAAAAGGCGGAGGAGAACATCGACCATATATTACTTCATTGTGTGATTGCTAGAGACATTTGGTGCAGAATCTTGTGTATATTTGGTGAAGAAATGGCATTACCAAGAAAATGGTCTGAAATGATACGGATAAAATGTTCATGTGGGGGAAACAAGGAAAGAAAGACGATATGGAAATTGATTTTAATATCATCAGCTTGGACACTATGGACAGAAAGAAACCGGAGGATTTTTGATGATATTGAAAGATCGGTGGAGGATATCTAGGAAAATATTATTTTCCTTACAGGATTATGGGCCAGAGCTGCTGGAATTTTTAGTGGTCTAGAAAATTTTCTTTTTCGATTGGACCCTAATAGTTTTTTTGTCCCATTGTAATGAATTGCGTTTAACCTTGTGGTTAATTTCTTGAAAGTGTCATAAGGTTTCATTGACATTTGTAGTGGATGTCTTGTCCACTACCATATTTGTAACACCATTAGCATTATCTTTAATAAAAGTTTTGTGTTTCTTATCAAAAAAAAAAAAAGTTCTCTTTGAGGCATTTTGTCAAATACTTAGTAGGCTCACTTTGAATAGCATAGATTCACAAGTGTGTGTTCAAATATAATCCTCAACAAACTCAAATGTGACAACAATAACAATACCCAAGATGTAAGAATCAAGAAATACTCGTGGGCATACAAATTTTCCAATTTTTTTAATAAATTTTCGATTTTTTTTTTTTAATGAATGAAGAACAAGAAATGTAAAGATAGGTTTACCAATCTTAGAGCCAGCTCTGATACCAAATGATGCGAACCCCTTTAGTTTTTGGACCAAAAATTCTCACAAAGTTTTTTATCAAACCCAAGAAAGTTAAAATCATAAGAAGTTTGATGAATCTTGACTCAAGTTTATCCTAACCAAAATTCTAAGGAAAAATAACCCTAACCCAATGGAGAGAATGAAACAAATTTCAAGATATTTGTGGAATCAACATCTACACAAGAACAATATTCCCAAATAGAAGTTGAAGAAATTCCAAGAATAAGAAAAGATTTTACCTCTCAAAATGCTTCAAAGAGTCTCCAAATATCCAAGCTAATGTTCTAGGATTTCAAAGTGCCTATTTATTATACAAAAAGAAAAAGAAATAAAAGGTTCGGTTTTAAAAAGATGTCTCGCGAAATTTGTCTTCTGAACAGCCACACAATCGCATGGGGGAAATCCGCGCGATCACGTGGAGAACACCAAAATCTTCTACCTGTCAGCTTGTTCTATCCTGCGATCACGCGGGCTTTCATTTAGCTCCTTTTTATTTTTGATCCCAACTTAATTCTTGGCTCCTCCTTCGACTTAGTCACATTTTTTAGCCTCGAACCTTAAACCTCCTTGGCGCCTTGTATTTATGCGGCCTCAATGCATGTGATGTCGAAATTGACGATGTTATCCATTTGGGCTCGACTCCATATTTTGTGAAAAAGCCTCGTATTTATGCGGCCTCAATGCATGTGATGTCGAAATTGACGATGTTAACCATTTGGGCTCAACTCCATATTTTGTGAACGAGTCCCACCATTAATGCTTGAACTTCCTTGGCCTTGGATCTCGTCATGGGTCCCACCATCAAACTTATCAAGGGTTGACTTGTTTGACTTCCTTGATTCTCATCACACTGGGTAAATGCAATTGTTGACCAACTATTGTAAGTAGCTGACCATCGTAACTCCCTTTCAAGAAGCAAACATCAACCCAATAAGCTTTCTACAATCAAGTCTGAATCTATCCTTTCATGCCCAAAAGCACATAAATTCCTTGGACATCATGATCAGCTATGATGATGCTTGAACCAGAATTGTACGTATAACCTTAGAAACGTATGACCATAATGCATCGAGTTGTTCCTAGTTCATTTCTTCAACCAACTTCATAAATTTTCTTACTTTCCATTCGACATTTCTACCTTCGCTAGGTAGCTCCACGTGTTCTTACTCCTTAGAATCTGACATTTATCTTGCAAATTATAACCTTGTGGTCCCGAATATGTATAGAACAACGATAGTGATGTTGGGTAATCTTTGTCTTTGCGTGGGATAGTGTCGAGGTGTGGCAGGATAGGATGTTGGGGAAGGACATGATTTGGGGAAGATTAATCGGGAGAATTCGGGTTTTGGTGTTACTATGTTAGTCGAGGATGCTTCTTGATGTATGTTTCTTTATTATATGAATTACTTTTGATGCCAAAGTAAATGAGATATTAGTACAAAGGATTGAACTGATTAGACGGAGAGAGATTGAATTTGTAAATGTAAGTGTTTGTTGTTCAACTCAAAAATGAGACGGGGGGCAACAAATTTCTCACAATTGAAAAATCCATCACTTTATGCACTTTAAAGAAAAAATGTTGTAAACTCTCCTTTAGTTTCATAAATGCGTTTGTTGTTCAACTCAAAAATGAGATGGGGGAGCAATGAATTTCTCACGATTGACAATCTTCCTCACTTCAAAGAAAATGCTGTAAAATCTCTGTAGTTTCAAAAATAAGAAACAAAGAAAATTACCATCACAATATCAAGTTAATGAAATTTTGAAGATCATGTAAAAAGAAAGATTGGTAGATATTTTGTTGAACCACATGGTGTAACTAGTAGTTACCTTAAACCACAGGCTTGTGGACTTAGAGATAACTGATCATCATTTAATCTATTGAGCTTAATTAGTGTCTATTTTGTATGGGTGTATTGCTTATGTTGATAATATATGTTGTATGAATAGGTGGAGTTGTGAACCCAGCAAATTTCCATGGACATTCACTGCAAAAGAGACAATGTATCTATTAGCAGGAAAAGTGAAAGTATACATTGATGGCCAAGATGGGTTTTTTGAGATAGGGGCTGGTGATCTGGTTGAATTTCCAAATGGAATGAAGGTTACTTGGGATGTTGTTGAAGCTGTGAACAAGCACTATAACTTGGAGAAGTGATCTTCTCCCTAAATGCATCGCTTTCTTAACTCGTGGCTTTATATTATGTAAGTGATATTACTGCTAGTCAAGCTCGTTTTGGCTGATAACCATGACAATTTATGTAAAGCTAAATCTGATTCGCAACCTAAATATTGTTTTGTTGAATAGCAAATTCTCTCATCATTTTTTTAGCCTGGTTGCAGTTTGTAGCTACAGCTTGATTAACTGGTATAAGCTGTGAAACGGGTGAAGTTGAGTAGATATGATTTTCATTACAGAAATTGTTGGATTAGGAATTCTATCATTTATCCAATGTTAAATTGATGAACTGTGTCTTATTTGTAAGTAGAATTTTTTGAATTTGAAATGAAGAAGAAATGAAATAGTGGTAGAACGGTTGTGGGGAGATTTAGTTCAATTTGAACTAATGAATTCAAAATAAAGGGGCTCAGTTTGACCTTTCACTGCTTTAAAGTTGACTAGTCAAGACCTTTCTAATAGTATATACCATCTTCTGCAGATATACTATCACCATGTAAACACTATAACTATGTAATAATGATTGCAACTTCATACAACACGATCTTGGTGTACTTTGGAAAATCTGACTTCTTATTAGTTAGTGTCACATCTGGGTGTTTCTTCGTCAACCACAGGTCACTGGACTCCTTGCTAGTTGAAGTTCCTAATGAAGCTCTGTTTTATAGCAGGGTTTTATTTTAGGGAGTTTTTCATGAAGCTATTCCAACGGGACATCTTTTATAGCATAAATTCAGGATAAACAACTTTGTGGTCATTATGGAAGGAGAAATTAGTATTAAAGTCTCTTTTTATTTTTTTTTATTTTACAAGGGAATTCGCAATCGTTACCCACTGGATGCTCAATGGGTAAACTCTCGGATTGACACAATAGCTTTCAAATCATGTCAGTCAAGTAAACTGTATTAGGTAAGTTCAATGCGACACTCTACTGAGAAAGTGTTGGTAGGAGAATTAAACTCGTGATCAAAGGTATCCACGCTCACCTACTCTACCAATTCGATCCTCTCATGAGGGGTTTGATTCACATTTGTAGATGCAAAGGAATTTTGGGAAGTCACGGCTGGTAGAACTTGTTTAGAACCTTTATGTGGGCTTATTATATTGAAGATGTGTTGGTTGCGTTTTAGATTAACTTGTCTAGGGGTTCAGCTGTGTTCAAAAGGTGCCATCTCTTTATTATTTGAACGAATGTAACCTAGTTGATGTATGGAAATCCAGCACGCCCAGCCAGTATTCTAGTACAAGTGGCGGCTAGTATGATAGTGGGTCGAAGATAGAGGATAGGAGGAGGCAGGATCAAGTGGGCTCCAAAAGCTGGAGGCCACTGGGTGTGGCTGTTGTGTTAGTAGGTCGAAGATAGATGATAGATGGAGGCGGGATCAAGTGGGTTCCAAAAGCTGGAGAGGCCTAGAGGCGAATCGACTAGTTTTGAATACATATGCAATGGTTTTAGCCGGGAACAGACATTATGGTACAAGAGCTTTTATATGTTCAGTGTCTTCATGATGAGTTTGGTGGTTTGGTTCTAAATGCGACCATTTTGTATGATATTATAGTTTAGGGACGTGAATTGTGTATAGCCCTTATCATTTTATATTCTAAGATTTAGCCCTAATCGGTTATTGCCCTAATTTGGTAATTTGTCTATGATGGCTGAATGCCTGAATGCTGATGAGTGATGATGTTAATGCCTTAATGAATAGATTATTTGATGATGTTATGGATTGATGATTTGATTTTGCCTGCCATATATGCCTTAAATGGATTGGTGATTGATTAATTTGATTGTCTGTGTTTTTGCTTTAATGGATATCGATAATGGATTGATTATTTGATTGCTGAATGCTGATGATGTTAATGCCTTGGAGTGGTCATTTAATGATGTTAATATTGATTTTGTTAGATTTTACAATGCCCTCCGAGCGGCCTCCTACAAAGAAAGGTAAAACTACGTTGTTTTCTTTCATCAAACCAGGAACAAATACACCAATGGAAGACTCAAATGAACATCATCCAACTTTTTTTAGCTAATGCTACATCTTGCAATAACTTTTTGTAGGCTTTCGCCCGACAGCCCCTTTGTCCGTTCCTGGCCCAACCCATGTATCCACACCATTTGTTGAAATCATTTGCTGCGAGTTGTGTTTAAAGTTAAGAAGAATATAAGAATTTTCCCATTATTTGTTTTCACTAAGTTGCTCGGAAGAGACAAAGAAACAGCTGGCTGGAAGCGTTGAGAAGGGAGTTTCCTTTGCAGGAAAATAGAAAGGCTACTGGCAGATTTCTGAGTCTTTATTGTTTTCCTTGCCGAGAAATAACTCCTGGAATAAAGTGGCAGTGGCTCTCGTACCATTTACCAAAAAAGAGACTGTAAACTGAGATGATGATGATGGCCAATAAATGATGATTTCATGGTTTGCTAGAACATTGAGGGCCGATATTATGCATCATGATTTGATGTGTATTTGAATAACAAAAATAGTTCATAACCACTCATTTTGAAGTTTAGGCGCTTAAATCTACTGCTTCCTTGAATATTAAAGTTTGTAATTGTTGCGTGTGTCTTTACATAAATCTGCACAACGTCAAAATTGTAATATAAAAAAAAGGTTGATAGATATATTAAAAACGTGGATGCAAATAGTTGCTCCCTAAAGAAATATGCAGCTGGATTCAAGATTTATTGCAACTAAGATAAAGTAGCTAAAACTAGCTTCATTTATCTTACAAAACGGAAAAGAGCGTACAACACTAATTTGTGTATTAAGTTAAACCCTCTATAAAATGGGTATTTCTACAATGAACTGCTTAAATCAGAATGATAAAAACTATGACTTTGTTTCTTTTATCCTCAATCGCCTATCTGCTATTAATCAGATGCTATGCTTTCTTACAAGAAGACAACTAACAATTATGAATGAATATAACTTTTCTAATGCAATGAAGAAGAAAACGAATTGCTGTATACAAGAGGTTAGTAAAGGATGCAGCTGAAAGTTACATGCTCATGGCTCTCGACGAGACTTCTGATTCACCCTCCTGAGACTCTGCATCACCTGTCCCAACATCCACCTGGAAACCATGTTAAATAATGATGTTAAAATCTAATCAGAACACAATCCACCTTGATGTGCAATAAGATCATACCTCTTGATCTTGCAATTTGGTTTTCGCAAGGTACTGTTCCAAAGCACCATCTCCACGAAGTATTTTCCCCCCACATCCAAGGGCATCTTTTGTGCCTATTGATTCTTCATCAACAACCACAGCATCTACTTTATCCTTTCCTGTCTTGACATCTGGAATCTAAACAGGACAATATAGAAAAATAATAAGACGTTCTTGTATACCAATAAACATTAATGAGATAATCATAATGCATAGTACATGCAGCAGCCAGGTTTACCGTTTACCTCATACATAGAATCAGTTAAAAGACTTTCCAGTATTGCTCTTAACCCTCTTGCACCAGTATTCTTTGCCATTGCTTTCTTTGCAATTAGTCTTAATGCTTTCTCTGAGAAATGTAACTTCACCTGGAACACATACATAAGCACAGAGAGTAGTATCCCATTCAAATTGAAACCCTGAATGATGGGGAAGAAGGATCAGGAGAGTCCCAACTACATGAAAAAATGCTCACCTTGTTCATGCTAAATAATTTCTTGTACTGCTTTCTGAGAGCATTTTTTGGTTCAGTGAGGACCTGTAAAGACTGTGTCAATAAGCAACCCATAATATAATTTGGCATGACACTTCAACCTTAAGTACAACAACTATCAAAAAAATATGAAAATGAAAGAAAAAAAGGGGCAAAATAATAGAGGAAGTCAAGAACAAAAATACAAGGACAAATTATTGAGAAAGCTATGTAACCATTACTTGTATTTTATGATTGTGTAAAAAGGGTTTCTAAACTAAATATAGCAGCCTTCATAATGGGATTTCTAAAATAACATATTGATTGAGAAATATTAAGAAGTGGATAGCTAATTCTATATTTTGTGACCACAACAATGATTTCATTTTACCTCGAAAATACAATAGGTATTATGCTCGAACTTTGAGATGGTAAAAATGCTCGTTAGCTAGGGCTAGGCCTGTAAAAAGCTCAAGCCAAGCTTGGCTCGGTCCAAACGCAGCAAGGATCGAGCCTAGGCCGGCCCTTGTGTCCAGCCGAGCCACACAGGCCAGCCCGTGTTTGGGCCAAATCGCCCATAAACACAGACTCGGGTATGGGTGTCTGGTATAGATCTGAGTGTAGAATATTCTTTTTCTAAAACCTAGATATGGAGATACAATTAAAAATGATCTAAATTTTGGACACGGGTACATTGGTATGGCTTACATAAATACTATCTCATAACTTTTTTATAGAAATCTGACGTAGGACACAACAAAGTTTGGTAAGGATTTGGATTAGCTTGTTATTTTCTGTAATATTAGTTTCCCATTATTAGTCTATTTGCTTTTATTTATTTTAGTTTAATAGATTCTATCTCTTTTTATTCTTCTAGACTAGATTAGATTCTAGAATAGGAGTTTTTCTTTATTGATTAGAATAGGATTTCTACTTCGTTTTAGATTAGGATTTTAGTTCATTTCCTTATTTTAGTTTCCTTATATTAGTAGGATTAGGGAATAATTTTGTCCATAAATACAAAGGCATTGTACACTTTTTCAAGAACAAATTCATTAAGTAATACAAGAGATTATCCTTACAAAGTTCTTTTCAATGTTTTATTCTTGTTTCGAGAATTCCAATACCGCTTCCACGTCAAATTGGTATCAGAACAAGGTTTTTCCTTGGTTGATGGCTACTTATGGTGGTAGTGGTAGGTAACCTCCTGACAACGATCGAAGGATTGCAAAACTAGCCTTGTTCCAGAATTTAGAACGAATGATAGATATATTTGAAGACGCATCTGACAAGAATTTGCAAACTTTATGTAAACTTCCAAAAATCTTCATAAAGTATAATTTATTTTCTTTATATGCCATATATTTCATATACCTTAGAAGTTAGGGACAACAGTGGTAAATATATTAAGTTTCTATTTTATTTGTAAGTCTTTAGATTTTGATGGAGTAAAGATAAATATATCAATATTGGGTTCGTTGGGTAGCTCGTAATTAATCATGTATATCAAGCTTGAGAGAGAGTTAATTTGGATAAGTTAAATTCAAGATATTGTAGTTCGAAAAGGAATTGAAGACCCGAAGAACGAGTTGCACTCCGATTATCAACAAATGAAGTTCTGAAGTGTCCAACAAGAGAGGAATGAATTAAACTTTTGAATCATGAAGGAATCAAAGGATTTGGCCATGACGAATTTACATCATTGCGTGTTGCATCCATTAGCCTCTAGTTTGGCAGCTCGCATGAAAGCTTATCAAGGAACTGATGGGAAGTCATGTTCTAGTAAAAATGAAGATTCTTCTCTAGACCATCAACAAGTTTTGCAAGATTATGTCTTAAAAGAAATCTTCCTATGTCTGACAAGAAAATTAATGATGAGCATATTCTAGAGGAGTACAATGAAAAATGTCGAAGCCCAACAAATACCTCACGTGCTAATCACATGTTAACAAGAAACAGTCGCCCTAGATTGCAAATCATAACAAATCCTACTTTTTATCGATTCAACTTCGGTTTCGTCTATATACAAACACAGCAGAAGCAGAATCTCTTGATTTATTTTCATGAACAAATATTTCTTCAAGAAATGGCGATGAACAATGGATTGAGATCGTGGGCCTCCAAGTTCCTCAGTTCCACTCAATCATTTCTCCCCAAATCAGATTGTCCAGCTGCAAACTACTAGGCTTTCATCTTGGCACCTTGGGGAAGCTTCTTGGGATGATTTTTCAGCTTGTTTGAGATCCATTGCTGCCCATACCTACGCGGTTACTGTTCATACGGGATTGGAAGTGGTTTTTTCAAGCTGAACTCGTGGATTGTTGGTAAGAAAGTTTATGGAACCTTACAGACAGAGTGCAGGTAACAAGAATATGGGAGAATCACAAAAGATGGCGCCGCGGTATTGGAATTTTACCACAGAACACAAAACTTTTGTGCTGTTTTTGGTGAATGGGGGAGGTTCTGTCAAGATTTCAGAAAGAACCAGACATACAAGCTTCGAAATTACAATTTCTATTGATGCTGCTACTTGGATGGAAGAGGCTTTGGAAACCCTGCTGAAAGCTAAGGATTTTTATCATTTCAAAAGATTATTCAGAAACTCATCTTTTGTAATGATTTTGGAGGTTTACCAAAATAAGAGAGGTATCTTCTTGAAAGTCACGAAGATTATGAATGGTGATCTTAAGCATATTATTGTTCCAAAAGGTGGAAATCATAGAGGTTGGAAGGGGCTTGTAGGCTGTTTGATAAATGTACTGGGGAAAAACTCTTGGAATAGGCAACGTGCTTCAAAACAGGATGAGAACAATAAGGGTGGGAAGCGCAACACTGCTATAGCTCACGGAGCTAATAGACCATGGTTAGGAAGGAGTATGTCTTCTCAGTTACCTGCAGCTAAACCAGGAGTCCCCAGTTTTCGTGATTTGTTTGCTGACAACATGAACAAACGAGTAGGTAGTTTTCATGAATATAGGAAGGCAGCTACCCATCAAAGGAATTGGAAGAACGCAGTGCTCTTGTTCAGAGAAGACAGTTCAGATTCCTGGGAAAGTATTCAATATGGTCTGGATATTTTTATGAATAGATATACAGAAATCAGTCATATGCACGATGACAGGGCAGTATTATGGTGTACCAGTGAAGATGAAAAGAAGCAGACAGAATCTTGGGGGACGATCCGATTGCCAGCAGTCGCAATGGTCCGGTTTCAGAAATGGTCTATGCAGGAGCAGTTCAAAGATATACAGATTGGGTGTAATCATAGCTGGATTGGAGTTGAAGGGCTGCCTCTTCATTTGTGGAATATACACGTTTTTAAGGTGATAGGGAACCTTTGTGGTGGATTAATAGACATCGATCATGCAACTGCAGAGTTGAAATTTCTTCCTCATGCTAGGATGCAGTTAAGAGGCAACACAGGAGGCTTTATTAAGGAAAAACTGGTGCTGCCTTGCGATGGTCAATTTATATGTTTGAAGTTTTTTAAACTTAATGACAGAAGGTACAAATTTCATGGAACCTGCAACACTAAATGGCATCGGAAGAAAGAGGTTGAAGACAATGACGTGGCAGTTAAGGATTTTAAATGCCCAGTTGACGATATTCGTCAGGAACAGATGAAGGACATTCCAACCCCAATGACTTGGGAATACGGCTCTAGCAGTAATGATGTTTCAGCTATAGAAGGTAGGGCCATTATGAACTATAACTTAGATAATATGCAATTAATGCAGATCTATTGTTGTAAATGGATTCTTGGGAATATAAATCGTCAGCCTAGAAACTTGGTACCTTTCTCCTTTATCATTTCTTTTCATGGGAAGGATGCCTTTTCTAAGGGGACGCAGAGGAAGAGAAGTCAACTCTGTCTACCTTCTTCAGGTTGGGATTTTGGCCATTCTGAGTCCGAGTTGATTGCAAGCCCATCTTCACAAGCCCACTTGCTCATAAGCCCTTATGAAGAAGCCCAATTGCCCACTAGCCCATCGCCAGAAGTTCTATATTCACAATCTGAATCCACTCTGGGCTTACAGAATATGGAGGAAATCCAGAGGTCACATTCAGAACCCATTAAGATAGCTAAAAAATGGGCTAATAATATTACTAAGCTGAAAAGAATTAAGCCCAAACAGATTGGGGATTTTACTCATGGGAAAATCCTAAGGTGGAACGAATTCAGGTTAAATCCAGCAAAAGGAAAACAGGGGAAAATACTAAAAGCAACGGACGAGTCTGGAGATGCTGACGAGGAAACCGAAGAAAATAAAAGCCTCCAAGTATATTACAGAGACAGGAGCAGAAGGAGATTTAGAGAATTTGGCGAAAACACAACTTTTACCCGCAGTACTGGAGAGATGGAACAGACTATCAACGAGGAAGGTTTTGATGATAATCTTGATGAACTTAAGATTGTCGAGGGACTGGATTCTTCTTCTTCCGTAGCTGACAGTTCAGATACAGATGAAGATAACTCATTCGTGTCAGATTCAGTGGAAGCATCAGAGGATATCTTGCCGGCTGTTAAATTTCTTCTGGCCGAGATGGATGAACGGGAGGAAGGTTCTGGATTAACCCCACATACTGAAGTTGGTACAGACAAGCAGAACAATAAAGGCTCTAGGGAAGAAGAGGGTAAGAATCTGAGTTCGAAAAACATGGAGGTTGAAGATGTTGCACATAGCAAGAAGGGTTCAATAATCGGAGACAGTTTAGGGGAATGGACAGAAATACAAGATGTTCTGACACAGATGGGTATCCAGATGGTGTCTTCTTTTCAAGAACAAAACCCGTCCAGAAGCATAATCAACAAAAAAGGTCACAGGGAGCTACAGAATCTGCAATTCAATGTGAATTATGGGAAGAGCAGACTTTGTAAAGGGAAAAACACAAGGTTACCATGAAGATGTGTTCTTGGAATGTTAGGGGTACAGGTTCTACCTCTAAAAGAAGAGCCATAAAGGAGGTTTTAAATAAGATAAATCCAGATATAGTAGTTTTACAGGAAACAAAAAGAGAAGTACTTGATAGAAAGTTCATGGGCTGCATTTGGAGATCGAGGTTTAAAGAATGGGTTGCACTTCCCTCAGTTGGTAGGGCAGGAGGTATGATGATAGCTTGGGATACTAGACGTATAAGGGTGATTGATTCTTTGATTGGGGGATTTTCCATTTCTATTTTGATTGAAATGGAAGGAAGGGAAAAGTGGTGGTTTACGGGTATTTATGGACCCAACACTTACAGTGGAAGGGAAAATTTTTGGGATGAGATAGCTGGACTAAGCACTTTATGTGGAGATTATTGGTGTCTAGGGGGCGATTTTAATGTGGTAAGGAGGGTTGATGAGAAGTTCAACAGCCATACAAATACAAGAAGCATGAAATTGTTTGATACTTTGGTTAGGGAACTGAGCCTAAGAGATCCATCTCTGAATGGTGGGCAATTTACGTGGTCTAATTTTAGGGAAGTTCCCATTTGTTGTAAGTTAGACAGGTTTCTGTTCTGTAATCAATGGACAGAACTTTTTCCCTATTGTAGACAAGAAGTGGCTGTGAGGGTGGTCTCAGATCATTGCCCGATTGTTCTGGACTCAAACCCACCTAAATGGGGACCTTCACCTTTTCGGTTTGAAAATGCTTGGCTAACACACAAATCTTTTGGGAAGAATTTTGCAGAATGGTGGGCTGAACCAGGGGAGTTTGGTTGGGAAGGTTACCGTTTTATGAAAAAGTTGCAAAACATAAAAGGTAAACTGAAATCGTGGAAAAATGAGGTGTTTGGCGATAGAAGACTGATTAGAAGTGTGTTAGAACGAAGAATCACAACTCTGGACAACGAGGAATTGAATGGTCGCTGGAATAATCAGTTAAAAGAAGAAAGGGAGTCTATCAAACGCGAATGGCAGCAATTGGTTTTTGAAGATGAGAGAGCGTTAAGAATGAAATCCAAGTTTAAATGGGCTAAAGAAGGGGATGCAAATTCTAAGCTCTTCCACGGTTTAATGAATGTAAGAAAAGCCAGAAATTACATGTCGAAGTTAGAAAAAGAAGATGGGCAGATTGTGGAAACGGATAGAGAAATTAAAGAAGAAATTGTTGGTTTTTTTAGTTCGCTTTACACTTCGGCAGCAACTCCTTTTTCAGGATTTGAAGGTCTTGAATGGAAGGAAATTTCACAATCCTTGGCGGAATGGCTTGAAAGGCCGTTTGATGAAGATGAGGTTAAAAGGGCCGTGTTTGCATGTGATGGAGATAAAGCACCTGGACCTGACGGGTTTACATTAGCACTTTTCAAATCTCAATGGGAAATTATGAAAGATGACCTGATGAAGGTTTTTGCAGAATTCGAGAGAGATGGGGTGGTAAATGGGATAACAAATGAAACATATATTTGTTTAATCCCGAAAAAATTGAGTTGTGGAAAAGTGAAGGATTATCGGCCTATTAGTCTTGTAACTAGCTTATACAAGATCATTTCAAAAGCATTATCTTTGAGACTTAGAGAAGTTTTGGGTGATACCATATCAGATTCGCAAGGGGCGTTCGTAGAAGGCAGACAGATTCTTGACATCATTTTAGTGGCCAATGAGGTTGTAGAAGACTACAGATGCTCTAAGAAAAAAGGGGTGGTGTTCAAAATAGACTTTGAGAAGGCTTATGACTGTGTGGAGTGGCAATTTCTTGATTTTGTTTTAAAGCGAAAAGGATTTAAGGATAAATGGAGAAAATGGATTATGGGTTGCCTCTCTTCAGTTTCATATTCTGTGTTCATTAACGGCAGACCTACTGGAAAATTTAGAGGATCAAGGGGTCTTAGACAAGGGGATCCCTTGTCACCTTTTTTGTTTACATTGGTTGTAGATGTCTTGGGGAGGTTGGTTGACAAGGCAAAAGAAAATTTTATTATCAGGGGGTTTTCTGTGGGTAAAGAAAAGGTTGTTGTATCCCATCTACAATTTGCTGATGACACATTGTTCTTCTTGAACGCAAATAATCAAGAAATTCATAACTTGTTGATGATTTTGAAGGCCTTTTGTACTCTATCAGGATTGAGGGTAAATTTGCATAAAAGCCAACTGCTGGGGATTAATGTGGAGGATAGCTGGTTGGATGATTTGGCTGGGGTATTGGATTGTGAGGTAGGCTCTTGGCCTATTAAATATTTAGGAATGCCTCTGGGTGATAATCCGAGAAAAAGCATTTTTTGGGAACCGGTTATTGCAAAGGTGGCCAAGAGATTGGGAGGATGGAAAAATGCATATCTCTCTAGAGGAGGAAGACTTACACTCATACAATCTGTTTTATCGTCGATGCCCATTTATTACTTGTCCATATTCAAGGCACCTGTTATGGTCTTAAACAATTTAGAGAAGTTAATGAGGGATTTTCTTTGGGAGGGCGGAGATTTAAATGGTAGTGATCATTTGGTTGCTTGGGACATTGTTTGCCGTTCAAAGGCAAAAGGTGGTTTGGGAATAGGGGACTTAAAAGTCAGAAACAAAGCATTATTGATGAAGTGGCTGTGGAGATTTCCTTTGGAAACTAATACTCTATGGTTTAGAGTTGTTAAAAGTAGATATGGTATTCAAGAAAACCAATGGGATTCTAAACTGGGGGAGAGACTGACTTTTAGAGGACCTTGGAAAGGTATAGCTTCTCTTTATAAAGAATTCTCAAGATTTGTCAAATTGAAGGTTGGTAATGGAAGGAATATAAGATTCTGGAAAGATATTTGGGTGGGTAATAAGCCTTTGGAAGAGGATTTTACTGTTTTAGCAGGAATTTCTTCTTTGCAAAATGGGAAAATATACGATTTTCTAGATACAGAAGGCGAGGGGATGAGTACTAGTATCTCTTGGAACCTGCACTTTAAGAGAAATCTGCTAGACAGGGAGATACCAAAACTAATTGAGCTGTTGAATATATTGGATAACAAGACCGTTTGTCATAACTTAGAAGATAGAAGAGTCTGGATGGGAGATAGCTCAGAATTCTTCACTTGTAAATCAGCTTTTGAATGCTTGAAGGAGTCGACACATCATCTGTTGAACTATAGGTTCAAATATATTTGGAAAAGTCCTGTGCCCTCAAAAGTTAAAGTTTTCACTTGGTTACTATTACGGGAACGAGTGAACGTTCATGAACTCCTACAAATTAGGCGGCCTAATCTTTCTATGTTGCCTGGATGGTGTGTGTTGTGTAAAAAACACGATGAAACTTTGGACCATTTGTTTTTACATTGTGAATTCTCTGTTCAGTTTTGGAATAGCTTGTTTAAAGAATTCAAGGTGCAATGGGTACGTCAACAACGTTGTTCAGAGTTTTTGTTCTCTTTTATCTCAAGTGACAAGATGAAACAAAAGTTGTGGAATGTCAGCGCTATGGCTATTTGTTGGGTGATCTGGTTAGAGCGGAATAAGAGAATTTTTGACGACATCGAGGATTCTTATGGAAATTTGTGGGATAAAGTTAGATATTGGACAGCTATTTGGTTGTTCAATGTAAAAGAATTTAGAGGAATTTTATTTGCTGATTTAGTTAGAGACTGGAGCTTTTTGTTGTAGGGATACAATTTTCTTCTCTTTTTACTGTCCGACTCTCATCGGACTAACTTGTATCCTTTCCATCATTATCATTAATATAGTTGTTTCTTTTAAAAAAAAAAGGAGTACAATGGAAACAAGTTCAAAGTTGGTGGTACAACTGTAAGGAAACTTCTTAAGGAAGATAGAATTGATGAAGTTAGAAAGTCAGGTGCTAGCTAGAAGCACACAGATGATACAGCAGAGTTGTTACTTGCTATTAAAAACTGCTTGGCTGGGATAAGTAACGCCAATTCATAGGAACCTGGAGAGTTATCACAAGCCAGTGTGCTTGAAATTGTGGACAGGTTTCTTATGCTTAATGTTGATAAGTATGATAAAGAATTTGACATTAGAACAACTCAAGGAAGAAGTCAGAGGTTGTCTCAAGTGCAAAAGGAACTCGAGTCTAGCCACAAGTGTCACTCAAAAGCATGGATGGAGAGCATGGTGTATATGATCGAGATGATTTCAAGTTGAATTGTCACCAAGGAGTGATTTTTTATCCAAAGATTGATGCAATTGTGGAGAATATAGAGATGAATATTTGTTCAATATGTGACGTCGTGAAATTTTTTGAGAATTTTCCTCCTGGTTGGTTAATTGATTTTCTTTTCTTCAACCAAAACTTGAGGACGAGTTTTCTTCAAGTTGAGGGGATTGACGTAGGACAAAACCAAATTTGGTAAGGATTTGGATTAATTTGCTATTTCGAGTAATATTAGTTTCTCATTATTAGTCAATTTGCTTTTATTTATTTTAGTTGTAATAGATTTTCTTCTTCTTTTAACTCTTTTAGATTTTAGAATATAAATTATTTTCTTTATTGATGAGAATATGATTTCTTCTTTGTTTTAGATTAGGATTTTAGTTCGTTTCTTTATTTTAGTTTCCTCATATTAGTAGGAATAGAGAATAATTTTGCCTATAAATACAAAGGCATTGTACTTTCAATACCAATTCATTAATCAATACAAGAGATTATTCCTTACAAAGTTCTTAACTTTTTAAAGCTTTATTCTTGTTTCGAGGATTTCAATATCACTTTCGCACCAAATTCAATAATATTATAATATTTTTAAATTCAAGTTGTTAACTTTTACAGTATAAAATATTTTATGATTTTATTTTTGTAGTCTTTAACATTGGGCTTCTCTAACATGTTTTAGATTTGTTTATCAGTTTTGAAAATATATATATATGAAAAGTACCCACTTATTCATGCAAGGATCCGACCCAGATCTCATACCCTTACTCGTACCCGTGTTAACACGGGTACTTCGCCCAAAGTGCAGAGTTTGTGCATCATAGTAAAATAGTATATCAACCAAGAAATCTCACTTATTTCGTGCAATATGTTTTTTATTGAGAGCATGTTTGGAAACATTATAATTTCCTTATAATTTAATGGTTAAGTCAATCATTAATTTTAACCAAACATTTCGTATGACCCACAACTATTACGCACTTATCCACTATTCACACCTGCTAATCAAGGTACCTTCATTTTTAGGCATATCACTGCTTCAGTTTACATTTTTCCATTTAACTTTGGCAACTAACAAGTAATAACTTAATAAGCATTATATTAACTTGGGGTTGACTAAACAAATCTATTCTCCGCAACCATGTCTTTCAGTAGAACTATGTGTCCATTTGGTGAAGGTAGTTTTTAGGAAATTTTGGAAAATTTTGAGTTTTTGAGAGAATGTGTGGTTGAAAAATGTGGAAAGTGTTGAATCCCATAGAAATGTGTGGTTGAAAATGAATTTGAGGGAAAAGTTGAAAAAATGGTTGGGGACCAAACAAGGGCTATATCTTCTAAAAGTTTCAAGGAATAGGCTTACATTTAGATAATGTTTTTTGTTTTGAATGCCCATACAGAATGGTAATAATGATCTATCTGTATCTTCTAAAAGTTTCAAGGAAGCGGTTTACATTTAGATAATGTTTTTTGTTTTGAATGCCCATGCAGACTATGGTAATAATGATCTATCAGCACCACTCCCGTGAAAGGAAGTTTATTTAATTCGATGTAAGACATGCTCCAACAGTCTAAAAGTTCCTACTGTCAAGTTATCCTTGCTTAGTGCCTCATCAACATTTTACGCATAACCTAACTTATTAGTTATCCATTCTAGTGTAATCACATGCTCATCTCATTGTCCTCATTTACGATTATTTTATAGCATATGGATATTATTCTCTCCTAACCGCTCAAAAGATGATACCATAATGTATATCTAGTCTATTATCATTTTATAGAACTTTTTTATCTTTCTAGACAAGTTCCAACGGACAAAATCACAACAACATTTCTTTATTTCATTCAATCTAGTCTAATAACATGCATTAGTGTTCTTCAGGTCCTCGATATCAAATCCAACTATATCAAATAATCGCTCTTTGGAATCACCTGCTCCTCTATTATAACTCCACTACTATATTTACTTCTACCATGAATTAAAAGACATTAATGTATTCCCAGTAAGTTCCTTTAACATAAAACCTTTAGATTCGAAATTTCTTTTTCAAGTTCCAACTTTTTGAATTAATTTATATGAATTAAAATTTTAGCCTCGTCAGCAAAAACTATATCACGAATGAAATACACCAAATACCTTATTGTCGAATTCTTTCATCCATGCAAAAAGCAAAAAGATAAGAACTCAAAGCGAAATACACACACTCATGTATTAGGAATTTCCTAGCATTACTCCCCCAGATATCACTCAAAATTGCTCCTTTATTCATATTCCTAAAAATATTGATGTATCCAAACAATTTATATTTTGTGAAACTCCTATCATATTACTTCTCTAGGAATTATATCATATGCTTATTTCTTAATTAATAAAAATCATATGAAAATTTTACTTCTCATTTTTACTTCATATCAAACTTTGAAATACAAAATTCTACTAGAATTGTCCTGCATCACCAACTTATTTTCTAAACCTTCAAATTACCATCTAATATATGCACAATCATTCTCTGCTATTCAATTACATGTGGCAAGCTTAATACCTTTTATGTATCTCCTCATATAAATAGGGACATAACATTCATTCTCCATTCATCAAGCATCACTTTACACTTCAATGTTTTATCAAGTAACTTATTCAATCACAAAATACCTTTCCAGCCTTGACACTTCCATAGCCAGATAAAGATTTACTCAGCAGCATTCAAGAACGTAGGTGGAGTTTTGGATTAACTACTAGACCAAAAACCATAGACATTCAATATCAAGATCTTAAAAGTGAGAGTTGAAATCCCCCATCATAACTTCAAAAGATAAGGAAAGAATTTCAACAAACAATACATAATCAAGATCTACAGTTACTAAGCCCCTGTTTGGCACCCTTTAAATTTTTACACATTTTTCTCTTTTCTTTTCAACCGCACGTTCATCAATAAAATAATATTAAACATAAACCCAAAAAAGATTCCATACTTTTTAACCACGCGTACTCCTAAAAATCAATATTCATTTCAAATAAACTATTTTTAAACATCAAACAGGGGTTAAGTAACATAAGGGGAGTCCCCCCTCCCTCGCCTCTCTACAGCCTTCTCTTGTGGTTTGGGAACAAATATAACACTTTCATTATAAAATATAATCTCCAAGACTCATTCATAAAGCTCCAATTAATACAGAGGATTCATGGGAACAAATTTAAAAAAAAAAAAAAAAGGACCTCTGACTCTTAGGGAGAAAGGAAACACAACAATGAAAGGTAAGAGAGGGTTCGGAAACTTTTTGTTTATAAATTTTGTTTTATAAACAGCCACGTACAATTGTTTATAAACCGGTTTCCAAAGGACTACCCAAACAACATTAAAACATCAATGGAGAGAAAAACGCAAGTACTTCAGACTCTCCCATCCAGTTCTAGTTTCCTCCTACCAACCAAGATGCAAATGGATATAATTCACCTAAGTAAAGAATTATAATAGTTAACTCTCTCTCTCTCTACCCTCCTCCCCCCCTCCCCCCCCCCCCCCCTCCCTTCTCTCTCAATATAATAGCATGATTAAGGAAAAGTACCGATATTAGATTGGCCCTCAAATTGTGTGTAGATAGGAGATGCATGTATGCTTAGTTTAGGCCTTTGTTTTAATTATCATAGACTTTCTCTTATCTTCCCACTATGGCTCGGAGGGGGTGGGGGGTATTCAATGCAACATTAGCTTACAACTGTCCACTTTGGGAGAGCCTAAATCCATCTTACCTCTCATGGATTTTTGACGTATCCCCAAGATTCGAACACAAGACCTCTGCCTAATGAGATAATTAAGTTGAATTCTGGTACCAATTGGATCCATTATCGTTACATTTGTATACACACATACATGCATGTGGTAGATTAAAACTTTATTCTAGTCACAAGCAATAGCAAGGAAAATCTTATATACCATCCAAGAGAGTGCATTTGCACTTCTGATTCATTTGGAAATATATTCTCTGACAGGCAAGACAAATTGAGAAATTTTCCACATTACATTTGTGCATGTGTAGGATGATAAAAATAGAGTAAACAGCAAAACCCTTGAAATAGTAAGCAAATATATTGTTTTTACCTGAACAAGTTGGTCCTCTGTTAGAGCCAACAAACTAACCAAAATAGGGAAGCGGCCAATAAATTCTGGTATAAGGCCATATGCAATTAGATCACTACTTTCGACCTGAAAAGGTTAATTTTTTTATTTTTTATTTTTTATTTAGGACATAAATATAGCTAAGAGCTTATTGTGTAAAGTAACAGGTTTATGCAAGGCAGGGATAATTCTTAAGAGATTCAGGGGTCTTTTCTTTAATCTTACAGATTCTAGTAAGGATGCAGTTACAGCAGCATCAATCACTCCACCTGCTCTCATGTTAGCACGAACAGGAGCTCCAAACCCAATTGACGAATCCTGCCGTCTGGCAGAAAATAAAAAGAATACATTCTTAAGATCATTAGGTATTCACAAGTAACAAGTAATAATTCTATTTAACAGAGCGTCGTAGAGACAGAGGACATAGGGAAGTGCAAGCATCACCTTTCAGAAATAGTTTTCTCCAAATCATTAAATGCTCCTCCACAAATGAAAAGGATGTCTTTTGTATCTATCTGATCAAAAATAGAAAGATAAATGAATATATGCTCAGCCGAGCTGTATACATCACTTCATCAAGAAAGATTTATCATGAAGCAAAAATGAGTAAAGAAAAAAACGTTCTCTCGTGATGGGACCATAGCCACTAAAATATATCCAAAAAAGGGCACAGCATGCCTTGATGCTTACTTTCTACAATTTCTCTACCATGACAAAAATGGATGCATGACGCATCACAATATAAATGCAGTGAATCACGCCGAAAACTTCACTAGGGAAAATAAAGAATGAAAATTATTGGTTTTAAATTTTAAGATTTATGCAATGCAAACTATTTTTCTTCTCTTTGATCTGCTCCTGCCACCAATCTCTACCTCTTGGGTTTTACAATTTGATTGAGTATTCAATTTTTATAGCTTCGAAAACTTTGATTTTAATTGGAAAATATTCTTAGTGAGAGGAGGAATCAAGCAAGTGAATTGAAAGTTTATTTATTTTATGTTATCCCTTTTCAAAAAAAAAAAAAAATGATAATATTTGATTGATTCACATTGCTAGGTTTACCATTATACAACATCAGAGAGATGAAATGAAAATGAAGACTCAACCGGGGAGATGACAGCGAGTTTCAAATAAAAAGAGACAATTGAACCAGAACCAAAATACCTGAATATTATCACCCCGAGGATGCTTTCTTGCCCCCTTTTCTGGAACATTTACTATCTGGAGGTAAAAAATATATTCTCACTAAAGCTGATCAAAATCTAAAACAATTGCCACCTTAAATAGAAAAGTGAACCATGATTTACTTCAAAGTGGAAAATGTCAAGTGTGCTGTACAGATATAATAACAATTACAGATATAAAAACAATCTAAGTGTGTGAAATTTTACACAACCATGTAAAATTAATAGAACAAACACGGAAAATTGACATCTTTAGATGCGCAGTACCTTGCAACTTTGAAAATTCAAAAATTATTAGTAATAGACTTACAGCATCCCGCCAATGCAACACAAGCAGGCTAGATTTTGTGGTGTTTGGGAAGTAAGCCCATTTATATAGGGTTTCAAAGATCCTATTCTAAGTAGGAAACATTGAATAAAATCTTTTAAATAGAACCCCGATTATATTTCCTAAAATTAGCATCAAAATTAGAAACTAAATTAAACATTATCTCTACAAAGATTCCCATCACCTTTCACTGATTTTTTTTCCTTTCAAAACTTTCAATTACCGTGTCCTATCTTGTAGATACCCTGGGGCAAAGGAGTGAGTCCAGTAACACTCCCAGCTTATGGTGTTGCCATTGTGGTTCTGTAATCATGTAAAGTGAACCTGTTTTGCATGCATGGACTCAATTCCAAGTATGCCAGCACTGCTCTTTTTCGAGACACCATTCCATTATCCCCACTGATTTTTCTTGAAGTAGCCAAGTTTTGCTTCTAAGGAATCATTCAAAGCCCTTACCTTTTGAATACAAGACTCAATTTGGAAGTATGCAACAATGCTCTGACACCTCATTCTGGCCTAAAGACAGTAGACAGCTCCAACTTCTTGGTATGAACTACCCCATGTCACACCCCAATATGTGATATTCACGATGAACTTCAACAAAATAATACTAGTCTCAACTTTCCCGAGGAAACCATTATAATGATAACAAAATCAGAATATTATGTTAGTCACCCAATCCATCAACACTCTAGTAACTCTATCCAGTAAAATGGAATGCTGCAAGTAGAACTCTATAGGTTATGATATCTGCCAATCTATGATATACTCCATCCCAACCACATATTTTCTTGGGCATTCGATTGGATAGAGCTACAAATAAGCCCAGCCAAGCTGAGGTTGCTTGGGCTTGACCTACATGAATTTATGATCAGGTTGAGTTAGGGTTGTATTGCTGCAATCCTAAAAAAATGTCAGATCAAGCTTAGCAAATTCCCAGCTCTCATAAATGTTTACTGAGCTCTGTCAACTAGAAATTTCTGCTAATTACTCAGGTCCAACCCATTTGGTCTAAAATTCATGCAGTAAGATCAATCTAAAATTCATAAAATAAGATCAATCTTAATGCAAAAACGTAAAAATAAAGGTTGTTATTAATGCATAAATGAATAAAAAGAAAAAAGAAAACTCAATACATTGATTGCTGTTCAGGACTTCATGCACAAATCAACTGGAATGTCAAAAGATGGATGCGGCTTTAAGAATATTGTACTCCATCACATAATGTCCAATTTTTTTACTTCCAATCTGCCTTGATCTTTCCTTTTCGCCTCCAGTGAGGGACCAGGTATTTAACCACCCTTCAACTTCTTAGAAAGATTCTCGACAGAAGACTTATAGCTGCCCATTTTCTCGATTCATAACATATTTTGTTGAATCACTTCATCTAACACCTTAAGCTGTTAGAAAACGGGTATATTGGTTTATTTAATTCCTTTTCTCAACATGCCCCTTCAAGTATAGGCTGTTGTTTTATGGTGAGTCTCGACATAAACGTTAGAGACATAATACCATAAAATAGTTAATTCCAAATGCAGCAATCTCCATCAATTATGTGAAATCAAAGAAGAGTCTTGCAGATCAGCCAAGGCTTACCAGAATTCAATTTTTTTCAAAGGCGTGCATGTGCAATTTTTTTATAAATAGGTAAGAATAAGAATTGAACTCAAGAGAACTTGGCTATTCTGATACTATGTTGAACTACCTCAATGAAAGTTTAAGTTGTTAGTAAAGGAGCATATTTATTTATTTAATTTTTGTCTCCACATATTCATCTCAGAATGTATTTGCTTCTGGAGGCTTCTTGAAGGAGGAAGAGAGAGAAAGAGAAATAAAGTGCATAAAAATGTAAAAGCTCTACTTCAATAAGTCAGCTCTTTCATATGGTTTGCCACTTCTTAACTGGTATTTGTAAATAAATGCCATTAGGACGAAATCTATTAATTGAAAATGTCACTCACTCTATGTGCATAAATGTCTAGCTCAAATATACAAACAGAACAAGCTCAGTCGTATTCAAGCTTGGATCTTTTGCTAAACAAGCCCAATAGTTGGTTCAAGAAGGGTCATTTAATAAATGAACAAAAACAAATGAGCCCTTTACAAGCCAATCACCAAGTGATCCCTGAGTGGCATGTTTCATTGCATTCAATCATATAGAAAATAGATGTGCACATTTCTGGGCATGTGGGCATATGAAGGAAATAATAATTAAATAAATAATCAACAATCATTTCTAACAATTAAGACGACTTTTACTCACAGTCCCTTCGAGCATTTTCAGTAGTGCCTGCTGAACACCTTCACCAGAAACATCTCTGCTGATGTTTAAGCTCTCAGCCTTCAATATAACAAAAACAATATAGAGAGGTGGATTGGAATCTAGAACCACATTTGTATAGAAGAAGCTCTTGCACGGAAAACGAGAAAGACAAGAACCTTCTTAATTATCTTATCAACTTCATCAATGTAAACCATCCCTTGTTGTGCAGCTTGTACATTAAACTCAGCCGCCTTCATCCCAAATTTAAAAGGTCAGAGAGCTGGTTCCATTGATAAATATGTATGCATATAAAAAATTTGCAAAATGAAGCACAATGGTAAGCACAAATGAGGATTAACAGGCAAAGCCTGAAATAATACACTAACAGATCAACTTAAACACTTAAGCAACATCTCTAAAAAGAGGACTAATTTTAGCAACTTATGAGTGGATATTTAAAATGAAAGGCTACTGGATACTAGTATCATCATAATAAATTAAAGTCTAACACAAAGTCATATAAGATCCATAATATCTTCAACAGGGACGAGATGACATTTAACATTAATGTGGTAAAACCATAAAATATGCGAAATTATAAATTTCAGTAATGCAACTTTTCGATCCTAAATCCTTTAGGAACAAAAACTAAAGAATCCCCCTTTCACTGTCACATACTAGTTGATATGTCCACAGTGCTAAAAAATGATGATTGCAGAATGTTGTTGGCTTCTTGAGGCACTGAAGCTTAAGCATAAAGACGAGCTGGTAGATCAACAAGGTTTGCCATTACTTGTATAAAAACCCTATACATATATAATATACAACTTGAATTTGCGCAAACAAATGGTGAATATAAAGAAAAAAAATCAATACCGCGAGCAATTTGTGCAATATTGATTCAACATCTTCACCGACATAACCAGCCTGCAACATAGCAATGGTAGTTTTCAAGATTTATTGAAGACATTGGGAAAAGGGACAAAAACCAGAAGATAAGATCTGTAATATCAGCAGGGAAAGGTATCAAAATTTCCATGCTTGTCACTACAATCAAATTTCTGCGTCATCTTAGGACTAAAATGTACGTTTGCAATCGTAATTGCACGAGGACGTGGAATCAAATGTACAGAAATTATTGGCAAGGACAAATAATGATCGAGACCCACCAATAAACTTAAAATGTAAACTAATAAATGTTTTCAGATGCTTCAAAAGATTCATTAATGTTTATTCTTAAGTTAAGACAAAAAAATAAATAAAAAATTAAGCACTTGCCTGTGTCAAAGTTGTTGCATCTGCAATCACAAAAGGCACATTCACAAAACGAGCAAGGGTTTTTGCGAGCAGTGTTTTACCTGTTCAACGGAAACAGTCTACATTTTCACAACTTATTTAAGATGTACAGGCCATGTCACTTGATATCATGCATCTACTATTAAAGAATTAAGCCAACACATATTCAGTGGAAGGCAGCATGAGGAATACCTGAGCCAGTAGGGCCGATCAAAAGCACATTGCTCTTTTCCAATTCTACATTGTCGTCGTCATCTACTATAACTGATTCAGCTTCTGACCTAGAATCGACTTACAGAGTTTCAAATCATAATCAAGACAAAAAAGGCCACTAGTAGACATTGAATTGTTTGGTGAAAATTGAGGCATCTGGTAAAAATATCATTATTGGCCTTGTGCATAATAGATCCACATATGGATTAACAGACATACAATATATCACTAACCCTCTCTGCAAGGAAGCGTTATATATTCTTTTGTAGTGGTTGTAAACAGCCACTGAAAGCACCTGGAAACATCAAATGTGTAACATGAGGTACATAAGGTTAATTGGGATGGGAATATCTGCAGAAAATTTGCAGGGAAATGCTATAAATATAATTAAGCAAAAGAGACTGCTCTAAACAATCAACCATATGGATCCTAGAATCAGCAATATAAGAATTGTAGTAGTAAGTCGTAAAATACACATCAGTCTAGCTGCAATGGATGATCAATACTACTTCCAGAAAGGAAGTATTAAAGATGCACTGTTGAGTATCTTGTAATGTAAATATAAATAAGTAGACTTCAGAACAAAATTCAACATCCATGACAGAGCATAAATCTAAATTAACACTGAATCTTGCATTAGACGGTGATTAAAGTTTGGCCAATCTAGTTATGACTTTTGAGCATATATGACTATATATTTTGGGTTAGGACAAGCAAATAGTGTTGTAAGCATTATCAATGAATGAATATAAATATTGAAGCAACAAAGTGAGGACCTTTTTAGCTCGTTCCTGGCCGATGACAAACTTGTCAAGTCCCTTGCATATCTCCTTTGGCGTGGGTAATTTTTTACCCAGATTAGACCCACCCCAGCTGCTTTTTTCTCCATTTTTACCACCACCATTGCGGCTGTCATTTCCACTGCCCCCATTGCCTGATGCCCGAATCAGATTGACGCCAGGAGCAAAAGGAGGTGCAGGTGGTGCATGCACTGCCAGTCCATTTCCAGATGGAGGTGGAGGAGGAGGCCAGTTCTCGGGGGGTTCACTGCCATATGACTTCAACGTCTCCCAAAACGATGCTCGGATCCTCTTCCCGTAATCTTCAGCTTCCGCCAATTTCTTTTCCGAATTTGAATTCTTGCTTTTGACAGTCCCAATCTCAATGAAACTACCCTGAAGAGGCGACACCTTGTATGGCCTAAAGTAATAAGCTGTCTTACAATTGGGGCACATATTCAACGCCTGGAAAGCATTACCGCCACTTCCATCTTTTGAGTTACTATTATTACTGTTATCATTAGTGTGTGCAGTGGCAGAATTATCACTATTATTGGTAGTATTAGAAGTTGCATCGATATAATCGAAGGAGGAATTGGGTTTGGAAGAGGGCGGAATTAGGTGATGGGGGCTGTTTGTAAAGAGTAGATCCATTTGCTTGGAGCAACGTGGGCAATTGGCCTCAGCCTTCAGTTTCCGAGTTTGATAATCATCGCCAGCGCTGCCGCGGTTCCACTTGTACCTCTCCTGCACTCCAATCAAAGACTCTCTCCGTTTCACATAAGAGCCCACGTGAAGGCAATTCACAAAACACCGATTCTGCAACTTCAACTGGTGCTGGTTACCTCTCCTCGATCCCTTCAATGCTATGTCCCCTAATCTCCTCCATCCCGACATCATTTTTATCTCTCCTCCTCCTCCTCCTCGTCTTTCTCGAGGAATATATACACACAAACTGCTTGTTAATTTTTTTTTTTTTTTTTTTTTTTTGTGAAATCGAGATGTGTGTCAAAACGCAATTGAATTGAACAAAACAGCTAGTCTTTATTACATAAAATATAATATTATTAAAATGGTATTAGAATATCAGTAAACGATGATTTTTTTTTTTTTTTTTTTTGTAAATGAATAAAACTAATCTTTTATATAATAAATAAATAAAATAAAATAAATAGTCGAACAGAGGGGATAAGGGAGGAAAGAAAAAGAGAGCTCGTCGTAGGAGAGCGAAAATTGATTCTTGCTTACGCAATTGCCTTTGTTCAGTTTTATTTTATTTTTTTAGAGAGAGAAAAGGAGGGTTTTATTTTCTGGTTATTTCTTCTCCAGTTTTGACCGCGTCTCCTATTTTCACCTACTTCCTTCCTGTCAGTTAGCGGGGTTACAGGCACGCTGTCAGGGTTTAATTTTGCGCCACTAATCCCTTACCTTTCCACTTATAATTCACAATCACTGTATTTTTTCTGGCTTATTTCAACCGATAATGTTTTTAAGAATGTTAACATGATCCTTATTTTTTTCCATACTTTCGACCATGCAATTATTTCACATAAATGTGATCTCATGTGGTATTAGAAAATAGAACATCCAGCAACAAATCTGGAACGAATATTAAGAGCATGTTTGAAAAATAAATTTTCACCTTAATTTTTCAAACTCAATATCAATCATCCATTATTAAACGCAGTCATATCTGGCCACAATTACAAATTTATCTGCAAAAATCACCCCACACCACCCCACTTGCAAAGTCATTGTTGGTCACACAAGTCATAATTTAGTTACACAAGGTCGTAGTTCGATCACACAATATCATAGTTCGATTACTCTAAGTTGTACACTACAACAAAAGTAACTTTTTACGGCGTGCAATGCATGCCGTAAAAAGTATTTTACGGCGTACACATGCATGCCGTAAAAAGCAATGCCGTAAAAAGTGGCATATTTTTTACGGCGTGCAATGCATGCCGCGAAAGCATGCCGTAAATAACATTTCATGACTTGCATCTGCGCGTCATAAAAGGCATATTTTACGGCATGCAATATGCATGCCGTAATAAACCCAGACTCATTTCACGGCTTGCATCTGCACGCCATAAAAAGTAGGTAGCTTTTACGGCATGCTTCTGCATGCCGTAAAATACATTGTTAATGGCGTTCAATTCCCGCCGTAAGTGTACATTTTTTTTAATAATTATTTAGTTCATTATAATCAACCTATAATAATTACGAAGCAAAACAAAATTATAATAAATTCGAAACCAATCATGCAACAAAAATATAATATTAATCCATATGTAAAGTTTTACATGGATTTGATAGCAACATATCAAAGTATAGAATTTGTTTCTAAAAAACTAATTAAAATGTTTCAAAATATTCAATCCATATCGAAGTTTTTACTTCCTAAAACTATAATTCAGCTATCCCCAAAATAATCAAGTCCCTGCATATCACAAAAATAACAAGATGTAAGTAATAAACTTAGAACAACATACAAATCAAAAGTACGTCAAAAAATATACTCTATTATTTGTTTCCATTTGCACAAAAGAGAAATGAAATAGCATAAAAATAAAAATAAAATAAAAATAGAAATGAAGATTACCTTTGTTGTGATTACATCTAATCAATCCACTTCGATGTACCTAATTGGCCATGCAATTGTACTTCCTAATGCATCTTCAAGAAGAAAAAGCTCACGAGTAGGGCGATATAAGCTAACATTATCAATCACTTCAGTAACCCAAACTCTCCAACATTCATTACCAAGTGGTACATGATGCACTAGATCACTTGAATTTGTTGATGCAATTTCTCCTTTTGCTACAACTTCAGCTTTCCCAAACCAAGACATCAATTTGCACTTCTTATTCTTAAGATTATGTATATCATTCAAACTTGTTTCTCTAGGCTGTAAATTCATATTCAATTGTAAAATTTGTTATTTTAAGAATATAGATGTATATTTAAAATAGAATAACATTAACAAATTATAATTTTCACTTACAATATCTTCTTGTTCAACACTTTTACCCTTCCCTTGAAACAAAGCTTTTAATTCTTTAACTTCATCTCTCAACTCTTGGACTTGAGTTTGCAAATTGTGATTGTGCACCAAAGTATTCAACTTTGAAGGATTCGCACCGAAGCCAAGACCTCTTACCCGTCCCCGATGTTCTGGACCAAGTACTCTTGCAACACCGTCGTCTTTGAGAGAATGTTTATTTGGTGAGGTAACCACTTCTGAATATGCTTTTATCTTTTGCTAATATCATGAAATTCAGTAATGAGTTAAAGTTATATAAATACAAACTTTAAATAACAAAAAAATAACAAAAGCAACATTATTACCAATATTTCCCCAGCTAATTCATTTATTGGTTCCCCATTTTTTCGTGTATGTCCTCGTATATAAACAAGGTCTCTCGTAACGGAATCAGGGTCTTCACTTTCTATGCGCTGCAATTTTTCATATATGCCATAATTTGTAAACGTGTAGAAATTTTCAAGCAAATTTAACTTATAAGGATGAAAATTTTACCAATTCAGCTTCTAAGCGAGCAAATCCCTTTCTACTTGTTGTATGCATCATTGTTTGGCTAGCCCTCATTCTTTTGAATCTTTCATTCTTTTCCTGCAAAAATCAATAAGTTCTGTATAAGCAAAACTTTATATATGAATATAGACTTGTTGGGAAAACTTTGGGTCTCTAAATAAAAGTTTGCATAATTCAAGTTAAGACCAATTAATAACTTACTCTGTATGATTGAGAACTGCGGTCTTTAACAAATGCTTGTCATTCTTCCATTGAATCAACATTATCTGGCTTAAGGAGAGCTGCAGCTCGTATCATGCCAATTTCTCTGCCTGTGTTACTAATTGCTTTAAGAATATTAGATCGATGATCTCGCCAATTCTTTCCCAATTTTTGCATAACATATTTTCTATGACAAGAGTCAACTTCAAACTTTTGCTGCATCAAAGTATACAAGATTAGCAGTACTATATAATATAAATTATATATGTGACTTGAAGTTTTTATCACCTGAACATGCTCCCATATGTCATCAAGAAAACTTTCATTGATATCTTTCCAATTTTTCCATGTGATTGGTATAAGCTCTCTAGCCGTAGTTCCAAGAAATGACGATAACTTATTTGAACCCTTACAAATTGGCTGCCCTCTTTCATTAAACTCTACTGGTAACTTCGCTAATTTTCCCTTGTTGAGATAATTTAGTTTTGCTCTACCCCTCCCTTTTTTTTCCTTTTTCAGTAGTACTAGCACTGTTAGGTAAGACTTCTACATGTTGCAAGTCTTTTTGTTGTATGTTTGGAATTGTATTTGAACTTCCTTCTGATATCCTTATGCCATCATTTCCTTCTCTAGTAGCAGCAACGATTGAAGCTTTTTTAGCTCGTTTTGATTTCTTATAACCTTGATTAGATGACTATATAAAAAAAAATAAGAAAACACATTATTTTACTTATATTTAACATATTAACATTATAAGCCCTCAACAACTTGGCAACTTACTTCACCGGGATATGTCATATTATGTCCACTCATATCAACATCAACATCCACAGACCACAATCTTTCAACTTTCATCATTTGCATCTGTAAAAAATAATGAATTTAGAAACATAAAATCATTATAATATGATATGAATAAATAAAAATTAAAACAAAGCGAGACAGAATCTTAAATCTATATAATTACCATATTCAATATCAATGCCCTCACAATCATGTCTTACATAACCTTCATCTTCAATATTTATATCAAATCTTAATGTATCTGTTGTGTATGGAGTATAAGCCTCCTCGTCAAAATTTTCTAACTCATGAAATCCTCTAGGAGGTGCCTTTAGCACAACATACCAGTTAGATGTATCACTCTCTCTAGAATAAAAAACTTGTTCTGCTTGTGATGCTAAAATAAATGGATCTCTTTCAAACTGATGATATCCTCTATGAAGATTTACCAATGTAAATCCTTCTTCAATTTTGACTCCACTATCTATATTCGCCCAATCACAATGAAACAGTGGAACTTTAAAACTATGATGGTCTACTAAAATTATGTCCTTTATAACCCCGTAATAAGAAATTTTACCAACTACATGACTTGTATCCTTGACACTGGACCGACAAATAGTTTGTGCTTCAATAGAAACACCACTGTTTTGTGTAGTTCTGCTAACATCGATTGTATGAAATCGATGTCCATTGATAACATAACCGGAATATGATATCACTTCATTTCTAGGTCGACGTGCAAACCACTTCAATGTACTTGACATGTTACTATTGTCTTGTTTGCCTATTTTAGCAAACCAAGAAGTAAAAGTCTCCATATGTCTCATTTGTAATAATGTTTCATTCTTGGCAGTACGGCTATATGAACTCTTAATCTCTTCTTTATGCATCCTAAATGAAAATAAAATATATAAATAATAAGACAAATTTATGAGAGAATATGAATCATTATTAAACTAATAAATGAATTAACTTCATTACGTTATATATGGTTCAACTTCAGCGCTGTTAAATAGAACATAACGATGAGCGACCTCTAACATTTCTTGACTCAAAGTCTTTGATATTCCTTTAGAAATTGCACGACCATCAATAATTGTTTCATTCTCGAAATCTTCATTTCGAGTATGTCGAATACCTACTTCAGCAGCTTGTTTCAGGTAGCCACTACAAAAATGCATACATTCATCTGCTAAATAACGATCTGCTATGCAACCCTCAGGTCTTGAACGATTTCTAACATATCCCTTAAGTGTCTTCATAAACCTAATTCACAACATAATACGCATGGAATACCTAATTAATTAGAAGAAGAAATGTTGAATAAGTTCAAAAGTATAATAGTAAGTTACCTCTCAAACGGATACATCCAACGATATTGTACAGGTCTACCAATGCGAACCTCACGTCCAAGGTGGATGGTTAAATGAATCATTATATCAAAAAAAGATGGAGGGAAATACCTTTCTAGCATACACAAAGTCACTGCAACGTCCTCTTCCAGCTTTTCTAATTTATTTTTATCAACGACTCTTTGACATATTTCGTTGAAAAATGTACATAACCGAAAAATTGCATTTCTTGGTCCTCTAGGTAAAAGTCCTCTTAATGCAACTGATAGCAATTGTTGTATGAGCACATGGCAATCATGAGACTTTAAGTTTAAAATCTTATTATCTGCTAATGAGACACACTTTGAAATGTTAGAGCTGTAACCATCAGGTAATTTTAAATCAAACAGCCTTTTGCAAAATAATTCTTTCTCTTTTTTGGATAACATGTATGATGCTGCAGGTAGGTAAAATTTATTTCCTTTTAACTCTGGATGAAGATCCTTTCTAATACCCATATTGAGCAAATCCTTACGAGAATTTAGCCCATCTTTTGATTTTCCCTTTACATTCAAAATAGTTCCAAGAAGGCTCTCGCAAACATTCTTCTCAATGTGCATTACGTCTAAATTATGACGCAGAAGTAGTGTCTGAAAAGTAAGAGTATAAATTTAGAAAAAAATTGAGCAAAAAAATACCTAATCTAAAACAATTTAAAATGACTAACCTCCCAATATGGTAACTCAAAGAATATTAATTTTTTTTTCCATGGCCAATCAGAATCTGATTTTTTCTTCTTTCTTTTCTTTCCAGTTTTTCCCCAATTATTACTAATATTCTTCATTGAAGACATCAATTCTTGACCAGTTAAAATTTTAGGACTCGGCCTATGCTCCTTATTTCCATCAAACCAAGCTTCTTTCGATCGATAAGGATGATTATATGCAAGAAACCTTCTATGACCCATGTATGCAAACTTTCGACTATATGTCAACCATTTCGCACAGGTGGAAAAACCACATACCGGACATGTTGCTTCGCCTTTTGTAGGATATCCTGATAAGTTTCCATAAGCCGGAAAATCATTAATTGTCCACATCAATACAGCCTTCAAATTGAAGGAGGACTTTGTAAATCCATCATACACTTCAACACCAATATTCCACATCTCCTTTAAATCTTCTATTAGTGGTTCTAGATACACATCTATATCATTCCCAAGTTGTTTTGGACCTGGGATTAACAAAGTCAACAACAAATTTTCTTTAGACATGCATATCCAAGGAGGGATATTATATGTAACTAATATCACTGGCCAACAACTATACCTAGAACTCAGGTCCCCAAAGGGATTAAATCCATCAGATGAAAGACCAAGCCTAAGATTTCGTGGTTCAGATGCAAAAGAAGGCCACTTTTGATCAATTCTCTCCCAAGCTAATGAATCAACTGGATGACGTATTTTTCCATCTTGACTTTTGTAATTTAAGTGCCATATTAATTGTTCTGCCTTATCAGGGGACCTAAATATTCTTCTAAATCGTGGTATGATTGGAAAATATCTCAAGACCTTTGCAAGTATCCCTTTTAGAATCTTCTTAGTTCGTTCATTAACTTTCCACCGAGAAGATCCACATTTTGGACATGTCTCTAAATTCTCTAGATCCTTTCTAAACAAACAGCAATCATTTACGCATGCATGTATCTTCTCATATCCTAGATCAAAGGTGTTCAATAATTTTTTCGTTGAATTACAAGAATCAGGAAGGGTGTTCCCATGTGGTAACATGTCTCGAATAATATCAAGAAGTTCATTGAAACCGTTTTCAGTTATGCCATGTGTAGCTTTAAGCTTGTATAAGACAACGGTTGCAAATATCCTTGTGTACTTTGTACAACCGGGATATAAAGGAATCTCAACGCCCTCATATGTATTTGAAAGTCTCTCTCTCTATCTTCAATCTCAGGTTCTATAATGTTGTTTTCATGAAGAAATGCATCTCTATACATCCTATATGTCTCTAGATTTTCTACCTCTTGAGGAGGCAATGATGCACTCGCTTTTTCCCCATGAAACACCCAAGTAGTATATGTAGGATCCATCCCATGAATGATCAAATGCTCATACATCATGTCAAAATGTTGGTGAAATAGGTTTTTGCAACATTTGCAAGGGCATATGACCTTTTCTGGATTCCCTGCATTTGCTTGCACCATATTTGCAAACATTCTTTCACCATATTGATATGCCTCAGAAACTCTATAATAAAACACTAAATCAATCATCAAAACGACGTTTATGAACATTTATTTATTTTTTTAAATTTAAGGGATGTAATATAACCTTGATAGGTGTACCCAATCTTTATCCATGATGATATACCAACACTATTAAGATATAACCTGTTACAACACAATAAAAAATAATGACAAAAAAGATTATGATTTGTTATTTGAGTTTTGGAATTGGCTAATTTTATGTTATGTTTTTAAAAAATGAAACTGATTTTTGTTATGCGATTTAATATTTTTCCTAAAATATCTCTTGTAATTTTGGATGAAATTCAACCTGTTATGGTATCATAAGCAACCTACATCCTCACCCCATTTGTCAATCTCAAACACAAACTTCCCCCAGCTCAAAACAAAAAAGAATACAAGCATATTCACATCAAAGGAAAATAAATTTCCTTCCCTCAGTGAGATCATGAAACTGGCCATGAATATCAACCACAAATTGTCACAGGGCTTTTTACAGGCTGCACCACAGTAAAATAAATTCAAGTAGAGTAGCAGATAAGTAACATTTTTTAGTAGGCACGTGGTTGAGCAGCAATTACTGTTCCATAACTAAAAGAATTTATAACCAGGAGCTCAGCCAAAACTACTCTATTTTAGAAGTAAATATTTTCTCCATAGAAGAGTAAAAATGTCCAGAAGTTAAAGCAAGAGTTAAAAATCCATGCGAAATCAAAGTCTTGAAAAAAATTTAACTAAGCCTTTATGTGCTCGTCTTGACATTGTAAATCACTTAATGACATGACATCACTAATTTGGTTATTTGTTGACTTGTAATTATTTCTACCAATTGCTTCTAATTACTAATTAGGTGGTACTTTTTTCTCCAACTTAAGAACTTGAGCTTTAACCTAAAACATAATTAAGTAAAAATCCAAAAATGATTAAATACTACGCCAATAACATAATTTTTATTTAATCCAAACCTTCCACAGGAAGCTATAAACTGGAAAACTGTTTGGTCATTATTTTTTCCTCACTTTTCAAGATCTTTCAGGTTCTTCTCACTTGCAGAACTTGCAGAACGTTTCCCAACATCATTTACAAAAAGACGCATAATTGCATAACCATAAAGACAAGAAAATAAAGAAATATGATTGACACCAATATAAAATTCTAAGCTAAAACTGCTCAAATATAAAATGTAGCCGGAAATATAACAATAAGAGCTCAAATAAGGGCATAACAAAAACCTGCATTAAAAAAAAATTCAAAATCATCCTCTAACACATCAAGGATCGATAAAAAGTAAAGCAGCAAACATCAAGCATTTTCAGTTATTAATTGTTTTCCTTCATTAAGGTAGAGTGTTAAAGTAGTACAGTCAAAAACTATATAATACATAACACAGTAGCGTCAGGGGCGCCATGACACCAGTCCGATTGTCAGAGTATCCACTAAGAAACTTACATTGAACGGTCAAGAATTGGTATTTCAAACGAATGGGGCAAGAGATAAAGCCCAACTTGAAAGAGTATATATATACATTATTAAACTTGCAGAGTACATAATCGAAGGTCGGATAGAAGAGTTTCCAAACTTGTTTGGTAGTTTAGCTGCTTGTTTATACATTTAATATTTAGTTGAGGAGCCCGACATGCTATGGTGTAACAATCATGATGCGGTGCAAGTCGGCAATTTGAGACAGTTGAAAAAAATTTCCCAGATTGATATAAATAAGATTAATATTTTTAGCATTTTGAAAGATCTTTCATTCAGATACTTTGGATTATAATAACAAATTCCAGATTTTGTTCTACTGGTACATATGTCTATAAATTGTGTATGTAAACACCCATATAAATATAATCTCCATGTTCAGTCATGTTTTGACTATCATATCAAAGTTACAATTTTTATTTTTATATTTTTAGTGAATGACAACAAAATTCAAGTTAGGAATTACTCATGCTGGTTTCATTTCACATGATGGAATAAAAAATCAAGACCCCATCAATTAGTTATTACATATACCAGCAAACATATCTGCTCTTCATTTTAATGGCTGGCCAACTGGTATTATATATTAATATTCTATACCAGTGTGTAGACTATGTGGCCATGTTGTTTCACATATATCAGTTTCCAATTACCAATACATCCAAACTGTGAGATACTTCACTATGGTTTATAGATTTGATTTCAAATCCTAAACCAGACCACCCCTTGTCATATATATATATATATAGGATGGAAAAAGTAAAACAAGTATAACTCTCAATTGTTGAATTAAACAGAAAATCTTATTGTTGGTACCTTCTTTTTAAATAAAACAAGCCACTTCTTCATGTGTATTTGAAGTATTGAAAACGTCTCATGTAAAAGTAAATCCTAGAAGATGAACATCCTTATACAAAATAAATAATATGGCTTAAGAAATTACTAACAACAAAGTCAGTAATACTCATATGATGGTAAATCTAAATATCCCAAATTGACCCATCCTCCTAAATATCTCCAAAGCATTATTGAACTCTCTACTACGATTACCCATTGATCATAGCATTCCAAAGAAAAACATCATCCCTGTTAGGAAATTCCTCAAACACTTCTAGTGCCTCATGAATTAAATCAAACTTCAAGTAGCAATGCACTAATGCACTATTGATGAACAAATCAAATTCTAACCCAAGTTAATCATAAACATGAAGAAAAACATTCAAGAATTCCCAAATAACCCATGGCTAATTCTGATATTTCTAGGGAAAAAATATGAAATCAAAGGCAGAAGAAATCTTGGGTACCTGGGTCTGGGTCGGTGCCAACGAGCAGGAGGGTGCGTGCGGTCACTGCGGTGTGTCTACCTTCACAGACGACAAAGAGAACCAGCAGCTGTGTTGAAGTCTGAAATAGTGGGCGGTGCTGAAGGTTGAAGAAGGAGGCGGTGCTGAAGGTTCGGGTTGAAGAGAGTGGCGGTGGTGCTGAGGGACAAGAAGGAGGCGGTAGTGCTGAAGGTGAGGGTCGAAGATAGAGGCGAAGAGAGCGGCGATGGTGCTGAGGGTTGAAGAAGGAGTCCATGGTGCTGAAGGTGAGATCCGAAGAGAGAGGCGCTGAAGGTGAGGGTCGAAGAGAGAGTAATGGTGCTGAGGGTTGAAGGAGTTGTACGTACAGTTTTTTGAAGGTCTCTTTCGCGTTCGGGTTATTTTTATGTTTAGCGCGGGTCAATTCTAGCTTTAGCGGGATAATTTTTTTCGGCTTTTTACGGCACGCATTTTTGTACACCGTAAATAATACATTTTTTACCTCAATTATTACGGCATGCGCATGCACGCCGTAAATGTTCATTTTTTACCTCAATTTTTACGGCATGCGCATGCACGCCGTAAATGTTCATTTTTTTTTTTTTTACGGCATGCTAATTTTGCACGCCGTGAAAGTCTTTTTGTCACGGCACACTATTTTTGCACGTCGTAAATAATCTAAATTTACGGCATGCCGTATATGTACGCCGTAAATGCATGCCGTAAAAAGTCACTTTTGTTGTAGTGATAGTCTAATCACAGTTCAGTCACATAAGGTTATAGTTCAGTCATATAAAGTCATAGTTTGATCACACTTTGTCATATTTGACAAGACTGTAGGTCACATCACGCCTCGTCCAATGGTCACAATGTCACAGTTGATCACATTCTCTAATATAATTGGTCACATAATATTTATTTATTGATCACGACTTACGCATTTTTTGGTCACAGTCAATCAATATTTTTTGTCATAATTAGCTAATAAATTATCACAATCATCCATAATTGGTCACATACTATTTATTTATTAATCACAAGTTACTCATTTTCTTAGTCACATCTCGCACTTATCACAAGTCGCACAAATTCATAATTAATGATTATTTTCATCACAATTACCTAATAATTGGTCACAATTTTCTAATAATTGGTTACATATTTACTTATTGATCACAACTTACTCATTTTCTTGATCACAGTTAGTCAATATTTTTTACACAATTACTAATAATTGGTCACATTTTGTACTCGTCACAAATCGTATAAAGTCACATTTAGTCGATATTTTGGTCTCAATTACCTAGTAATTGGTCATAATTATCTATAATTGGCAGGTCGGGAGTCAGGTGGGTTGGTCTGGGTATTTCAATACCGGGGACCACCATTATACTTCGGGTATTTCAAAATTGGAACCATTTTGGTCATTGTAATTATTGGAACCAAGCCCAAACTTGAACATTCGGTTCCGATTCGAGTTCGGTTATACCCATAATATTTTCTTTATAAATAAATTAAATAAATATTTTCATATAAGACTTTTAGATACATATACGAAACACGTTACTACTTGACAATATTTGTACAAGGGAGAAAATTCAGCTAAGAAACTCAATTACTGACTCAATAGTGAAGACTAATTATATTTTAAGCAGAGAAAAATGAACTCGAGATAACAAAAAGGTACACTACAATACAAACTATGAATATATCAAATTTAATTGTAACGTATTATAAAAAAAATTAAAAAATCACATAAGTTTGTAAACAATGCATGAAAATAAAAGTCTGAATTGTAAAAAAATGAAAACTTTAATTCATCAACTTAAATTACAATGCAATCTTGTACATTTGATTCATAGAAAGATCAAACTGCAAAGATTATATTAAACTAACACATGAAATGCAACTGTAACGACCTGAGTCCCACTTAACGGGCTGTCCTAGCCGTTAGATGACGGCTTACTGTCCCTACTGTACTAACACGAGTCTTTTCAGCATGCTTTGTCCTCACTCGCACGCTTCCCGAGAAAACTTCCCAAGAGGTCACCCATCCCATAATTGCTCCAAGCCAAGCACGCTTAACTGGAATTTCTAATGATGGACTTCCGGAAAAGAAGGTGCACCTTGTTGGTATGAGTAATACCTATAATTTCTTTTAGGCTTTCTTAGTCGGGTATTACAATCACCCCCTGTTAGACTCGTGATGCCCTCATCATGCTTAACCCATCTAAGGATTTGTTGTCAGGCGTTGGGATTCTAGAGGTGGCTCCTGCTCTATGGCGAGCACTTAGTTCCGGATTTTTGAATGGCGGTCTGCTCTGATACCATTTGTAATTACCCGAATCCCACTTAACGGGCTGTTCTGGCCATTAGATTACAGTGTACTGTCCCCACTGAACCAATACGAGTCTTTTCAGCATACTTTGTCCTTACTAGCACACTCGCAAAGAAAATTTCCCAGGAGGTCACTCATCCCAGAATTGCTTCAAGCCAAACACGCTTAACTATGAAGTTTCTAATGATCGACTTCCGGAAAAGAATGTGCACCTTGTTGGTATGAGTAGTACCTATCATTTCTTTTAAGCTTAGTCAGGATATTACAACAACAATCTAATGTGAGACTAGAGGTAAAAGAGTAGGAGTCTTGATTTTTTGTGTTATAGTCTAGAGTTTTAGAAAAATTACTTCCTAAATTATATTTTTAAGTTATGTATTTTTTTTTGTTTAGTGTAAAAAAAAAACTATATAAAGATCTGTTCCTTTCGAGTATCCTGATTCTGTTTCAGAGCTAATAACCTACCCGGATGCAGTTGGTTTTCGGTTTTCGATTTTGGTTCATGATATATATTTTTTGGAACCGGACCAGAACTTCCAGTTTCGGTTCGAGAGGTTCGGTTTCCATTAAAATGTCCAGGTCTAATAATTGGTCACCATCTCACCCAACCCTAATCCTACCCCCATTCCCCCACCCCCTCCACACCACACCAAACCACCCCCACCCCAACACACCTATTGATTAATTTCCACCACTACTCCCGTCCAGTCGATGCCATAGCGGCCGACAACCACCACCTCGCCTCGCCTCCACCACACCGCTACTACTATCTGTACCACCGCCACAACAGGGAAGAAACCACTACACTAGTCACCAAAAGCACAAACCACCTGCACTATCACCACTTGCACCACCAACTACCACTACCACCACCACAACATGAAAACAATAACCTACAACCACAAACCACTCCGACGACAGCGGATAAGGCACCGCACACAGAGCCACCATAACACCACCACATGTTGCAACAACAGATTCACAACCATTACTGCGCTACACCAAAGGCGTCCAAAAACCACTAAAAAAATGGCACGAGGCCGATGGAGGAATAAATGAAGGTGCCGGGCAGGACCACACTAAGGAGGCTAAGTGGCGACGTGCAAAGAAGGCTCCGACGATGTTGAGACGAAGTTGCAGTAATGACGACGACAACGTGCGAAGTAAGATTGAAACTTAGAAGGTAGGCCACCATGTAATTTTCCCTTATTCATTTAAGCTCGTCACTAGGGCCAAACTTGAAGAGAGGCCCATGAAGCCGTCGCCACGAGTTCTATATTTTTTTAGGCCCAAAAAATCTTTATCGTGTTTTTATTGGGAAAAATATGTAAATAAGGTGATTAGAAATACAAATTTTAATATTGGAAAAATAATTTTAAAATTTCAAAAATCAGGTTGTAATTAGGAATAATTAATTAAAAATATTTTATTAGTTATATAAATTAAGGTCACAAAACTGTAAAAATTTCAGGTTAGATACATCAATCATTTAGGTCACAAATAGGAATTATTTCCAAGTCGCAATCACAAATTTCAAAATCACAGGTTATCAAAATAATAAGTTGCAAAAAGTCAAAATTAATCGATCTAGGTCACAACCTATCAAACTATTATATCACAATTATTTTATAGATTTTAATAGAATTCTATAGAATCTCTAAGATTCTAATTGAATTCTATTCCACGAATTTTAATATATTTCAATGGACTTTTTAGTAGAATTTGTTGAGCCTATCATTAATATGAATTTTAGAATTTCATTCACTTTTACCCATTATCGGGTAATTTATTTATTTATTTATTATTTTTTGTTGTGCAAGTTGAATGTGAACTTAAGACATAAGCAAAAAAATAAAAACATAATTTTTTTACTTGATTATCAAAAAAAAAAAAAAAAAGCAAGAATACTCAAACCGTTAAAAATAAAATATATAACATTGTCTAGTTTTAATTTAAAATAAAAAAATAAAAAAATCAAGCATTTCATTTAAAACATGAAGTATCTTCTTATACATATAATCAATTAAAACAATCAATTGCATTTAAATAATTAAACTCAAATTTTCAATTGTGTAAAAAAGCTTATGGATTATCAAAAACAAATTGGCAAATTTTTATTAATCACAAGTGGATGAATAAGGCATTATTTTTTCCTTCAATAAATACAATTGTCACCTTCCAGAGTTGTGGGGATTATGAATGTCGAATTAATAAGGATCGCAGACTCAGCACCTTTATTTATTAAAAAAAATGAAAAAAAAAAATCCATATTGAGGACCTTGAATTTTGTTAGATTCTATAAAATTCCAAATTGAGGATATGTGTAATGTTATGGAATTCCCGAGTCCTTCAAATTTCACGTTTTAAAAAATCCATCCTTCTGTTTTTGATAAGGAAGTTCATAAAGTATTCATCTGGGGGAAAAGACTATTGAAATCGATTATATACCGACACTTCTGTTAGGAAAGGAGAACCTCACTTCTATCCACTTACCAGGTTTATGAAGGAGATCCTATGTTTAAAAGTTTAAAACTACTGCGGAAAGGATAACAGATCACAGCATAACAAGTATGTAAATGAGACATTTTGAAGTGCAAAATCTGCATAATTTTTCATCCATTCCTCAGGGCCATCGCCATTGGAATGCAAAATCACCCATTGAAGTGCAGCCCATGAATCTTCATATGTAATTGGAAGAGGGTATTCAGGAAGTCTTCTGTAATGCACCAAACCCACAATAACTTGGGATTCAGCCACAAGCGCATTCAGATAGCTGTATATCATACTTTTATTCCTTCTGAAACCCACAATAACTTGGGATTCAACCACAAGCCGATCTGAGCCGGTGAGATATCGATGTCTTCCTTTTTTCTTTTCTCCTTCACTGTGCAAATTTCTAATACTATTGATGAGGTAAAGTAAGTAAGGAAAATATTCTTGTTTATATTCAAGGCGATAAACAGTTTACAAAAATGTTTTTGCCTGTATAATACTGGGGGATTCATTGAATTAGCCATACAAAACATGTAATTTTTCAAAATAGTCATCTTTTATAAATTGTCTATATTACCCCTAATGAAGTTGGTTATTTACTTTGCAAGATATATCTCTAATTTAGTTAGGTTGATTTAATTCAATACTTCTTATTATATTCATATTACTTAATCTTTTAAGTTCTTCTAAAAATGTTCTATATTGTGATAATTTCTCGAAAAATTTAGGATGTTCTTTTTTAGTTATATATCCTAATGTTATTTCTTCTGAAACTTCCTCTTCTATATCTTCGTATTCTTCTATAATTTTATGAACTGTATTTATATTTTTTGCTGTTCTACAGAATTAAATTCTATCCTATTTAGGATAGCATAGTCAATATCTTCGTATATCTCTTTTAGTTTAAATTGTCCAACAGAATGTATATTTTTAGATTTTTCAAAAATAGCTAATAAAAATGAAATTTCTTTATTTTCTAAATATAGTTTATGATCACAGTTATTTGAAGTTGATGCTAGTGAAGTATCCATAGATTATCAGGTTGATAAATTATTATACAAATTTTTTTGGTATAAGTCCATTCTTTGATCTAGTAGAATACAATAATCTGCAATATATTGTTCGTATTTTTCTAAAAGTTTATTATATTCTTCATAAGATATATTTTCATTTTCCATTTGATATTTAATATCTTCCATTTTATCTTTCAAATTTTCTAAAAGGTTATCTAGTCCTTCGATTGTATATCCTGGCATTAGATTTGGACTGTATTTGTCATAATTTTATTTTCTAAATCTATTTTAACTTGTAATATATCAGAATAATCTATAATGTATTGATCATGATTTTCTGAAAGTATATAATATTGTTCAGATGATTCATCCATATCTATTAATTGAGATATAATGTTATCTATTTTTTCCTTTATTCTTTCTAACAAATTATCTAATCCTTCAATAGTATATCCAGACATTATAAACACAGAGATAAATAATTTATAAAGTTTCAAGTAATTTTTCAAATTCTATCAGTGTTTGAGAATTGATAATATCTATATCAGCCATGATATCTATGCTTGGTTCAAATGGTATATTATATTTTGAAATATTTTTCTTCTTTTTTTCTAATTTATCAATTATATCTTCAATATCTTGTATTATCATAGATCTTACAGTACCTTTAACAAAGTTTTCTATCAAATTTTCTTTAAAACTTTTTAATATCTCTTGTAATGCATAAACTTACTCTTGGTATCCTATTTTATCAATTTCATTTTCATATTCAATTCCTTTTTTATTTTTAATATTCTTCTTAACTTTATATGGACCTCTTTTATATGTGGGTTTTCTTATGATGTAATTTTCTTCATTCATGATTTCAAAATTTTCAAAAACTGGTAAAGAAAGATTCGTCTCTTCCATCACTGTCATAATTTATTATATGATCATAATCATTATCACTACTAAACACATTTCCAAAATAATACATTATTTATTTCGGTATTATCACTATCAAGCCAAAAGTAAATGATTGATTTTGTAATTTCTATTCCCAATAATTCTTTTAATTTAGGAAAAATAGCTAACAAACATGGTATATAGACATGATATAACTTTTTTATTTTATTATTGGGTCAAGTAAACTGTTTATGCATGAATAAATGTTCAATTATGCTATGATATTCATCCTTATAAGAACTGTTTTGATAATTAAATTTAACAATTATGAATTCTGTCATGTTAAAAGCTCTTTTTCCTCCTAATTCCGTAAAGATAAATATATTAAGAATACTAACATCTTTTCCTGTTCTCAGTACCTTTATATTTTTCTTCAATTGTTAGTGACCTTCAGGCTTATAGGTTTCTACTCCACATCCTTGAATGGCCTCTTGCCTTCACGGGTCTTTAGCTAAACTTGGATATTGCCTTCACTGTATAACCTTTTAGATGGAAAATATTTTAGGACAGAGTGTAGGGAGTTTTCTTAATAATATATCTTCTTTTTGGAAATAGGATTTAGAAAACAGGAATTTAGAAACTCATCATAATTAGATAAGTAGATTGTGATTTTATTGATAATATAAAGATTGACACAAGATTGGTATGAGAATTTTTTCAAAGACAAGATATTTTGGCTTGGCTTTCTCACAAACTGAGTGCTCAAGTGGTCTCTGCCTTTCAACTAGCTTGGAGGCCTCTATTTATAATGTTACATTGGACACGATTACATCACTGCTTACATCATAAACCTAATAATTTTACAACTTTTCATAATATTATAAGGACACATAAGGACACACCTGTCCCTCTATTATTTTCCTCACATGGGCCTTACATGAAGCTGTCTATTTTTTGCCACATTTCATCCTTCTTTAATAGAGCAGATACCAGTTGTCCATCAATTTTGTTGGCATGTGGGGCAATTCCTGGCAATGCACGCCTCTTGTAAGGTAGCAAAGTTTCCATGGATTTGATGATTGTCAAACTTGTTGATTCTTTCAAGATTGTTGACTTTTCTTTTCCTCCATTAGTGAGGAGGGTCCATTCATTATATTGGCATATGTATTTGAATTTTTTATTATACAAGTTTTTGGCAATGTTGTAGAAAACATTAATTCCCAACACCCTTCGAGATCTAAACCATGATCTTGTAATATTTAGCACAGGTTTGGTATTTTTTCCAACTTCAATCTAAAAATTTTGAACAACATATCCAATTGTGATAATATGCTCAGCGGGATAACACATTCTTCCAACAATTTCAGGATTGATCGAATAAAATTTTAAATATATAGGTCTTTCTTGGGCAAACTTTGAAATCTCTCATTTTAATAAATTATCAAAATTTTCAATTTCTTTCAGATCTTTTCCTGAATAGATAAGATCCAAAAATTCATAATCAACTGTCATTTTTGTCATAATGGGATCTCCTCCTTGAGTAATGATCAATCGTGGGTATACATGATCTCCAGACGAAATGTAATAACAATCACATTCTTGGAGTTCATATATAATTCTGGCAATAGTTTTATATTCATCTTCTCTTGGTAAAAAATGAGAGTCATCTTCCTCCTCAGCACGAATTTTGATTACTCTTGTATGTTCGTCTCTGGCATTGATTGTCACTTTTCGAGGACTGACTTCATTTATGACAACTTTCTTGGGACTTGGTTCATCTCTTTTAATTGTTGGTCCACCACTGCTTCCTGAAGATGTACCTATTTGTATTTTTGATATAGTCTGTTTGGTACCAACCTGTTTGGTAATTAACGATTCAAATAGATATTCAATCTCAATTATGTTATCGCTCAATTCTTTAGTATAATTGTAATGAAATTTTGAGATTTCCACCAATTACTTGAAACTTTCTTGGAGAGTCTCTGCAAGTTGCTCAATTCCAAATTTTATATCTTCAACTTCCTCTGTGAGGAAGTTTATTCGCTGTTTGGCGTCTATCAAGAATTTTTTGATATTATCCATCTGCAAATTCAATATTCCTGCTTGAAAAGTCTGCAAGATAATTATTGTGACACCTTTAATATGAACTATATCAAAATTATAAAATGCCAAATAGGCTTTCCATCTATGGAGCCTCCTATATTGAGGTTCTGGTGGTAATTTATTTTTTACTAAGCCTGCAACTTGAGAATTGTCAATTTCAACAATGATTTTTTTGGATAATAGAAAAAATGAAAACTTTTTTATTCCTCTAATAATTGCTAATAATTCCTTCTCATGGGTAGTATAATTTATTTCTGCTTGGTTAAACGTTCCACTGGAATATCTGCAAATTTCATTAAGATATGTTTTTAATATTGCTACTCAATATTTATCTGAGGCATCAGTATTAACTATTAGATTATCTTTTTCATCTAGTAATATTAATTTTGACAAATTTTTACATTCTTTCTTGAGTGATTTGACAATTTTTGTATGCTCATTACTCCATCATTTGGTATTTATTTTTCTGAGTAAAATCTAAATTTTATGTCTCTTTTTTGAAAGATTTTCAATAAATCCTTCTGCATAATTTAAACATCATAATAATTTTTGTATTTGTTCTTTTGATTCTAATTTATCTGGAAAACTTTCTATCTTTTTAGATATATAGGTTTGTAGTTTTATTCCTTTCTTATCTATTGATAATCCAAGAAAATCAATTTCTTGTTTTTCTGTTATAACTTTATTTTTTGAAAGAACAATTCCTTCTTTTTTGTATTCACTTATAAATTTCATTAAATGGTTTCTGTTGAATCCGGGCCCCAAGAAAGGAACAGTGATCCACCAGCGGAGGCCCAATAGTGGCCCAATGGACCTTGACCCACAGCTAAGGTCTAGAATATCACCTTGGGATGAATGCCGAGGTGGTATGTCAAGCAAACCTTTTTAGCCGACCTGGTTAACGCCCAGCCGATGTGCTTTATACTCAGCCGGGGCGCTGTATGGCGTTGACCAGAAGAGAGAGATGGAGTCAGTGATGGGACACTGCCTTTATCCAGATGTGACAGGCGCCCATCCCCTAGAAAATGTAGCAATGATTACGGTTGAAAAGCAAGATTGTCACATCCATAAGCTAGGGTGATGACAAGTGTAAAGTATGCCACGTGTCGCAATCCGAGACAAGAAGTTTCACTATAAATGAAGCACAATTGTCTCCAAGTGAAAGGTTAGTTAGCAATTTCTCACTCTTAACTCTATACTTCTCTCACTCCCTTTTCTCTCTTCTACACATTTATATTTCCCGCACCCAATATACATTTGCCCAAAATGAGTACTGACTTAGGCATCGGAGTGCAAACGGGAGCCACCTCGGCCCCCTTTGCAAACTGATTGTTTGTCACAGTGCGCAGGAGATCCACGTGTTCGAGAGGGAGGAGCTGAGACGTGTTGGTCCAAGGTCCATCCGGATTTTGTGGTCAACATTCTGGCGCCGTCTGTGGGAAACCATACTGCTAACCACGAAAACACATGGTAAAAATCCACACATAGAAAGGTAGTCCTGAAAAAAGTAGGAGCTTTGAAAGATAAGCTGATTGGCCTTGAAAAGGGTAGGAGCTTTGAAAGATAAGCTGGTTGGCCTTGAAAAAGGTAGGAGCTTTGAAAGATAAGCTGGTTGGCCTTGAAAAAAGGTAGGAGCTTTGAGAGATAAGCTGGATAACCTTGAAAAAGGTAAAGAACTTTGAAACATAAGTCTAAACACCCTTGAAAAAGGTAAAGAACTTTGAAACATAAGTTTAACAACCTTGAAAAAGGCTTGAAACAGCGAGACAAAGGTCTATCTATCCTTGAAAAGCAATCTAAGACCAGAAACTCTTCTGAAACATGAATGAAAGTGACGGTGATGTTAACTCCCGTAGGGGAAGAAGTGGCCGACACAGCGAGGACGAAGTTCCTCAAGAAATCCATGAAAACGCCAACGAGGAAGTGGCACAACCTAATCCACCTCGCCGGCACCGAAATCTCCGCATGATGCGAGACATGACACGTATGGCGGCCCAAATGCTGGAGATGCAGAGGCAGCAAATAGAACAGACTGCTGCAATGAATGCCTTTATGGCCAGAGGGTATGCTGTGAACGAACCCGTGATGCCGCAGCAATACTCAAAGCCAGATTATTCACCATCCGAGGTGGCCACTGTATCTTATTATTATCAGGACCCGCAGGCATATGCCGAAGTGGAATCCGAGCTCTTCTACGAGAGAGACCCAGAACATGAAACGCATGGGGAACAAAACCCACTCCCAGCTAGACGCAGGGAGGCTTCTCCCGCAAAATCCGGCATTGTTTTCAGCCGAATGGGAGGGTTATTCAGGGGACAACGACGGGGACAAACGGACCCAGGTCGGCATAATGCAGCAGAGCCTAGAAATAGGCGCGAGCGACGCACTGAAGAAGCCTTGTCGCAGGATCAAATGTACAGGGACCAACAAGGTATGGGGGGAGAAAGGATGGCATCAGTACATGAGCCTAGGAATAGGCAAGAAAGAAGAGCCGAAGCAGTTCAGACTAATCCTCGTAATGAATTACAGAGCCATGAAAGACCAAACTACGGACGCGTTCCACCACCACAAAGGCAGGAGCACGCTCCACCGCCCTATGGCCAATACCGTGACCCGGAGTATTCCGGTCACGACGAGAACAGCGAGCTGCTGTCATACGAGTTGGATGACGAAGAGGAAGTAAGTCCCTTCACAGAGGGCCTCCGTAGATGCCCCGTTCCCCATGACTTTGAGATGCCAGAAATAGCAAAATACTCTGGCCGAGGTGACCCTGATGATCACCTGTTAAATTACCGCGCCAGCATGAAAATAGCCGGGGCAACCCCGGCACTGAAATGTAAAGCTTTCGCTTTAACCCTTGAGGGGAGTGCCATACGATGGTATAAAAAACTCCCTCCGAGCAGCATCCACAGTTGGAGGGATATGAAAACTGCTTTTAAGAATGATTTTGTTTCTTCGAGGCCTGGCCAACTCCCCCTCCAACGCCTTCAGGATCTGAGACAAGGAAGGGACGAATCTCTGAAAAGTTACCTAGCTAGATTTACTGAAGAAATGCATATCTGCGAAAATATCACAGAAGCGGAGATGTTTTCCGCCTTAAAAGGAGGGCTAGATATGACCAGCATGTTTTGGAGGGATGTCCGGAGCAGGAAACCAAGGGATTACAATACCCTGGTAGACCTGATGAAGGAAGAGATTGTATCGGAGGAAATGGCTAGGGCCAGAGATAATCACCCCCAAGGGAGATACAACCTTGGGTACTCCAATGAAACGGACCTCAAAAAGGGTGGAAACAAGGATAGGGTCGGTAGTAACCGAGGTGGTGCGCCTCGTCCATTCCCGAGGACAGGATCTAGCTTTGCAGTAGAAATCACGGAAGCTATCCCTCACTTGCACTCTAACACCCCTTCTCAAAATCCTCCCACGGCACAAGGGAGAGTGGAAAGCAGCCGAAGCGGGAAACAGCCCATGATTGGGGCTTACTGCGCCTACCACAGATATTACGGTCACGCAACAGAGGATTGTAGGGAAATCCATATGTTAGCTGAACAAAAGGCGCAGGGGAGAAGGGGAGGTGACTTCCCCCCCCCCCCGACACAGGGAGAACTTAAAAATGTGGTGGCCAGAAGTTCAACCGAGCTGATAGGAGAGCCCCGTGGAAGAATTCAACCAAAGAAAGGATTGACAATCGTCAAAGAGACAGGAATAAGGGTCAAGATACTGCCTCGGCACAAGCTAAAGATACACGGGAACCACCTATGCCTGTGGCCAACCTCCCCATTCGTGAAATCGACACAATACTGGGAGGCCCCCACCCAGGTGGGAGCACAAACAACTCCCAAAAGAGGTATATAAGAGAGGCCAAGCAGCCCGCCAACGTGAACTATCATATCCATTCCCATCCTGTTGGGATTCCTCAGACGGAACCTATCACATTCGCACAAGACGATGCCGTTGGAGTGCACTTCCCACACAACGACACATTGGTTATCAGAGTGGTGGTGGCTCGGAATGGGCTATCACGAATGATGGTGGATGATGGTGCCTCGATAAATGTGATATACGGGGTAACTTTTGATAAGATGGGGATCAGCACCCCACTCATTCCAGTCCCTGATCCAATATACGGTTTCACGGGGGACAACATAACCCCCATAGGATCCATAACACTTATGACTGAAGTAGGGCAATCACCGACCCTCTCCAGAATTCCTATGGAATTTTTGGTAGTTGACAAAATCTCCTCCTACCATGGTTCAATTGGAAGGCCTGGCCTTATTGACTTGGGGGCTGTAACGCATACCAAATACATTTGCATGAAGTTCCCCACGAAGCATGGCGTTGCAACCGTAAGGGGAAGCCAAACAGAATCCCGGGCTTGTTACACAAATGCGATCCGGAAGTTTCAGGATCGAAGCCTGAACATGATCAGTGATGTAGCTATGGCCGAGGCTGCCCCAGACCCTGAAAGATTGGGTGAAGGGCCATCTGAAGATAAGGATGTCACGATGACCCTAGAAGAGGATTTAGCTGATCTAGACCCCAGGATGGCAGGTGACAATTGCCCCACCCCGGCCGAAAAGTTGGAATGCTTCGGCGTAGACCCACTTGATCAAATCAAAGAATTACAGATCGGACTGGACTCGCCAACAGAATACAAGAGTCAATTGAAAGACTTCCTACTTCAAAACCTCGATGTATTCGCATGGAAACATGGAGACATGATTGGGATTGATCCTAAGGAGGCCTGTCACAGGCTCCAGCTGGATCCCCGAAGTCCTGGGCACAGGAAAAAGAGAAGGCCCATGAGTTCGGACAAGTATGAGGCCTTGAAAGACGAGGTCGCAAAGCTATTGAAAAATGGCTTCATAAGAGAGTCCCGATATCCGAAGTGGATATCAAATCCTGTTTTAGTACCAAAACACAATGGGAAATTGAGGGTATGCATTGATTTTTCCAACTTGAACCAGGCATGTCCCAAAGACAGCTTTCCATTGCCCCGGATCGATCAGCTGGTTGATTCCACAGCAGGACACGAGTTGCTAAGCTTCATGGATGCATATTCCGGGTACAATCAAATCCCCATGTTCGAATCGGATGAAGAGCATACTTCATTTATCACAGATAGGGGACTCTATTGCTACCGAGCTATGCCATTTGGCTTGAAGAATGCGGGAGCTACCTATCAGAGGCTGGTAAACCGCATGTTCTCGAAACAATTGGGGTACACTATGGAGGTATACGTTGATGACATGCTAGTCAAAAGTATGGTCGCTGCGGATCATATCCACCATTTGTCAGAAGCATTTGATGTTTTGAGAAAATATAGGATGAAACTCAACCCAGCGAACTGCGCTTGCGGGGTAGCATCTGGGAAATTCCTCGGATTCATGGTGAATAAGAGGGGAATCGAAGCCAATCCGGACAAAATTAATGCTTTGCTAAACATGCAGTCGCCTCGAAACCCAAAAGAAGTGCAAAGCTTAATGGGGAGAATTGCGGCCTTGAGCCGGTTCGTATCAAAATCCACGGACAAATGCTTGCCATTTTTCAAGGTCCTGAAGGGAGGAAAGCGATTTCAATGGACACCAGAATGCGAGCAGGCGTTTGTCGACCTGAAAGCTTCTTTAGGCCGTCCCCCATTGCTATCAAAACCAAAATCTGGGAACCAGTTTCCAGTATATTATGTAAGCAAATCCATGCTGGACGCCGAGACGCGCTACCCAGATATGGAAAAACTTGCTCTCTCGTTGATCACAGCCTCTCGTAAGCTTCGTCCCTACTTTCAGTCACACTCCATACAAGTGCTCACCAATTTTCCCATGAGGCAAGTGTTGCAAAAACCAGACGTTTCTGGGAGGTTACTGAAATGGGCGATAGAAATCAGCCAGTTTGACCTGCATTATGCGCCTCGAACCGCCGTAAAGGGTCAGGCGTTGGCAGACTTCGTAGTTGAATTCACCCATCCACCTGAGGTCGAAATGGTAGATAGCACCGAGGACAGCGAACATGATGGACATGAGTGGAAATTGTTCGTTGAAGGGTCCTCGACTGATGGACGATCCGGATCAGGAATATTGCTAGTAAGCACAGAAGGGTTTAAATTACACAGTGCAATCCGCTTTTGATTCAAAGCCTCCAACAATGTTGCTGAATACGAGGCGTTATTAGCTGGGCTAAGACTTGCAAAAGCGTTGAAGATTAAGTCCGTGGTGGCGAACAGTGATTTACAGCTTGTTGTAAGCCAATTCAATGGGAAATTTTCTACCAAAGAACCTTCTATGGTCGCTTACTTGAAGAAGGTAAAAGATTTAGCTATGCACTTCGGAAAAATGGAGTTACAGCACATCCCCAGAACAGAAAATTCCAACGCTGATGCTCTGGCCAAACTAGCAAGCAGCAGCGATTCGGAGCTCCACAATCTGATCCCTGTAGAGCACATGGTGACCTCTTCCATTGAGCCGGGACCTGAGATCCTGGCGATTGAAGAAGAGGGATCCTGGATGAACCCCCTAATCGCCTATTTAAAGCATGAGACAGCTCCGAACGAGCCCGAAGCAGCTCGGAAATTGCAGAAATACTCTGCGAACTTCGTGCTCTTGGACGACTTACTTTATAAACGGAGTTATACCTCTCCTTTGCTGAGATGTGTGGGGCTAGAGGAAGGGCAGTATGTGATGAGAGAAATCCATGAGGGCATCTGCGGCAACCATGCCGGGGCTTTATCGTTAGCTCGGAAAGCCCTCAAACAGGGATATTTTTGGCCTACAATGTGAAAAGATTCCCATGACTTTGTGCGGAAATGTGATAAATGCCAAAGACACGCGGCCATACCACATCAGCTGCATCACGAGTTAACTGTGGTGACTAGCCCTTGGCCCTTTGCAAAGTGGGGGGTTGACATTATTGGTCCTATGCCCAGAGGAGCTGGTAACAATTGCTTTGCGATAGTAGCAATTGACTACTTCACCAAGTGGGTCGAAGCGAAACTTTGATGAGGATCACCGAGGCCAACACCACCAAGTTCATTTGGAAAAATATCATATGCCGGTTCGGAATACCACATTCACTGGTTAGTGACAATGCAAAACAGTTCAAAAACAGAAGCGTGGATGAGTTGTGTGACGATTTGGGTATCAGGAAGCTATTCTCATCTCCACATCACCCACAGGCCAACGGGCAGGTCGAAGTGGTGAACAAGACCATAAAAAATACCCTGAAAAGGAAGTTGGAATTCAGAAAGGGCGCGTGGGTAGACGAGCTACCACAAGTGTTATGGGCGCTTCGAACCACCTCGCACACCGCTACTGGTGAAACACCCTTCTCGCTGGCTTACGGAGCCGAGGCGGTATGCCCCGTCGAAATCGGAATCCCTACGCTTCGTCAAATTCATTATGAAGAAGTTAGGAACGAGGAAGCGGAAAGGGCCGGTTTAGACTTCCTCATGGAAAAGCGGAATGATTCTCAAGAGGTAATGGCCAAATACCAGAAAAAGATGGCTCGATACTACAGCAAAAGGGTGAAGAGCCGACGCTTTAATATTGGGGACTTGGTCCTCAAAAAGGTTCTTCCTTCAACACAGGAGCCAGGAGTAGGGACTCTGGGTCCTAACTGGGAAGGCCCTTACAAGGTCGTTGCCGAGGTGGTACCCGGAACATACATAATTGAGGACTTGTCTGGAGTACCTCTATGTAATCCTTGGAACACGGACCACCTTCGCCGTTATTTTCAATAAAACTAAATTCCTCTATGATTGCAACATTATCATATTATTTCAAAAAATCGTGGGCGAGCTGCGTTAAAAATTACGCCAATCTCTATTAGACAACCATAATGGATAAACGCACATTCTAAAATTATTTTGGTCATGACGCCATACGTCCACACTATGCATAAAAATTGTTAAGGACAAGGGACTCTCATAAGGCTATACTACGATCACCACGTAAGGATTGGGAGTTTTAATACGATAAATGCTTCGAACCACTCAAATCTAAGGTGCTGCACTCGTTCACCGTCATTCACCGCGCAATATGTTTGGAATCATTCAAATATAATCAAATGTTGTCACATAAACCAAAATCCTTGGTGCGTTAAGTTAGTTCATACATCCGGACAAAGCATTTGCAAGATATATATATATATATGCTAAGTGCTGTGTGCATAAGCGTAAAAGACAAACGTAAAAAAAATTCTTATGTTATTTTGGCCGCAAATACCACACGCCTCCGCCAGGCAGGATCTTTGTTAAAAACAAGGGACTTCGGTGAATTTACACTGCGACATTAACAGAGGTTCATACAAAGTTGTAAATGTAGATGTCACATAGTTTTTAAGATGAAATCGCTCAAAGGTTGGTCAAGATCAGATCTAATTAGCAAACGTAAGTACATCAACTGTGTCGAATATGGGGGTATAGCGAATGATTAAACTTGAATAGAATTATTGCTGCGAAGTGAAGACAAATTCGATCCGCTCATGAATGACCACATCGGATTTGAGGGACTAGCACGCCCAAAATATGGCCATATGGCCATCCATGACCAAAGTTTAGATATCGCCTTGGACTAATGGCCGATGAGGAAAGGCACAGAAGCCCCTTCAGCTGAACTAAGTTATGCCTATCCGAGGTGCTCTAAATCAGGTGTATTTTACAAATCAAGACATTTACAAACAGACATTCACAATGCCCCACATGTCATCATACAATTAGGAAACACTCGCACTTGGAACTATTCATGCTTAAACAGTTAGAAATGTTGCTACGCCGAAATATAAGTAGACCATTCCATTCATGAAAATGAGGCATTTACAAATCAAATAAAGGCTACACTCACAATATTAGGTGCCGGGGCACTCGCAAAAAAAAAAGGGAAGAAGAAGAAAACAGAAACGAACATACTAACTAACAAAAAGGTAAAAGATGGAAGAGGATCATTGTGGAGGAATGCCTTCTGGAGAACCCTTTCTGGATGCGTCTAAAGGATCTGCAGGAGCATCTTGAGGCTCGGGGTAAAATGCTTCAATGGAGGACATGTCCAAGGTTGGAAAAGCTTCCTTCACGTCCCCCAAGGCCATCCTAGCCCCTAAGTTCCCAAAAACCCATTGCATAGCCTCATACTCAGGGGTCTCTTCAAAGGTGTCCTTGAGGTCCTGGACAGCTTCCGACACTCTAGTTTTTATAGCATTCTCCACCCGTGTTGCGACGGTTTGTTCCAAGACTTCAGTGATCCTCGTTTGCATGTATTTTTCCAGCGAGGCAAGGTCCTCCTCTGCTTTCGCCCTAGCCTCCAGCTCCCTCCCCAATTTTTCATTTACCGCTGCCGCCTCAGCTTCTAGCTTCAACTTGGCTGCATTAACGGCGGCTAGGGCCTCAGAGGCAATAGACTGTGCACGATTGGAATCATCCAATTTTTTGCATAAGGCCGCCACGTCTGATTCAGAGGCATGGAGGTCATGCTTCAATTTGTTATTGTCCTCTTGGAGGCGCTTCACATTAGCCCTCTCTTCTGAAGAAGATTTGCGGGCTATGGACAGCTGGGCCTTAAGGTCATTAATCTCCTTGAGCATATTGTCAGCGTGGCGGAGAGCAGTCTCAACATCCATCTTATCCCGTTGAGCTACCTCCACGGAGGACTCTACCTCGTCAATGAGAGCCAGAGTTCTGGCGTTCATAGCCTTGGCAGCGAGCAGCTTCCGAGACGGAGTAGCACTGGAGGAAAAGGGGGCCCAACCCTCTGTCCAAAACTGTTAGGTAATTAAGGCCGCCCTGGCTGGAGGCGAACTGGGTGAGTCGAACAATGAAGGGCTGAAAGTGACATCTCTGGGGAGGATGCTGGTTTTAATATGCTTAAGCTCTTCCTCCCCTTCTGGTGTCACTTCATAAGCCAAGCCCGGCATGGGCACGGATGGCTCGTCCTCTAGTTCCTCGATCATTGATGGCGGAGGTGCGGAAGTGGACTCCTTGCCTTTTCTCCTTCTGAGCCTTTTTAAGTGAGCAGGCTCCTCCTCAAGTGCTTGCTCAGAAATGTCCTCGGACAAGGAAGGTGGCACTGGGGCATCCTTAGTCTCCCTGCCCCTCTTAGGTCCGCCTCTATCTGACCTCTTCCCTTTCCCTTTGGCGACTCCTTTTTCAGGATCGGCCTCTCCAGCAATGTTGGGTTGTTGGGGATCCACTGGCAGCAAATTTGGCGGTGGCAGTAGAGCTGGGAGAGGGCCCTGAAGTCGGGCAGTAGACTTCTTAGACACTTCTCTTGCCACCCCAATTTGCAAGTCGACCAAGACCGCTTTCTGCTTTCTTTCAACCTCGCTCCCATGGCGCAAAGCCGGAGGAACCTTCGTAGCCACGAGGCCCTTTAAAGAAATCTTTGGGAATTCTTTGGAACCTAGCAAGGAAAGGAGGACAATGGGGGTTATATATAAAAAAAAACGAACAAACACAAGATGTAATAGCAATAAGGAGGCGAACTTACTCATAGCTCGCATAAGACCGTGTTTAACGAATAATTTGTTCTGTTGTATGACCCCTTGGAAAGTGCCCTTGTAGGAAAATAGACGCCTCACTGCCGCTAGATCCGCGTCAGGGAGGAGATGGGCAAAAGTGTCCCCTGCCATAAGCCAATAATATGTTAAGAAGCACTCAAGAAAAGTGAGTATGGATGAAAGAGCAAAAGGCGCATGACACTTAAAGACTCTAAAGCAAATATAAGACTCACTAGGTAGGGAAAGAGTTCGGGGAACTGTTGTTGACCACAAAATCCGGCTGGACCTTGGACCAACACGTCTCAGCTCCTCCCTCTTGAACACGTGGATCTCCTGCGCACTGTGACAAACAATCAGTTTGCAAAGGGGGCCGAGGTGGCTCCCGTTTGCACTCCGATGCCTAAGTCAGTACTCATTTTGGGTAAATATATATTGGGTGTGGGAAATATAAATGTGTAAAAGAGAGAAAAGGGAGTGAGAGAAATATAGAGTTAAGAATCAGAAGTTGCTAACCCTTTCATTGGAGGCAAGTGTGCTCTATTTATAGAAGGTGTAATTATCTTAGATTGTGACATGTGTTATACTTTACATGTGGTAAGATCCTGACTCTTCATGAGGTAAACCATTTCTTTGGTTATAATCATTACTACATGTCATAGGGTTAAAGCAACCATCAAATCACTTTAAAGATGTTGTCACATCAAGCTGTCTTGTCACCTTTTCAGGGTACTCCCCTCGGCTTAGGAGTACCTCGGCATAAGGGTACCTCGGCACAGCATCACCCCGGCTTAGGTTGCCTCGACACAACATCACCCCGGCTTAGGTTACCTCGGCACAGCATCACCCTGGCTTAGGTTACCTCGGCATAGTATCACCTCGGCATAGGGTCACCTCGGCATATAAGAATCCAGCAAATTTGGTATTCGCAGTTTTGGCCTATAGGTCATGATTAATCGACTGGATGTTTTGTGGCTCCCCTAGTGGGCCCATATAGATGACGTGTCATGTCCAATTTAGTTATGGTCGTAACACTAGTCCCTCAAGTCTGGTTGGTTCATTTATGTGCGAACCGGACTTGAAAATATAAGGGATCGAAGATGATGGAGTGTGTGTATACTCTAAGAAATAACCAAAACACAATATATCTAAAAAATCCTTATTGCAAGACATAACTAGAATGGAAAAAATAGAATATTTTTTACATGGTAAAACATCGCCGATGAGGAATAATATAGGCACCTGGGGCCCACGTTTTAATATAGTTTGGACACTTGGGTCCTTATTTGAACACTTGAAAACCCTTTCAAGTAGGCTTTTCTTGGTTATATTAAGAGAGTATTGGGCTGTGTTATTCAAAATTTGAAAGTGCATCTTTTATCCCAACAAAAAGAATACTCGAGTGTACTTCGAACTTATGAAGACATATAAGCTCATAGTAATATCCCAAGCATGCCTCAAATAGGAGGGAAATTATAAGGTTGTCTTCAATAACATTGAAGATCTTACTCCTAGATGTGTGAGGGCTAATAGCCCGTCTGGATTGCAGAGAGAATACGCTTAATTCAAGCGACTGGAGGGCTTACAAGCCTGTCTCGTTTTGATATGTATATCTCTGCAGAATATGAAACAAAGTATATATATACATTGTGTCTCGTGTTGACATGCATGTATATGCTCTCTAGTCCCTTAAATTTGGATGTCCCAGGCATTCATGGATGGGGTTCGAATTTATAGCTTTCAGATGTTTTTCTTAGAGTGAAATCGACCAATGAAAGAGTACTTTGTAAAAGGAGTTCATTGAAGAAATCCTTCTCTTGTAAAGATTCCTTAGGAAGAGGGGTTCATCATTTGGAGGGAGTCAATTAACGTAGTTCTTCTCTTGGAAGAAGTCCCTTGTAGGAGTCCTTCTCTTTGAAGGGGTCCCTCACTTGGAGGGAGTTAATGGAAGAGGTATTTCGTGAGTTCATGGAAGACGTCCTTCAAGACATGTACTTCGGAGAAAGTCCATGGAAGACGTCCTTCGGAAGAGGTGCTTCAGAAGGAGTCAATGGAAGAGGTCCTTCGAGAGAGGTACTTCGGAAGAAGTCAATGGAAGACGTCCTTCGGAAGAGGTACTTCGGAAGGAGTCCATGGAAGAGGTCCTTCGGAAGGAATCCACTTAGGCAATAAGAGGGAAGCCACTTTGGCCATGCCATTTAGGCAATATGAGGGAAGCCACTTCGGCCATGCCACTTAGGCAATATGAAGGAAGCACTTCGGCCATGCCACTTAGGCAATATGAGGGAGAGCCACTTCGGCCATGCCACTTAGGCAATATGAAGGAAGCACTTCGGCCATGCCACTTAGGCAATATGAAGGGGGAGCCACTTCGGCCATGCCACTTAGGCAATATGAGGGGGAGTCACTTCGGCCATGCCACTTAGGCAATATGAAGGAAGCACTTCGGCCGTGCCACTTAGACAATATGAAGGAAAGCACTTCGGCCGTGCCACTAGGCAATATGAGGGGGAGCCACTTCGGCCATGCCACTTAGGCAGTATGAAGGAAGCACTTCGGACGTGCCACTTAGGCAATATAAGGGAAGCACTTCGACCGTGCCACTTAGGGAATATGAGGGAAGCACTTCGGCCATGCCACTTAGGCAACATGAGGGGGAGCCACTTCGACCTTGCCACTTAGGCAACATGAGGGGGAGCCACTTCGACCTTGCCACTTAGGCAACATGAGGGGGAGCCACTTCGGCCATGCCACTTGGGGATAATAAGAAGGAGAGTCCCTCTTTCGAGGAGGCCTTTCTTCAAGGCATTTGTTACCAATCTTTTTCAAAATGTTTCCTTCTTTTTTCAAGGGTTTTATGTAGTATTTCTCCTCTCTTTTTCAAGAGGTTCTTCACCTTTTTTCAAGGTTTTTGTGGTTCTCACTCTTTTTCAAAAGGTTATCAGCCCTTTTTCAAGGTTTTATGTAGTATTTCTCCTCCCTTTTTTCAAGGTTAATACACTTGTGTTTCAAAGTCTTAAGCCTTTTTTCAAGGCCAACCAGCTTATCTTTCAAAGCTCTTGCCTTTTTCAAGGTCAACCAGCTTATCTTTCAAAGCTCTTGCCTTTTTCAAGGCCAACCAGCTTATCTTTCAAAGCTCTTGCCTTTTTCAAGGCCAACCAGCTTATCTTTCAAAGCTCTTGCCTTTTTTCCGCTTCTTCGTAAATGGTTCTTCGTCCTTTTTCAGGACTACCTTTCTATGTATGGCTTTTTACCATGTGTTTTCGTGGTTAGCAGTATGGTTTCCCACAGACGGCGCCAAAATGTTGACCACAAAATCCGGCTGGACCTTGAACCAACACGTCTCAGCTCGTCCCTCTTGAACACGTGGATCTCCTGCGCACTGTGACAAACAATCAGTTTGCAGAGGGGGCCGAGGTGGCTCCCGTTTGCACTCCGATGCCTAAGTCATTACTCATTTTGGCAAATATATATTGGGTGCGGGAAATATAAATGTGTAAAAGAGAGAAAAGGGAGTGAGAGAAATATAGAGTTAAGAATCAGAAGTTGCTAACCCTTTCATTGGAGGCAAGTGTGCTCTATTTATAGAAGGTGTAATTATCTTAGATTGTGACATGTGTTATACTTTACATGTGGTAAGATCCTGACTCTTCATGAGGTAAACCATTTCTTTGGTTATAATCATTACTACATGTCATAGGGTTAAAGCAACCATCAAATCACTTTAAAGATGTTGTCACATCAAGCTGTCTTGTCACCTTTTCAGGGTACTCCCCTCGGCTTAGGAGTACCTCGGCATAAGGGTACCTCGGCACAGTATCACCCCGGCTTAGGTTACCTCAGCACAACATCACCCCGGCTTAGGTTACCTCGGCACAGCATCACCCTGGCTTAGGTTACCTCGGCATAGTATCACCTCGACATAGGGTCACCTCGGCATATAAGAATCCAGCAAATTCGGTATTCGCAGTTTTGGCCTATAGGTCATGATTAATCGACTGAATGTTTTGTGGCTCCCATAGTGGGCCCATATAGATGACGTGTCATGTCCAATTTAGTTATGGTCGTAACAACTGTAATTTCTTGACTATGGTCCACAAGGGAACTCTGCCACTCCCCAGCAACCCAGAACCACTGGTTCCTCCAGTTCTTTATTGAGGTAGGGTGACCGGTAATAACGGGAGTATAAGAACCTCTGGGGGACAAATAATACCAATCCTTAACATCCGATCTCACGTCTCTCTCCCTCCTAACTGATTTCTTCATAGTATAGAGAGTGTGAATGATGTGCAGTGAGATGGGACGATCCGGGTTGACCTCTTGCCACGCCAACCAAGTCCCCACAGCCTGAGTCCAGAAATTGGGGGCTAGCTGGTAGGGGCACAAGTTATAGCTCCTAAGCAGTGCCCTGAAAAAGGGATGCAGGGGGAGCCTCATCCTGCAAGAAAGGGCATCGTGGCATATAGCCGCCTGGCCCGGGGGAGGGCTGCAAGGTCGGCAGGAAGGGGTAGGGAGCACCAGATGGACCCCTTCTGGCAACCTGAATTTTGTCGAAGCCGAGGCCAAATCGATCCTTCGGATTTCAGTAGCAACCTCACTGCTTTCCCATGACTCTGGGTTTGGATCGGGGTCGACATGGTAGCCCGAAACTTCGTTGACCTGGTCAACCCAATCTTCTACCTGAGCGATCTCCTCACCAGTCAAACCCAACTCTTCCCTATGCGCCCTAAACGATGCCCTAACGATCAAGCCGAGGTCCTGGTGACCTGAAGAGGAGCCCGCCGCCATTTCTCCTCCCAAGTCCCTGTCTCGTTTGCTTCGGAGTTCCCTAAGCGCGGATTCCTCCTCGGATGACAGATGAGCCATGTAGTTCTGGTGTTTTTCTTCTTCGCTGTCAGAATCACTCAAATAAATTATGCCACTGGTTTTCCTATTTCTCCTCTTAACCTGCTCCCTAAAGAAACGGGAACTAAAAATCGATAAAGAGATGGGGCAGAAACCTCTGATGGGAACCGCCATCGCTAACATTTCCTGTGAACCCGTTCCCCCAACTCTTTCCATTTTTTCTTTTTGTTTTAAAGGAGAGTCAGACTCAACAAAAGAAAAACAAAGTGCAAAAACAGAATTCTCAAACCCACAATGAGAAACTAAAAATAAGAAAGTCTTGCATATACAGGGATCAAGAGATTTACCTTCAAAAGACGAATGCTTGACACTGTGCACTTGAAATGAAGAACTCGCCAAGGAAAACTGTGGAACGTTAAGGGTGGATGCTGGGTAGAAAACCCTTGAAGAAAAGACACGAAACTCGCAAGGAAGAGAGAGACGGCGCAAGTTTTCGCGAAAGTATGGCTGCAAAGATTCTAAGAAAATGGTAAAAGGTGAAATGGTAAAATGAAGAAGGATTTATAGGCATCCTAACGGTCTAGATTCCTTGAGTTTCGTGAGCCGCATGATTAATGTGGGTAACCCATGCTTCTTGGAAAATGAGCTAATCAAAGCGCCAGCCGTCAAAGGGAGGGACAAAAACCGTTCAGCTACCACACTGCATGCCACGCGCTGCGAAATGCTGCCCCCCTCCCATTTTATATATATATTTCTTGGAAATAAATACCGATAGCTCCTCCGAATTGAATGCGCCGCCTAGGAAATGCGCTGATATGATCCTGGCCAGTAGGGAGAGAAAATCCGAGGCAGAAGGTCGGCTATGATATGGATCCGAGCCTTACCTAAGGAATTTCATTATTGACTCCCTAAAAAGTTAATGCTGTGAAATCATGGCAAATCCTACACGACCATGAATGATCCCTTCGGATTTGAGGGACTAGTGTTGAATCCGGGCCCAAAGAAAGGAACAGTGATCCACCAGCGGAGGCCAAATAGCGGCCCAATGGACCTTGACCCACAGCTAAGGCCTAGAATATCACCTTGGGATGAATGCCGAGATGGTATGTCAAGCAAACCTTTTTAGCCGACCTGGTTAACGCCCAGCCGATGTGCTTTATACTCAGCCGGGGCGCTGTATGGCGTTGACCAGAAGAGAGAGATGGAGTCAGTGATGGGACACTGCCTTTATCCAGATGTGACAGGCGCCCATCCCCTAGAAAATGTAGCAATGATTACGGTTGAAAAGCAAGATTGTCACATCCATAAGCTAGGGTGATGACAAGTGTAAAGTATGCCACGTGTCGCAATCCGAGACAAGAAGTTTCACTATAAATGAAGCACAATTGTCTCCAAGTGAAAGGTTAGTTAGCAATTTCTCACTCTTAACTCTATACTTCTCTCACTCCCTTTTCTCTCTTCTACACATTTATATTTTCCGCACCCAATATACATTTGCCCAAAATGAGTACTGACTTAGGCATCGGAGTGCAAACGGGAGCCACCTCGGCCCCCTTTGCAAACTGATTGTTTGTCACAGTGCGCAGGAGATCCACGTGTTCAAGAGGGAGGAGCTGAGACGTGTTGGTCCAAGGTCCATCCGGATTTTGTAGTCAACAGTTTCTATGTTCTTCTCTGTTACTAGAACATATTAATATATCATAAACATAGCTGAATACTATCTTCTTCCATTTTTACTTGTCAAAATCCTGATTTACAATCAAATTTAGAATAATATTGTTTTCCTTGTGCAAGATTTATTAGTACTTCTTTATTTGGTAAAAAGTATCCATCAAATTTGGTATATTTGTTTAATTCTTTATAATTTATCACAATTCTAGTTTTTCCTCTTTTTTGTTCAAAATGTTTCATTACCATGAAAGCTTGACTACTATAGGTCCATTACTTGGTCTTATTAATTTTTGGTTAAACAATTCTTTTATTTGAGTTTTAAATTCCTGTGTATCTTGTATGATATACATTATTGGCCTAACTCTTATAATAATATTTTCTGTTAGTTCTATTTTAGCTTTTGAATGATGTGGTTTCCAAAATAATAATGGATTCTCTCCACAATTTTTTTTAATTGATCAATGATTTTTTCCATATTTATTTGTATATTTAATTTCAAGAATTTTTTTATAAATTATTCTTTTATTTTTTATTTCATTTTGTGTAATTGATTTTTTTTCTCCCATTTATCCCCACGTTGTGTTGGCTGAACTCTGTAAAGTCTAAATTCTCTTGGTATTTTTAGTAAATGTCCATAAGATGTTTGTAACATTATCATATAATTATTTTGTTTATAATATTCAAATTGTTGTATAAAGTCATTTCCTAATAATATATTACATTCTAATTTGTTATAACTATATATCTTGTTCAACACTATTTGTTTACTTCATAGTATTATATCGATTTTATCTACACTGTTAATTATTTGAATACTTTCTCCTGTAACTCCTGTTATTTTTATTTTTTCATCAGTATTCCATGATTTTATTAAGAAATTTTTAAATATTGTTATATCACTTCCTGTGTCTATTAATGCACAGGTTGTTATATTTATTTCAACAATAGTAACTTGAATAAAAACAGCTAATGGAAAACTTATTTGGTTATTCATTTATTCAACTTTTCTGCACAGTATAGTTTGACCATTATAGGTTATATATAATCTTTCACGTTCTATACAATAATCTTCTAGTCCATTTAGGAAGCTCATTCCTAATAACACATGAGGATTTACCATACTGTTATCTACATGACATGGTACTAAGAGATTTATTCCTTCTATTTTTATTGGTACTTTAACTTCAAGTTCAGTCATATGTATTTGCCCATCAAAATTTATATATCTATACGGATCAGTTCTATGAGATATTAATCTTTTATTCCTGTTTGAAGCTATATGGCATTCACTAGCTCCTGTGTCAATTAATATATTTGATCCTTTTATATGTTCTTTTCCATTGAAATATTTACATTCTATTTTCATATTTCCAGCATTTTTATGAAGTTTTATTTCCCTTGTATTACTAGTTTCTCCTAATTGTTTTCTATTGGTAAACTTGTTGATCTTCTAATTAATATGTCATCTTCAAATGTTATGTTATTATTAGGGTATTCTTCTTCTCTTAACTCTATACTTTATGGTTTATTTTTGTTATAGTAAGTTCATAGTTTCTTGGGACTAAACTTATTTATTTATCTGGTTCCACAACTTTACCAAAATCTTTGCATTTTTAATGAATTTCAATATATGATTTTTTAGAATAAATGTTCCAATAACTAGAATTAGTAAATGTGTATAATGTTCTATATTCTATAGTCATAATTTTATCTTCTAGTTCTATTATATCATCTTTATATAATTTGAAATGTAATCCTAAAACTTCATTAAATTTTCTGTCTTTTAATGATACAATATTTTGGGTAACATGTAAATATTAATTTCTTATATGCTAGATTTCCTTCTACTGTTTCTAAATGACTATCTTTTAAATTTATTATTTTTCCATCATGTAAACTTATAGTCAAAGACGAATCTAATCCTTCTCTAAACAAGGATTTAAACATTATTTGGATACCTGCTAAATAAACATATTGTTGGGTCACATGTAAATATTAGTTTCTTATATGCTAGATTTCCTTCTACTGTTCCTAAATGACTATCTTTTATATTTATTATTCTTCCATCATGTAAACTTACAGTTAAAGGCGAATCTAATCCTTCTCTAAACAAAGATTTAAACATTATTTGGATATCTGCTAAATAAACATATTGAATCTTTTCACTTTGTTTTTTATTGATCTTTGTTAATAATTCTGTAACCATATTTTTTGTTAAAAGATTTAAATTGTGCGTTCCTTGAGTAGTTCTAACATCTATTACCCTTTCAATTTTATGATATTCATTTATTGCTACTCTTTCTCTTCTCCATATTCTGTCTAATATTTCTCATTTTCCTATTTTCAAATCTAAAGATAATTTTTGTATTTTCTTGAACTTATTATTATTATCAAAAGTTACTTTTAATCCATAACCTTCTATTCCTTCATATTCTTGTTGACCTGTGTTCTTATTTCTTTCTATTTTTTCTATATCTCAATTTTGATTATGATTGATTACTTTCTGAATCTGTTTCACTCATATAGACTTCTTGATCATAGTATTCTTCAATGTCAGATATTTCACTTGGTTCACTTTCTGTAGCGACCGAGAAATTTTCAGTTAAGTTTTAAATAATCATTTAATTTCTTAAAAATGTTTCGCTACAATTTCATCTATTTTTAAAACTAAAGTGTGTTCGTCTAGTCATATTAATTACTTCGAGCCAATAAAACATAATTAGGTTAAGTTCATAATTACACATATTTAGGTTTTGAGATTTTTGTAGTTTGCAACTAATTACACAAGTTTCAAAATAATTATCAAAATCAGGTTTTTTTTTTTAATCAAAATTAGGTTTTGTAATTAATTACAATTGTAACTTTATTTCAATTTTGTAATTAGTTACAAATGTAATTTCACCACCACTGCCACCTCAATCACCGATGTCGGACAACGTTGAAAATACAATAGTAACTTTATTTCAATTTTGTAATTAATTGAAATTATAACTTTTTTTTCAATTTTGTAAATAGTTGCAATTGTAATTTCAACACCACACCACCATCGATCAACACCAACCATTGCCGCCTAAAACCAACACCACCACCACCAATTACACCAACAATGTAGCGATCGAGAATTTTTCACGACTAATTTTTTTTTAAAAAAATTATTTTAAAAAATGTATCGCTACGAATTTGTCCATTTATTTTAAAAGCGTGATCGTCTAGCCAATGAAATGAAATGAAATTTATTTTAAATTTATCTTATTCCAATTTTCAAATTTTATTAAATGATGTCCAAGTCCATTATTTATTTTAAAATCCAATTTTCAATTTATTTGAATTCAAATTATTTAAGTCCAAAATGTTTTAAATCCCCAATTCATGTTCTATTTCAAACTAAATCCCAAAATTTTCTTCCCAACTTCCATTTTTGCATGTACAGCACATTTTTTTTCCCTTCCCATCATCACTCCTTAATCTCTCTCAAATAGCCATCCAACTTGAATAAATCCCAAATCCCTTTCAATTAGTCATTCTGCCATAAACTCAAATTACCATAATATACCATACATTAATCACAATCAATCCACAGACATTCTCCCCAATCAAAGATCCATTCTTGCCTTCCCAAATTTTAATCCATAATCAAATCCTAGAATCATTCCCCTACTTGCCAAAGCTGATCACTCTTCAATCCCTCAATCATCAACAATCATGCATTTACCAAATTGAAGCACAACCAACAAGTTATAATTTCCCTCCCCCAGCTCCATTTGTATTCAAAGCAACCATTTTTGCAAAATTCTGGGTAAGCTTTCGACTGAGCCTCAACCATTATAGCAGGCCCAACACATCACTGGCCTCGACCTTCATTTTCGAATTCGACAGCCACCAAATCTGCTGCCTCTATCGCCCCCAACCGAATCGAACTTCCAAAAGCCTCTGCCCATTGACACAAACCGGAATGAAACATTTTCAACCCAACCACCCCATGTCACTGCCAAATCACTTTCTCAAACCAGCTCTCCAATCTGTAATATCGAACCACCACGCTGCCAAGCCACCACCTCCATGACTCACAATGAACATACCAACCGCAGCCACCATCGCCCCTGCCCATTTGACACAATCCGAACTTCATCACCACGCTGCCAAACGAAATTTCTTAACCACAGATTTCAAAAAAAAAAAGAAAAATCCCACAATCTTAACCCCACGCTCTCGACCAACACCACCACCAACACCTCACTGTCCATACCCAACCACCGGCACATCACCAATTCATCACCCAACCAAAGCCAATTTCAAAACCACCCACACCGCCACCTCCATCGCCCAAACCGAACATCAACCATATCACCACCACTCGACCACCCCTGCTCCAATCCCCAACCAAATCAAAATCCCAAACATCAATGCCAAACAACCAAGAAAACCCAAAATAGAAAGTAACCCAAGACTTACCTCGACCCGCGACCACTTTTGACTGCACTTATTGCCGGAGAAACTCCCAAAAACCGATCACTTTCAGCCTCGGGTTGCCTCATCGGGTTGCCTCATTTTTCACACTCAAAATCTCCTCTTTTTTTTTCTCACACGTCGCACCTCTCACTGCCGCCTCGCCTGAAGGTGCCTCATCGGCGTGATATCGGAGAGGACGGAGCCCGTTGCCGTCCCACTCTCTCTCTCATATGCCTCCTCTCCTCTCCTCTGTTGCCGAGAATGGAAGAGAGAGAAAGAGGATCCTTTATTTTTGTTGACCATAGTGGCTTCAAATTAATTTTGGTTAATCTTTTCCTAATTAATTAGGTAAAGCAATTTGGTAATGGACCATTAAGAATTCTACCATACACATGGAGTCAAGAAATGTGGCTATGGTTCATTTTTTGTGTCCTATAAATAGGACTCTCCTCTTCCATTGAATTCATCCCAAATCACAAGTAGAAGAAGAAAACATTTATTGGTTTTTTTTCTTGTGATAATTTGTAGTTTTTGAGAAAGAGTGTTTGGTGAGGTAGAGATATTTGTATTCCACATTTGTCATATTAGTGAAAATTTTGGAATCTCCCTCCGTGGACGTAGGCAATTTGCCGAACCACGTAAATCTTGTGTTGTTCTCTTTCTCTTTCGAATTCGTTATTTCTATTTTTGCATTGGTCGAACCGTCGGTTAATTCGCTTCCACACAACAATTGGTATCAGAGCCTTGACTCTCTTAAAATTCTAAGTATGCTCTGTGGTTGCAGCACTGACTGATCTTCCACATCAGAAAAGATTTTTTGAGAACAGGGATCTTGGTATATATTTTTTTTTAAGATTTTTTTTGAAAAAATGTCTAAAAATTCCTCGACTACACCGACGGAGACTGAGGACCCACCTCCAGCCATTTTAGATGGATCTTCAAGGCCCACTGTGTCTTCAACAAGAACAGTGGTAACTAATGCAAAAATAGACGTGGAAAAATTTGATGGCACAAATAACTTTACTATGTGGCAATGTGAAGTTATGGATGCGCTATTTCAACAAGAGCTAGACATTGCTCTTGAAGAAGATAAGCCAGCTGACATGGATGATCTAGAATGGACAAGAATCAATCGGAGTGCCTGTGTGATCATCCGTTCGTGTCTCACCAGAGAGCAAAAGTTCCCATATATGATGGAGAAATCGGCAAGCAAATTATGGAAGGAGTTGGAGAAGCAGTTTATATCAAAAAGCTGCCAAAACAGACTCTATTTGAAGAAGAAGTTATTTCGCTTCCGATATCAACCTGGCACAACTATGTACAACCATATTACTGAGTTCAAGAAATTGGTAGCTGAGTTGATAAATCTTGAAGAATCTTTCAAGGATGAAGATAAGGCCATGTTGCTCTTGACTTCTCTTCCCGATGAATATGAACACCTTGTCACTACGATACTTCATGGAAAGGATGAAATTACTTTTGATGAAGTATGTGCTGCTTTGTACAACAATGAGATCCGAAAGAAGGATCAAAAGGAACATGGAAGTTCAGCAGGAGAAGCCTATACTATAAGAGGTCGTGCTCAAAGTCGTAATCCCGGGAGAAGAGGCAGATCTCGTTCGAAGGGCAAGCCTGCTAAAGATGAATGCGCCTTCTGTCATGAAAAAGGTCATTGGAAGAAGGATTGTCCAAAGCTGAAGAACAAAGACAAGGTTAAAGGTATTGCTGGAGCTACTTCAGAAGCCAATATAGCCAAGTGTGAAGATGATGAGTCAGAATTTGTTCTAGCTAGTACATCAAGTATATCTCACTCAGACGAATGGATTATGGATTCGGGTTGCACTTATCACATGTGTCCCAACAGGGAGTGGTTCTTCAAACTCGAAGAACTAAATGGTGGTGTTGTTTACCTCGGCAATGATGAGATCTTGCAAACAACAGGGATAGGTTCAATCCGTTTGAGATGTCATGATGGATCAACTAGAATTCTGACAGACGTAAGGTATGTACCAGATTTGAGTAAGAATCTCATCTCCATGGGAGCCTTAGAATCTAAAGGCATGTTCGTGACTATACGAGATGGAGTTCTGAAAATTGCTAAAGGCACACTCGTGGTAATGAAAGGCATAAGGAGAAATAATTTGTATTACTTCCAAGGTAATACAGTTATTGGATTGGCGGCTACAGCATCAGGAGAAGACGAAGATTCAGAAATCACAAAACTTTGGCACATGCGGTTGGGACATGCTGGTGAAAAAGCTATGCAAACTCTGGTGAAGCAAGGCCTATTGAAAGGAGCAAAAACATGCAAGATGGATTTTTGCAAACATTGTGTTTTGGGAAAACAGACAAAAGTAAAGTTTGGTACTGCAATCCATAATACAGAAGGTATTCTGGACTATGTTCACTCAGACGTGTGGGGACCTACAAGGACATCTTCCTTGGGAGGTATGCACTATTTTGTTACTTTTGTCGATGATTTTTCCAGAAGAGTTTAGGTGTATCTGATGAAGACAAAAGATGAAGTATTAGATCGTTTTCTTATATGGAAGAAGATGATGGAGACGCAGACGGGCAGAAAAATTAAACGACTCAGATCAAACAATGGTGGAGAATACAAGAGTGATCCGTTTCTTAAAATCTGCCAAGATGAAGGTATTATGCGACACTTCACAGTCAGAAATACACCACAGCAGAATGGGGTGGCTGAACGCATGAATCGAACATTTCTGGAGAAGGTTCGATGTATGTTGTCTAATGCTGGATTGGACAAGAAATTTTGGGCTGAGGCAGTAATATATGCGAGTCATCTCATTAATCGTTTACCATCTGCTGCCATTGGAAATAAGACACCTATGGAGGTTTGGTATGGAAAACCTGCTACTGACTATCATTCTTTACATGTTTTTGGTTCCACTGCATTCTACCATGTAAAAGAATCTAAGTTGGATCCAAGAGCTAAGAAAGCACTATTTATGGGGATCAGCTCTGGAGTAAAGGGATATCGCTTATGGTGTCCTGATATGAAGAAGATAATTCTTAGCAGGGATGTCACTTTTGATGAATCTGCTATGTTGAAAAAGGTGACCGAGGGTGCTCAGCAGCAGGTGGAGCAAGTTCCGCAACAGGTGGAGTTTGATGCAACTTTGATTGACCCAGCAGGTGAAACTCCAATAGCAGAGGAGTATGTTGAAGAACAACAAGAAGAGGAGGTTTCAACCCAAGAACCTCCATCGCAACCGAGATCAATTGCAGTTGATAGGCCACGAAGAGAAATTCGAAAACCTGCTCGATTTGTTGATATGGTGGCCTATGCACTTCCAATTGTAGATGATGATGTTCCTTCTACTTACAAAGAAGCTGTCAGAAGTTCTGAAAATGATCAGTGGAAGGAAGCTATGGCAGATGAAATGCAGTCCCTTCAGAAGAACAAAACGTGGGAGCTAGCTCAACTTCCGAAGGATAAGAAGGCAATTGGGTGCAAATGGGTATTTACAAAGAAAGAAGGATTTCCTGACAAGAACGAGGTTCGCTTCAAGGCACGGTTGGTGGCTAAAGGCTACGCTCAGAAGGAAGGAATTGATTATAATGAAGTATTTTCTCCAGTTGTGAAACATTCTTCCATTCATATTTTATTGGCCTTGGTAGTGCAGTTTGACTTGGAACTAGTTCAACTTGATGTGAAGACCGCCTTTCTGCACGGTGATTTGGAAGAGGAAATCTATATGACTCAGCCAGAAGGATTCAGGGTTGCTGAAAAAGAAAATTGGGTTTGTAAATTGAGCAAATCGCTATATGGACTTAAGCAGTCACCGAGGCAGTGGTATAAGCGATTTGACAAGTTTATGTTGGAGCAAAAGTACACACGAAGCAAGTTTGACCATTGTGTTTATTTTCACAAGCTAAAAGATGGATCTTTCATATATCTACTCTTGTATGTTGATGATATGCTGATTGCATCAAGGAGCCATGAAGAAATTGACAGATTGAAGGCTCAGCTAAACCAAGAGTTCGAGATGAAAGATCTCGGTGAGGCAAAGAAGATTCTTGGCATGGAGATAAGCAGAGAAAGAAACAGAGGTAAGCTTTGTCTGACTCAAAAGCAGTATTTGAAGAAAGTATTACAACGTTTTGGTCTAGACAATCAGTCAAAACCTGTAAGTACTCCACTTGCCCCTCATTTCAAGCTTAGCTCTACGATGTCTTCCAACACCGACGCGGAACGAGAATACATGTCAAAAGCTCCTTATACAAATACAGTTGGAAGTTTGATGTATGCAATGGTGTGTACAAGACCTGACATTTCACATGCAGTTGGAGTGGTGAGTAGGTATATGCATAGTCCTGGTAAAGGACATTGGCAAGCTGTGAAATGGATTTTAAGGTATATTTTGAAAACCATTAATATTGGTTTACTGTTTGAGCGGGATGATTCACTTGGTCATTGCGTAGTTGGATATGTTGATTCTGACTATGCTGGTGATTTGGATAAACGTCGATCAACGACTGGATATGTGTTTACTCTTGCAAAAGCTCCAGTCAGTTGGAAGTCCACTTTACAGTCTACAGTCGCTTTGTCTACGACAGAAGCAGAATATATGGCAGTTACAGAGGCTGTTAAAGAGACAATTTGGCTGCAGGGGTTACTTGGTGAATTGGGAGTCGTTCAGAAACAAATCACTTTGTATTGTGATAGCCAGAGTGCTATTCATTTGGCAAAGAACCAAGTCTACCATGCACGGACGAAGCACATCGATGTTAGATATCATTTTGTGCGGGAAATTGTTGAAGAAGGGGAGATCCTACTTCAAAAGATTCTAACTGCTGAAAATCCTGCAGATATGTTGACCAAAGTGGTAACAGCGATCAAGTTCAATCATTGTTTGGACTTGATTAACATCCTGCGAATTTAAACACCTACGAGGTGTGTGGTGCCAACAGGCACAATTGGAGACACTCTTTCTCATTTTGTTTGGAAGCAGTTCATTTGAATCAAGATTGAAGCCAAGGTGGAGATTGTTGACCATAGTGGCTTCAAATTAATTTTGGTTAATCTTTGCCTAATTAATTAGGTAAAGCAATTTGGTAATGGACCATTAAGAATTCTACCATACACATGGAGTCAAGAAATGTGGCTATGGTTCATTTTTTGTGTCCTATAAATATGACTCTCCTCTTCCATTGAATTCATCCTAAATCACAAGTAGTAGAAGAAAACATTCATTGGTTTTTTTCTTGTGATAATTTGTAGTTTGTGAGAAAGAGTGTTTGGTGAGGTAGAGATATTTGTATTCCACATTTGTCATATTAGTGGAAATTTTGGAATCTCCCTCCGTGGACGTAGGCAATTTGCCGAACCACGTAAATCTTGTGTTGTTCTCTTTCTCTTTCGAATTCGTTATTTCTATTTTTGCATTGGTCGAACCGTCGGTTAATTCGCTTCCGCACAACAATTTAAAATCTAGCACTTTAAAATCTTATAAGTCAGCCCACTAATTTTCGAAAAGCCCATTTCATCTCCTACACTTTTAAAACTCATGCTTTTCTTTAAAGTTTCAATTTAACCCCTAAGCTTTATTTTGTCACCTTAATATTTCGAAATACTTTATTAGTTTAATTTTCTTTTGGTTAGACGATGTATACCTGGTGAAGATTGACGTGATATTGTTGCTCTACTTTCAAACTCGTAAATTTAAGGTAGACTCGCCCCCACTAATTAGTTTAAATTATAATTTACATGTCTTATGTGAAATTACGTGATTTATATGTTTTGATGCATGAGACAAGACGAGAATATCTCTTATGAGATAAGATGAGAATTGATATTATGCATAACTTACATGCTTTAATGTATGAGACGAGACTACCCACATCCTATGATTTTTTTAATTAAAGAGCCTTTGATTTTATTAAAATAGCCTATGATGATGATGATGATGATGATGATGATGATGTCACTGTATGATTGCATAAGTATGTGTTAAATTATTCTGTAAATTAATTATTGACGATGAGTCTACAGAGTATTTCTTTCGAAATGCTCATTCCATTTTTAACAGCTTTTGCAGATCTCGGAGATGGTGGCGAATGAAAGGGGAGTGTTGGAAAATTTTAATAAATGATGATATTTTAGTCAATTTTATGAATGTTATGGTTCAGTTACTTATCGTTACTTTCATTTGAGCAATTGAGATTAAAGTTTTATGAATTGTTCTATATTTCAAATTAATTAAGTTTCCGCTGAAGTTTTCAAGTAATGAATGTGATATTTTGAATTTAATTTATTTTTCGAAATAAAGTCAACTTTAAAGGACGAGGTGGCGTCCCGGGTTTCATGGGATCCAGGGCTTTACAAACAAATTCACAACCATTATCGATTCATGGAAGCCTTTCAATCCTCGTTGCATCAATCTCTCTCGGAGTGCTCTCCATAGGAACCTCAAGAATGTTGCGTAGCATCTTAATGGTTGTGCCCAACACGATTACAGAAAAATGAGAGTACAAATCAGATCGATGATTTTCCAATTTGGTTTATACCAGATAATTGTGCCGCCAATCATAACCCCTATGCTTTGGATGGAATCTCCCAAAACATGAAGGTAAGCCCCCTGAACATTAATATTCCGCTGCTTTTGTTTATGTCCACCTGTTGATTTACTTTCACCTTCTGAAGAACTCTTGGTCAAAGGCTCTTTGAGATGTTCATCATGGATGTGATGACTAGGGCAGCAATTTGGAGTTTGATCTGAGCAAAGGCGAAGAGGAGGAGGAGGTAGCAAAAGCTTTGGGGTTTCTGTTGAGGTCTTGAGGAAGAGCGATGGAGGTGGGATGCCGTTTCCACATTAAAGTAATAACTGATTTAAAAAAATAGCTTATAGATGTCTGACTTTAAAAATCTCAAATCTAAATATATGATTTTGTGTAATTTTCCCAATATAATTTGAGTCCAATTCGATTTTCTAGCCCAATTTCATAATTTTAAATATTATCCAAGTCCAAATTTATTTAAAGTCCAAAATTATTATTTATTCTTAAATCCTAATTATTTTAAGTCTAAAATTCAAAGTTCAATTTTATAATTATCCAAATTTATTCTTATCCATGTTTTATATTTTAAGTAATTATTTTTAGTAATGTATTCCATTCGCACTAGTATTCTTGTATGATACATCCAACATTATTCTATTCCAATTATAATACTTCCCATATAAATCTATATATATACCCTCTTATCATTCACAACTTATACTCAAACTTGAAACTTCTTTTGGTAAGTCTTTCATCTTCTAGCAGCCAATTTCCTTTCACCCCACACGACCATCGGCAACCGACCCAGACTCACCCAACCTGTTGCAATGCCACCATCAAAAAACTTACGACACCAACTCCACGACCAAACAAATCCAAACACCAACGATTGAGCAACACCACCACCTACAATCGCTCGCACAACCCAATCGACCACATCCAGAATTGTCAAACCACAACCTGCAAAACGGATTTCCACACAAACCAAATCTCAAATCTTCATCACAGACTTCACTTCCAAAATCTGCAAAAATTTGACTCCAATAATTCACTGCCAAACCCAAAGCTCCACCTTCATCAATGATAGCAAACATAACCACAACTTTAGTCTCCAATCTGCTGACCAAACCGAGCTTCACCCTAGTTCGGAGCAACCACACATCAACATCACCAATACACCAAAATCACCTACTGCCCGACCTCTCAAAATTCACCCAATCAAAACCCAAAACCCAGAATTAATTAACCAACAACTTACATTCATCACCACTGGCCTTTGTTGTCGGAATTTAGTTGAAAGTCGTAGTTCCAATACCACCCAATAGCCTCGATTTTTGCCCAAGACTAACCCCAAATTCTACCCTTCCCACGCACGCACATACAGCCCCCCCGGTCGCCTCTCTCCGACGGCGCTTCCACCGGTAGAATGTTGGCGAAATAGCACCGACAGCAGCTTGGACTCAGCAGGGGCGTTGCTCCCCTACACCTTCTCTCTCTCGATTGTTTTTAGAGAGAGAGAGAGGAGTAATATTGTGTATTTAAAATTGATTTTTACAAAATCACACTTTTAGCCCCCAGTTTGCAAAACATTCATTTTAGTCCCTCCAATTTTAAAAATATCTAATCTCGGTCCTTTTTCAGTTTCAAAAATATTCTATTCAACCCCTGAATTTATGAAATTACTGTGTCAGCCCAATTGTTTTATAAAAACTCATTCCAGTCCCCTAAGTTTTAAAAGTCAATTATTTTGTCCCTGATTCTTCCAATTTAATTATTTAGACCCTCAACTTTTATTCTTCTTCAAAAACTTTAAATCCCTAAATACTAATATAAATTTATTTATTTTTAGGGCTAGACGAGACGCGAGAACACCAGAAAGTTTTATTCCTCTTTGCTCAAAACTCGAGAAATAAGGTAGACTCCTACTTATAAACATATTTTCTAAAATGCGGATCAATAATTATTTGTATTATAGATCGTGCATGTATGATTGTGTTCATGATAGTTTCTTGCCTTCGGGCATGACATTTCCTTGTCTTCGGACATGACAATTACTTGTCTTCGGACATTAGACTTCTTGCCTCCGGGCATGACAATTACTTGCTTATTTAAGCATGATGTTATGAGAATTTACTTGCTTAAATGCATGAGACTACTTAAATATCATGATTATGTGCTTTATTTGTAATACCAATTATTATTATGCGCCGAGTTTACTGAGTATTTCTATGAAATGCTTACCCTTTCTTTAAATTCACAAATTTTCAGATTTCGGAGTTGGCGACGGAGTGTGCGATGGTGGCTATTGAAGAATTAGAAAATATGTTTTGAGATAATTGATTTAAACGCACTTAATTTTGAGATTTTGAAATTTTTATTATTGAAGAAGTTATTTTTTTTTTAAAGCGTTTGAATTATTTATCATTGAATTTTAAATAAAATTGAATTTTTAGTTATTTTCCGCAAAATCATTTTTCCGATAAACCAATTTGAAATGATGACGTGGCGTCCCGGGTACTTTAGAACTCGGGGTGTTACACTTTCTATTTCTAGATATTTTTTTTATAATATTTTAACTTTCTTTTTGTTACAATCAGGGCTTATATGCCTCATTTCTCCCCAATTCCAACATTTGCATTGACTTTTGTCTATCTTAGGTTTTATATATCTTTTCCTAAAGTTTCTAAATTTTTTAAATTTTCTTTTATTACTTTTTCTTCTTTAAGGGTTACATCCCCATTGGCTAGGTTTTTTCATATCTTCACAATATATTCTAGTTAATTTTCCTAATTTCTTTAATAATTGTCTTTGTTGACATATATATACTAATCATTCAAATAAGAATTTTATCCTTGATTCTAATGTTCTAGGTGTTCCAGGGTTATCTCTGATAAATTTTTCAAATTCTATTTTAAAGTATGCTATAATACATATCTCTGTATACTTTTTTGATTTTCATTACTATAGAATTGGACATAATGGTATTCTTTGTATTCATAAGTGTATTATTTGATTTTACACATATCGCATATTGTTGGATTTATTAATCTTATTCTTATATTATCTTTTTCTCTAATTGATTCTGTTTCAGCATTACTTATCCAATGTTCTCCTAAAAATTCATCTGCAATTTAATCTACTAACTTTTCTATACCTTTTCTATATGATTTTATTAGTTCTGTTTGTACATTTCTTCTTATTAATGCTTTTGTATCACTACTTATTCTTTCCCACCAATTCCTAACATGTTCTTCAAAAGATGCTGCTAAAAAGTCCAAATTACAAGGGGGACTCTATCCAGAATTTTATCATTTGGAATTAAGAGCATAATATGATAAGCATCCACTAAAGGAATTAAGGTTAGACATGCAAGATCATTTACATCACAAACGAGATTTAGTAGATGATAGCAGAGATTTTATTATTTTCTCATAAGGAGAACACACAAGAGTCACACTGGAAAGGAAATACATGAAACACACGAAAGCATAAGAGAAAAACATGGAAAGATCCTCAGAATGAGAGATGTGTTTCCGGAGTAGCCGTATCCTACCACCTCTGATCTTTTGAGGAAATAAAGAAACCTTCAAAGAGGTGTGTTTCGAGAGTAAGAATACTCCTAATCTACCACCTGGAATCTTTGAAGTACACACAAGATTTAAACATTAAGGAAATCCTAGTAAATGGAGGGGTGTCTCGAGAGTGAGAATACTCCGTACTCTACCCCCACCTATTCTAAGATTCACAGAGTTAAATTTACATTAACCGGACTCCATTTTCGCTTGATTCCCCTTCCTTGCGACCAATCTATCTTAACTCCTGCTGGATCTTGTATTGAGATATATGACTGCAGCTTATCCAGTAGTTCATCAATAGTAGGAGCAGAAATAAGAAGCCTTCTGGAAAATGGAGAGATGAATCCCTGTTCCACAGCATAATCAAGAAAGGTTAACAAACCATCAAAGAAATTGTTAACATTCAGAAGCCCAATAGGCTTAGTATGGAGATCTAGTTGAGCCCACGAGGTAATGTTAAAAATTTCTTCTAAGGTACCAAAACCTCCGGGCAGGGCTATAAAGGCATCAGAACCATATAGCATACAAGTTATGCGTTCATGGATGGATAAGGTTTGAACTTCATGCCCTCGTGTTTTGCCTGCAACATCTACCAAAGGGACAGGTATGACACCGATTACTTTTGATTTCTCTGCAAGAGCAGATTGGGAAACACAACCCATTAGACCACTGCTACCACCCCCATATACAAGAGTGATACCTTTTTCCCCCAGTTTCTTTCCAAGATCTACAGCCGCTTCTAGATAACCGAAGCCTTTCCCTACTTTTGATCCACAAAATACACAAATAGTTTTGATCTGTCGAAGTTTTGGTGCTTCCATCTTTGATAGTAAAGAAAGGAAAACTTACGAAGAAGATGTGATTTTGGGATGCCTGAACTATGAAATATGTTTGGCTATTTAAAGCCGGAAAAATTTACTGTTTTTGATTGATTCTGAAAAAATTAAAGATTTACTTTTGACAAAATCAGCCCACTTTTGAATATTTTTATCGTATCGAGGCTGTCACCTTTCGGCGATTAAATATTTTATTTCCAGCTTTATCAAACCTCGAGAAAGGAAAATTTTTTTTTATTTCCATAACGCGTGAAAGAAAGCAGCAAAATATTTTAAAAGATTTACCTTATATCATTGCTGAACTGCCAGAAGCCTCATTTTGTAAAACAGACTGGCAAACAGGATCTTTCGATATTATATTTTGGAGATTATAACGATTTTTGTCCTCGTTAAACTGAGCGTATAAGGAGAGAAGTTCACGTTGTACATAACCACTTGGGTGCGTCTCAAGAGTCAGTCGAATATCATCCAAAGACTCCTTACTCAGTCCACCCTTTATGAATTCGATTTTATCATCCCGATTAGTAGAAGAATATCCTACTGATTTGCAACGAGTATCACAATTCCAACGAGCACATTTGTAGCAACCACCCAGCCTTTTTGCTCTTCGTTTCTTTGCGAACGTGCTTTTGCCTAAACCAGGCATATGTTTTGGAAATGTTGATGGTAATTCACCAGATAGTCGAACCTTTGCTTCTATCAACCAGCGAACATCTTCTGGAATATCACGAGCCATTAGCAACCTCAATCTTTCGAGCCTTATTCTATAGATCTTTCTCAGATCATTCATAGGAAGACTGGAATAATACTTGCGAATGTTAGAAAGGATGATATCCATTGTTTGATGATTCAACCTCTTCCCAGCATGAACTATTTAAAAGCGCAAGGATATGAATGAATCCGCGTGATGTTGTGACCAGCAAGAAAGCGCAGGATTATTTTAATGAAAAGAGGAGACAAGAAGTAATGCGCTGTTAAATTTTATCGATAAAGGAGATTTGATTGGAGATTTGGAATATTTTCTTGGATTATGGGTACTGATATTTTGTTTTAATAATGATAATCTTGGTATAGTGTGATGATACGTGGAAAGTAAAATGAGTACCGTATTGAATCAGAATTCATACGTATATACAAGTGAAAGAAATACTTTGCAGGAAATGTGGTGACATTTAAGTATAGAATCTTAGTTGGGAGATATTTGTTTACTGAATTTTGGGTTACAAATATTGGAAAGATAAGTTGATGATATTATGTTGATATGTTTGGGTATATTACGTAGAGAAAATATTCAGGTAATTCTTTGATTATTTTGAGAATATTCGATGATAAGAAGAAGAGATTTTGATTAAGTATTCAGAAATTATAAGATCAAGTAAGTTTAATTTCGAGGACGAAATTATTTTAAGGAGGTAAGATTATAGCGACCCAGAATTTTTACTCAATTTTATAATTATTTTAATATTTAGAAAATTGTGTCGCTACTATTTCACTCATTGTTTTGAAATTAACGCCGCGACGGATTCGTCTAGCCAAGTCAAGAAATATCGAATTTGTTCGATTTTAAATTAAAATCCGAATTTCTAAAATTAGGTTATATTAATTATTTATTCAAAGTATTATTTTCAAAATCATTTTGAATTCCAAATTTATTAAAATATCTCAATTTTCCTTATTCAAATTATTTCAAGTCCAAATACGTAATTAAATTTTTATCTCAAAATTTATTTATTCTCAAATGTATTTTCAGTCCAAAATTATATCAGTTTTAAATACGTTTTCAAATCAAAGTTAGTCCAATATTTATCATAATCAAAATTTTACATAACTAATTCTACACCAATTTTCCATCTACAAATCATCATTTTGTCTAAACACTTTACACCATTTTCTATTTCATATTCTACCTAATTCTACACTATCCTATTCTATAATACCTAATCAATACATATATTTCTCCTATCCCCATCACAACCCACGATTTCCCCAAACCATCTTCCACCAATCCATTTCTTTTCTATTTCTTTTTCTACTTTTGCACCTAATATTCTCCAACATCAATTAGCATTTCTTTACACCTCATTTCCACCCCTCCAATTATGATGTTTTCCACCCTCTCACATCACCTAACTCTCCACTATCTTTCTTAATTGGCTAATAAAACACAATATATTCACCTCCATATACAGCTATCAACTTAGCACTCATCACAATCACCACCGAGCATCACCAAATTCATACAAACACCACCATAGAACCATTTCAGAATCAGCAATCATCACCTCAACCAACACTGCCTCTGCCATTTCCAATTCAATCCATCTCCAGCTCCAACTACCATATCACAAATATATTCCCAGCAACCTCGTTTATTCTCATCACCAGCCACGGTACATACCTCCATATTCAATCACATTATCACTGCCAAACCAGTTCAATGTCATGGCTTCACAGCCATCTCTGTTGCCGATCGAATCAATTTCACAACCATTGTCCTAATGCGAGAATTCAACCACAATATATTTCAATCCAAATCAAATTTTACAACTAAACTTCAATATCCAATCTGCAAATCAAGCCAGCCTCTTCTCAGATTCCTCCACTTCAGCTACCAATACCATCACTGCCGAATCACCAAACATTGCAGCCATCACCAAATTCATCATCATCAATCAGCACCACCATTCACACCAACAGAACCACCATTTTCAACCCATTTCCACCCACGAACCAACATCAATCCATTTCCACCACTCTGCCTCCTTCCAGGATCGATCACACAATAGCCACCATCACAGTTCACTACCCTCACTCACCATCATCAGATTTTCATCCTCTGCTACAATCACCATAACCACCTACTGCAACCAACCAACCTCCATCAATCACCTACGCTCCAAAACCATCACAATCAGCTCCATCACTGCCAAGAGCTAAACCGAGATTTACAACCAACCTTCACTTCCATTTTCAGAAACCAACCACTGCAGCTCCCTCCTCAATCCATTCAACCAACCAAGAACTGCCACTCGAAGCCGTCACTGCCAACTTCAATCCCCACCAAATCAAACCCAAACCCATGATAGACAAGCCAAGACTTACCTTCGACCAACACCGGAATTGTAGCCGGAGAAATCACGACCTAAACCGCGAACTCTAACCTCGGTTTCACTGTGAATTAGCAGCCCAAATCGTACCCTTCCTACTACCAATACCTTTCCCTTGTCACCGCCACCTTGTGCCGGCGTAGCGCCGGAAAATCCCCGGTGAAAGACCGGATTTCGCCATCGCCTTCCTACGCCTCTCGCACAGTCGCCCTAATTGTCTGAGAGAGAGTGTGGATCGTGAGAGAGTGAGTTGAGAGAGAGAAAAACAGATCTGATATATTTAACTTTCCAGAATTTGCAAATCAGTCCCTGACATTTTAATTTGTTTCCATTCAGTCCTTTTAGTTTTAAAATCATCAATTTCAGCCCTTAAGTTTTAAATGATTTTAATCAGCCCTTTCATTTTAAAATTCTGATCAATTCAGTCCCTGCTGATTTACTTTATTTGATTTTAAGCTCAAGTTTCAAAAGTATTCATTTTAATCCCTCAACTTTCAAAAGTATTCATTTTAGTCCCTCAACTTTCAAAACATCAATTTTAGTCCTCAAAATTATAATTTATCATTTTGAACTATATATTCGATAGACTAAAGTGACTTATTGGCTAAGACGAAGCGTACGGAGAATTTAAAGAAATTGAAGTCATTCCCGCTCAACTTTGCACTCGTCGGATTTGAGGTAGACTCGCACTTATTAATTGATTTAAATTATGATTTCATATGAATGTCATGTGACTTGTGAAAGTCAATTTTCAAGAAAAACAAGTATGTTTTTATGAAAAGTAAGTATACCCTATGTTTTTACGATAATGTTTTATATGTTTTGGATCATTGCTATGCACATAAGAATTCTTACCACCTAAGTTCGGTAGAATTCTGTGTCTCCATAAGTTTATGAGGATTTACCACCTAAGTTCGGTAAAATTCCTGTCTTTCCATATGTTTATGAGGATTTACCACCTAAGTTCGGTAAAATTCCTGTCGCGTATGTTTATGAGGATTTCGATCCTATCTTATGTTATGATGGAAATGATCCCTATGAATTTCATGAATTATGTTTTGGTATACTTACTGTTATTATGATTTTACTACATAAGAATTCTTATCACCTAAGTTCGGTAAAATTCTTATGTTTATGAGGATTTCGATTTTATCCTATGTTATGATGAAAAACTTACTGTTATTATGATTTTACTGCATAAGAATTCTTGCCACCTAAGTTCGGTAAAGTTCTTGTGTCTATTTATGTTTATGAGGATTTCAATCATATCTTATGTTATGCTTTCAAAAGAAATTATGCTTGGCATAATTAAAATATTTTTATAAGTATATGGTTTTCAAAGAGCTGTTTTCAAAGAGCCTATGATTTGCAAAATATGTCCCGTGCTGTAATGCACAATATGAGTTTTATCAAGAGCAGTTTTATAAAGAAGCTCTATCAATGCCCGTTTTATAAAGAGCCGGGATTTATGTGTTTAATCATCTTATAAATAAAATTAATTTGCGATGAGTCTACTGAGTATTTCCCCCATGAAATACTCACCCTACTTTTTAACAGTTTTGCAGATTTCGGAGACGGTGGCGAGCGATGAATGATGGTGGCAATAATCGTTGAACGGTTGAAAGTTTGACGTTAATGATTTCCGTATTTTCCAAACAATCGAATAATTTAGAGAAGTTCATTTATTTGAGAAATTATGATATTGGCAATTTCTTTACAATATTAATGGTTCGATTTACTATTTCAAATGGTTTCATAAATGTTTTCAATTTTAGCGGCCATTACAGTTTATTTAATGTTGCCAAAATATGAATTTCAATTATTTCTTCCGCAAAAATATTATTCGAAAAATTTAGACAGAAAATGACGTAGTGAATCGGGTATACGGAACTCGGGGCGCTACAAGTTGGTATCAGAGCTAGTCTGCGTTTCTGTAGACTGGAAAAATTTTGAAAAAGAATTTTCAAGAAATATTTTCCATTATAAAATATTATTGATGAAGATTGCCACTGCCATCATTTCGTTCCACCAACTCCGAGGTAAAGAAGTTTATGATGTTTAAAGTTATTTCAGTATTTCGAATACTCATTTTACTAATTTATGAGAAAGAATGAAGAGTATTTCGGATACTTATGATTTATGAGAAATAAGAATGTATTTCTTCGAAAATAATGATGTTGTTATGCTTTGTCATAACTTATATGCTTTAATGTATGATTATGAGAAATTTTTTTAAAGAAAACGAGTGTTGAGCATAATGGGAATAATATGATTTTATTGAGAATTAAGTAATGGATATTATGTTGAGTTAATTTATTATGCCTCTATGTTGAAGAGAAATTTATTATGAAGTTTGGCTTTGTGAATAAATTTTGGGAATATGATTTATGGCATATATTTATAAGTATGAGTAACTTTTGAGCCAATTAAGGTATGGAAGGAAGTAATATTGTGATATTGAAAAATATGATTTGAAATTTCTATGTTGAGGAATTATGAATTGAATTATGGATATTTTGATGATATTGAAGTGTTGGAATCGTTTTCAATATTTTTAGATCGTTGTGATCAAATGTGGAGTTATTTATTATTGTGAGTTATGAAGTATGCTTATGGTTTGGATAAGTCCAAATTACAAGGGGGACTCTATCCAGAATTTTATCATTTGGAATTAAGAGCATAATATGATAAGCATCCACTAAAGGAATTAAGGTTAGACATGCAAGATCATTTACATCACAAACGAGATTTAGTAGATGATAGCAGAGATTTTATTATTTTCTCATAAGGAGAACACACAAGAGTCACACTGGAAAGGAAATACATGAAACACACGAAAGCATAAGAGAAAAACATGGAAAGATCCTCAGAATGAGAGATGTGTTTCCGGAGTAGCCGTATCCTACCACCTCTGATCTTTTGAGGAAATAAAGAAACCTTCAAAGAGGTGTGTTTCGAGAGTAAGAATACTCCTAATCTACCACCTGGAATCTTTGAAGTACACACAAGATTTAAACATTAAGGAAATCCTAGTAAATGGAGGGGTGTCTCGAGAGTGAGAATACTCCGTACTCTACCCCCACCTATTCTAAGATTCACAGAGTTAAATTTACATTAACCGGACTCCATTTTCGCTTGATTCCCCTTCCTTGCGACCAATCTATCTTAACTCCTGCTGGATCTTGTATTGAGATATATGACTGCAGCTTATCCAGTAGTTCATCAATAGTAGGAGCAGAAATAAGAAGCCTTCTGGAAAATGGAGAGATGAATCCCTGTTCCACAGCATAATCAAGAAAGGTTAACAAACCATCAAAGAAATTGTTAACATTCAGAAGCCCAATAGGCTTAGTATGGAGATCTAGTTGAGCCCACGAGGTAATGTTAAAAATTTCTTCTAAGGTACCAAAACCTCCGGGCAGGGCTATAAAGGCATCAGAACCATATAGCATACAAGTTATGCGTTCATGGATGGATAAGGTTTGAACTTCATGCCCTCGTGTTTTGCCTGCAACATCTACCAAAGGGACAGGTATGACACCGATTACTTTTGATTTCTCTGCAAGAGCAGATTGGGAAACACAACCCATTAGACCACTGCTACCACCCCCATATACAAGAGTGATACCTTTTTCCCCCAGTTTCTTTCCAAGATCTACAGCCGCTTCTAGATAACCGAAGCCTTTCCCTACTTTTGATCCACAAAATACACAAATAGTTTTGATCTGTCGAAGTTTTGGTGCTTCCATCTTTGATAGTAAAGAAAGGAAAACTTACGAAGAAGATGTGATTTTGGGATGCCTGAACTATGAAATATGTTTGGCTATTTAAAGCCGGAAAAATTTACTGTTTTTGATTGATTCTGAAAAAATTAAAGATTTACTTTTGACAAAATCAGCCCACTTTTGAATATTTTTATCGTATCGAGGCTGTCACCTTTCGGCGATTAAATATTTTATTTCCAGCTTTATCAAACCTCGAGAAAGGAAAATTTTTTTTTTATTTCCATAACGCGTGAAAGAAAGCAGCAAAATATTTTAAAAGATTTACCTTATATCATTGCTGAACTGCCAGAAGCCTCATTTTGTAAAACAGACTGGCAAACAGGATCTTTCGATATTATATTTTGGAGATTATAACGATTTTTGTCCTCGTTAAACTGAGCGTATAAGGAGAGAAGTTCACGTTGTACATAACCACTTGGGTGCGTCTCAAGAGTCAGTCGAATATCATCCAAAGACTCCTTACTCAGTCCACCCTTTATGAATTCGATTTTATCATCCCGATTAGTAGAAGAATATCCTACTGATTTGCAACGAGTATCACAATTCCAACGAGCACATTTGTAGCAACCACCCAGCCTTTTTGCTCTTCGTTTCTTTGCGAACGTGCTTTTGCCTAAACCAGGCATATGTTTTGGAAATGTTGATGGTAATTCACCAGATAGTCGAACCTTTGCTTCTATCAACCAGCGAACATCTTCTGGAATATCACGAGCCATTAGCAACCTCAATCTTTCGAGCCTTATTCTATAGATCTTTCTCAGATCATTCATAGGAAGACTGGAATAATACTTGCGAATGTTAGAAAGGATGATATCCATTGTTTGATGATTCAACCTCTTCCCAGCATGAACTATTTAAAAGCGCAAGGATATGAATGAATCCGCGTGATGTTGTGACCAGCAAGAAAGCGCAGGATTATTTTAATGAAAAGAGGAGACAAGAAGTAATGCGCTGTTAAATTTTATCGATAAAGGAGATTTGATTGGAGATTTGGAATATTTTCTTGGATTATGGGTACTGATATTTTGTTTTAATAATGATAATCTTGGTATAGTGTGATGATACGTGGAAAGTAAAATGAGTACCGTATTGAATCAGAATTCATACGTATATACAAGTGAAAGAAATACTTTGCAGGAAATGTGGTGACATTTAAGTATAGAATCTTAGTTGGGAGATATTTGTTTACTGAATTTTGGGTTACAAATATTGGAAAGATAAGTTGATGATATTATGTTGATATGTTTGGGTATATTACGTAGAGAAAATATTCAGGTAATTCTTTGATTATTTTGAGAATATTCGATGATAAGAAGAAGAGATTTTGATTAAGTATTCAGAAATTATAAGATCAAGTAAGTTTAATTTCGAGGACGAAATTATTTTAAGGAGGTAAGATTATAGCGACCCAGAATTTTTACTCAATTTTATAATTATTTTAATATTTAGAAAATTGTGTCGCTACTATTTCACTCATTGTTTTGAAATTAACGCCGCGACGGATTCGTCTAGCCAAGTCAAGAAATATCGAATTTGTTCGATTTTAAATTAAAATCCGAATTTCTAAAATTAGGTTATATTAATTATTTATTCAAAGTATTATTTTCAAAATCATTTTGAATTCCAAATTTATTAAAATATCTCAATTTTCCTTATTCAAATTATTTCAAGTCCAAATACGTAATTAAATTTTTATCTCAAAATTTATTTATTCTCAAATGTATTTTCAGTCCAAAATTATATCAGTTTTAAATACGTTTTCAAATCAAAGTTAGTCCAATATTTATCATAATCAAAATTTTACATAACTAATTCTACACCAATTTTCCATCTACAAATCATCATTTTGTCTAAACACTTTACACCATTTTCTATTTCATATTCTACCTAATTCTACACTATCCTATTCTATAATACCTAATCAATACATATATTTCTCCTATCCCCATCACAACCCACGATTTCCCCAAACCATCTTCCACCAATCCATTTCTTTTCTATTTCTTTTTCTACTTTTGCACCTAATATTCTCCAACATCAATTAGCATTTCTTTACACCTCATTTCCACCCCTCCAATTATGATGTTTTCCACCCTCTCACATCACCTAACTCTCCACTATCTTTCTTAATTGGCTAATAAAACACAATATATTCACCTCCATATACAGCTATCAACTTAGCACTCATCACAATCACCACCGAGCATCACCAAATTCATACAAACACCACCATAGAACCATTTCAGAATCAGCAATCATCACCTCAACCAACACTGCCTCTGCCATTTCCAATTCAATCCATCTCCAGCTCCAACTACCATATCACAAATATATTCCCAGCAACCTCGTTTATTCTCATCACCAGCCACGGTACATACCTCCATATTCAATCACATTATCACTGCCAAACCAGTTCAATGTCATGGCTTCACAGCCATCTCTGTTGCCGATCGAATCAATTTCACAACCATTGTCCTAATGCGAGAATTCAACCACAATATATTTCAATCCAAATCAAATTTTACAACTAAACTTCAATATCCAATCTGCAAATCAAGCCAGCCTCTTCTCAGATTCCTCCACTTCAGCTACCAATACCATCACTGCCGAATCACCAAACATTGCAGCCATCACCAAATTCATCATCATCAATCAGCACCACCATTCACACCAACAGAACCACCATTTTCAACCCATTTCCACCCACGAACCAACATCAATCCATTTCCACCACTCTGCCTCCTTCCAGGATCGATCACACAATAGCCACCATCACAGTTCACTACCCTCACTCACCATCATCAGATTTTCATCCTCTGCTACAATCACCATAACCACCTACTGCAACCAACCAACCTCCATCAATCACCTACGCTCCAAAACCATCACAATCAGCTCCATCACTGCCAAGAGCTAAACCGAGATTTACAACCAACCTTCACTTCCATTTTCAGAAACCAACCACTGCAGCTCCCTCCTCAATCCATTCAACCAACCAAGAACTGCCACTCGAAGCCGTCACTGCCAACTTCAATCCCCACCAAATCAAACCCAAACCCATGATAGACAAGCCAAGACTTACCTTCGACCAACACCGGAATTGTAGCCGGAGAAATCACGACCTAAACCGCGAACTCTAACCTCGGTTTCACTGTGAATTAGCAGCCCAAATCGTACCCTTCCTACTACCAATACCTTTCCCTTGTCACCGCCACCTTGTGCCGGCGTAGCGCCGGAAAATCCCCGGTGAAAGACCGGATTTCGCCATCGCCTTCCTACGCCTCTCGCACAGTCGCCCTAATTGTCTGAGAGAGAGTGTGGATCGTGAGAGAGTGAGTTGAGAGAGAGAAAAACAGATCTGATATATTTAACTTTCCAGAATTTGCAAATCAGTCCCTGACATTTTAATTTGTTTCCATTCAGTCCTTTTAGTTTTAAAATCATCAATTTCAGCCCTTAAGTTTTAAATGATTTTAATCAGCCCTTTCATTTTAAAATTCTGATCAATTCAGTCCCTGCTGATTTACTTTATTTGATTTTAAGCTCAAGTTTCAAAAGTATTCATTTTAATCCCTCAACTTTCAAAAGTATTCATTTTAGTCCCTCAACTTTCAAAACATCAATTTTAGTCCTCAAAATTATAATTTATCATTTTGAACTATATATTCGATAGACTAAAGTGACTTATTGGCTAAGACGAAGCGTACGGAGAATTTAAAGAAATTGAAGTCATTCCCGCTCAACTTTGCACTCGTCGGATTTGAGGTAGACTCGCACTTATTAATTGATTTAAATTATGATTTCATATGAATGTCATGTGACTTGTGAAAGTCAATTTTCAAGAAAAACAAGTATGTTTTTATGAAAAGTAAGTATACCCTATGTTTTTACGATAATGTTTTATATGTTTTGGATCATTGCTATGCACATAAGAATTCTTACCACCTAAGTTCGGTAGAATTCTGTGTCTCCATAAGTTTATGAGGATTTACCACCTAAGTTCGGTAAAATTCCTGTCTTTCCATATGTTTATGAGGATTTACCACCTAAGTTCGGTAAAATTCCTGTCGCGTATGTTTATGAGGATTTCGATCCTATCTTATGTTATGATGGAAATGATCCCTATGAATTTCATGAATTATGTTTTGGTATACTTACTGTTATTATGATTTTACTACATAAGAATTCTTATCACCTAAGTTCGGTAAAATTCTTATGTTTATGAGGATTTCGATTTTATCCTATGTTATGATGAAAAACTTACTGTTATTATGATTTTACTGCATAAGAATTCTTGCCACCTAAGTTCGGTAAAGTTCTTGTGTCTATTTATGTTTATGAGGATTTCAATCATATCTTATGTTATGCTTTCAAAAGAAATTATGCTTGGCATAATTAAAATATTTTTATAAGTATATGGTTTTCAAAGAGCTGTTTTCAAAGAGCCTATGATTTGCAAAATATGTCCCGTGCTGTAATGCACAATATGAGTTTTATCAAGAGCAGTTTTATAAAGAAGCTCTATCAATGCCCGTTTTATAAAGAGCCGGGATTTATGTGTTTAATCATCTTATAAATAAAATTAATTTGCGATGAGTCTACTGAGTATTTCCCCCATGAAATACTCACCCTACTTTTTAACAGTTTTGCAGATTTCGGAGACGGTGGCGAGCGATGAATGATGGTGGCAATAATCGTTGAACGGTTGAAAGTTTGACGTTAATGATTTCCGTATTTTCCAAACAATCGAATAATTTAGAGAAGTTCATTTATTTGAGAAATTATGATATTGGCAATTTCTTTACAATATTAATGGTTCGATTTACTATTTCAAATGGTTTCATAAATGTTTTCAATTTTAGCGGCCATTACAGTTTATTTAATGTTGCCAAAATATGAATTTCAATTATTTCTTCCGCAAAAATATTATTCGAAAAATTTAGACAGAAAATGACGTAGTGAATCGGGTATACGGAACTCGGGGCGCTACACTTTAGGTGGTTGCATTTCTCTGATTCTATCATAATATTGTCGGTGTGATTTATTATATAAAGATGCATAACTTTCATCCGAATCGGGTAATTCTTGTTTGAAAGTTCCTATTGGAGATGGGCTAGGTACTCTTCCAGTATTCATTAAAACTTGGTATTCATTAAAATTTTCTAGGCTCAATTGGTCAAAATTTTCTATAAGTAAATCTAATTCTTCATTCATTTTTATCTTGTTATTTTTCAGTTTTTCTTCAGTTTTTAGTTTTCCTAAAGTTTTTTTTATGGATTTTTGTAATTCTAATTCTTCTTCTAGTATTTTTGGTAATATGTTTTTTCTAAATTTATCATCCATGCTTCCTGCTTCTATTATAATTTTTTCTTGTTCAAAGTGTTTCTTTCCTATTCTTAGTATTTCTTTTTTAATGAGTTTTTTTTTTCTATTTTCTTATCTTTGTTTTTATTATTTTCTTTGAGTTCTCTAATCTATAGTTTTAGTATATTTATATCATTTTTCACTTCTTTTAATTCATTCTTTACTTCTTAAATATCTCCTATTAATACTTTTTTTAATATTTTTATATCTTAAATATATTCACTTATAGACATTTTATACTCTTGGTTTAATAGTTTGAGTTTTTTGTACCTTAAATAGTCTGTCATACATATCATCTATTTATATTTCTAATTTTTTTATTATTTTTTCTATTGATATGATTCTTTCATTCCTTATTTTCTCATTTAACTTATCTATTTTTTCTATAATTATTCCAATCTTATCTTGATTAATTAATTCTCCTAATTTTCTTTGAAATTCTTTTAAAATTTCTTCATCTATGTTTTTAACTTCTCCTTTCATTTCTTTTAATTCTTTAAATTGTATTATTAGTTTATTTTGAATATTTTGTAATTTTTCTTTGATATTCATATCATGTATATTTAATTGTTGTAATTCTTCAATAGCTAATTTATCTTGTCAATTTATATTTTTATATGTTTGCCATAAAAAAGCACGTATCCAATTTAATTGCATATTGAGAAATCCATCGGATTCTCCCCATGAGCTTAATGGTTGAAACATAGTTGTATTAGCTCTTTTTATTTGATAAAATCCAATTGGAAGTCTTATGTTTTCTATTATTTATTTTTCAAATTTTATTTCTGAAAATTCTGTCATTAATTTATTCCTTTGATATGTTCAATTTCTAGAATAAGTTCCGTTTCATATTTTGCTTCTTTATAATTCATTATTTGATATTCACAAAATTCTTCTATTGATCTAAGCATTAATTTTCTATGATATATTCTATAATATTTTAGATAGTCTTCCAATATTTTTGTTTCGTCATATTTTTGTTTTTTAGTTTTCTCTTTGTCTTCTAAAATTATTTGTATTCTAGGTAATTGATTTAAAATTTTATTATAATATTCTCTATTTTTTTTTAATAATTTTAATCTTAGCTTTTCTTGTCGTTTTATGTTTCTTTCTGCACTTATTTGATCCATTAAATTTATTCTTTGTTCTATTATTAAATCTAATTTTTCATTTGTTTCTATGCCTAGATATCTAACTAATTGTGGATCTATTCTATGATAATCCATACTTTTCTGTGATTTCATTTTGTATTAATTCTCCAATGATGTCATTCTATATTAAATCTAATATTTCATTTATCATAAAATCTTCTTTTATTATATTGAAATTTATTAGATCATAGATATCTCTTCTTATATCTTCATCTAAATCTTTTAAGATTCTTAAGATTTCTATTTTTTCATTATCAGTTATTATTAATGTTTGAATTATTGGAAATTCTGGTGTATGTATAATATATTTATTTTTATTTTTTGTCATATAATATTTATATTCTAGATTTGTCATATGGCTCTGATACCAATTGAGGGGGTGCTACTATGAGTGAACAAAAATCAAATAAAATCATATAAACAAAATTAATTAGAAGTATATAAATATAAAATTTTAAGGACTTGGTTAATAGGATTAGTTGAAATATGATATTTAAGCGTATTGTTGGTAGTTCCTAATGTCTAAGGCTATTTTTATGAGTTGATAAATTTTTTGGCTATTTTCATAAAATGCCAAGTTTGCTTGGCCATTTTCATGGTATTACACGTATAATACTATTAACATTAGTCAGTCTTAGCAATTCACAAAAAAAAAAGGTAAATAAAAATTTGTTTGAATCAGAAATTTTGGGCCACCTTTAGCTAGGGGACTTGATAAATATAACCTTTCATTTCCTCAAGTTTGGGTTTCTTCATCCGTGCTTCATTACTTTGTAATTTCGTTTTCTAGAAGTTGGACTAGGGGGAATAAGATACATAAACATGTTATATAGATCACTGTTTCGAATTACCCTAACAACCCTTGTCAATTTAGAAGCCCTGCAAATTTCCTCCAAAAACACGGGGATGCTTTGAACAGTCGCATGTTTTCCTTATAAAGTACGCAAAACAAAGGTATGTGAGGCATATTGATAATGTTTTCCTTACATTTTGATTGTATAAAAATGCATAACAAAATTGTAGTGGTAAATAATTTGGAGCTATTCGCCTTATCAGATTCCAATATTTGAGAAGCTTTATGAGAAAAACCATGCTATTGTTGCGAAGGAAGAAATACAGGTAGCCAGTCGAAATGGATCAGATGTTGTTCTTGTTGATACAACTGGTCGAATGTAGGTATAAAGGAATTTCACATGTGGTTTGTTGGCAAACTGTAAAGTTCTCGAACTAGCCGCTGTCAATAAAACTTTTGTTCAGAGTGATGATCCACTAATGTGAGCTCTGTCAAAGCTTATCTACGTTAGCCATCTTGATGATGTAGGCCAATCCTACAATTGCACTAATCGAATAGAAGACGGATTCAAATCGAAAGAGAATGATTCTTTATTTCGAAATCAACCAAGGAAACCCTACAACTGAATGTAAAAAACTTAAATAATAAACCTACTGGACCCTGGGCCCGTTATATGATTGGGCCGAATTGAAATAACAACTTAGAGTTCAAAAACAAATAATAAAATTCAAAAAATGGTAGTTTTACGCCAGCAAACGACCTCAAACGGCCAAAATCCGCTATGCGTCACAGAAAAGTGGTGAGTTACATCCGGATCGTCGAAACCTCTCCGAAAAGTACTTATGAGCCCAAAACGAACATCGTATACAAAAGCTATGGCCATTTGAAGTTGATACCTTCGTCTAATCATTTTTTTCGCTCCCAACTATCCAAAAACGGTACTGCTTGATCCCGTATTCCATACTCACGCTCTCCATCACTTGATCTGATCTTGTTTGCTGGTGAGGTACTTGTGGAGAATGATGTTGTGGATCAACTGTCAAAATTTAATCAGATTTGTCGAGTTTCGGTAAATTTTTTACTTTTATTCACTTTGCATTACCCCCGAACCCAACCCCCACATACAGGTAATGAGCAATTTTTTTTCCTCTTTTGTTGCAGAAATTAGCTAACCCGTCGCTTTCGCCCAACCCCGGATTTATTGATGAGATCCTTCTTACTAAGTTTGATACTATTGATGAGATCCTATTAGCTGCATAGGGATCTCTTTATTTACAAGTTAAAAACTATTTATACTTATAAGCTAAATCTTTTAGCTTAACTGACCATGATAGTCTTATCTAAGTATTTTATGATTTCAACATTATTTCACTTATACTGAGGAATCTATATCATGATATGGGTTGATGGTGGCTGCATTCTCAATGGTATACATATCAGGATCACCGGTCATGTTTGTTGGATGTGGGTAGTCTTACACTTATTTAAACAAGCTCATTGTGAAGTCCACTATCAAGATACTTCTCAAATAATGATTTATGGTCTTCCATTCCAAAAATATAAATGTTACAAGGTCTTCGCAATTCTACATTTTCGTGTTATTTCTCGACCGTCACGAACTATGAATTTTTTTAATTGTGTTCTTGTTGTTCTTCACACTTTTAAGAGTAGATGATTGAAGCTCTATATTACTACGATATTCATGAATATGTCTTCTGTAAAATTTACTAGATATTTGAAAATTATATTTGGATGACGCTAATAAACTCGACTGTAAGAGTGAGACGGTTCTCGTACGAAGTACGAGACCTTCACTAGTTATAGAAGAGAAGAGATGATGGAGAGAGAAGGAAGAATAATTGAATTAGTATTCGAAAAGGATGGGTGTAGTTTGGATAATTAATTTGATTTGATTTTATAATAATATTATTTAATTATTAAAATTTTATTTACAATATAAAATTTGAATTAATATATGTTTGGCTTTAGTTTTGTATTTTGGTTCTCGAAAAGAGTTTTGCTACATGTACAAATAAGTGTATAAACAAGTTTACAAACATGGTACTGGACGATAATCTGGTGACTTATACATCACATCACTAGATAATCAACAACTATGATATAGCCACATCACTGTTTGTACACTTATTTGTATATTTTATTTGTACAAGTAGCAATTTCCCTTAAAAAATATAGGGGTAGGTGTAATATCCACTTATTAAATTGTTGCCCGGCCAATTTCAGTACAGTCCGGATTTTATTTCTATTTTAGTCCCTGTTTGGTCCCCATTTTCTTAAAACCAAATCAAGTCAACAATTTTTAACTTTTCAAATATTTTTTAACCACGCATTCTCCAAAATACTATTCAAAATCACATTATTTCACAAATAATGGGGGCCAAACAAGGGCTTAATTATTTGGCTTTAAGGGAGCATTTGACTTCGATTTTTGACCTTTTTAGGTTTAATTTTTTTAGAGTATTTATATTCTCACTTCTCCCTTTCAAAACTCATTCTTCTCTCTCTCAAACTCTAGTCTCTCTTTGGTTTTCTATTGTATTTTTTTTTCTTTATTTTTCTTGTTTTATGTATTTATTTTTTGTTTAGTTGTTAGTTTTTGTTTCAAGTTCTTGTCTCCATTAAAGCAAAGAAGCAAGAAGTAAGCTGCAAATATAAAGCAAAGCTCAAGGATTTTTGGTGCAAAACTCAAGGGAAGGATTTATTTCATTATCTCAATCTTTAACTTCTATACTTTGTGATGTATTTTCATATAACTTATCTTTTGTGCAATATTTATACCATGGTTAGTTATTTAATGATGGAATCATTGATGTAACTTAACTTAGTTTAAATAATTTTAATATTTGCTTATTGATGTTTAATACATATTTTCATGTGTATTTGTCATTGAAATTATTCCATTTGTTTGATTGATTACCAAATATGTGTTTTGTGAAGTGTATGATAATTGAGATATATTGTGCGTTTTAGACCAAATAACAAATGTCTTAGGTTGTAATTTAGGAGATAGAGATATACTTATATCCTTAGGTGATTTATTGAGCTATTTTCATAGAGTTAATGTTTTTTATTGGTTTTTAATTGACATACAGATATAGTAGGTTGAATCAATTAATTAGTAATAATTTCACTTGAGACAAGCTATTAGTTAAAATAGGAAAATCGGGTCTAACATTATGAATGAGTAATTTGTTAATTCGCATGTTGAGAAATTATTAAGCGAAATCATAATCCCCAACTATTTAATCTTTTATTTTCCTTATTTTTGTTAGAATTAAAGTTAGTTTATTTTATTTTTGTCAAAATTAAATTAATTAGAGTATAATAGAGTATACATTCTTCGTGGGATCAACAATCTAGACTCAATAAGTCTACTTTATAACTTGTAAGCGATCTGTACTATAGCGTACCCGGTCCTCAAGGGCTGCCGGCCGTCTACTCCACCAGGGATTCCATGAAGTTTGTACTTAACCCCTGGGTACAAGGTTCGAATCCCTGGGGAGGCAAAAATCCACTTCCTAGAAACGAGGCTGCCAGCCCTTGAGGAGCAGGACGACCAGGGGGGAGTGGAAAGACCATGAGTAGACGGCTGTCAGCCCTTGAGGACCGGGTATGCTACAAAAAGAGGCGCCTTTTTTTGTAGCGTACCCGGTCCTCAAGGGCTGCCGGCCGTCTACTCATGGTCTTTCTGGTCTAATGGTAGCAGGATTCTAAGAATCATTGTACTAAACCCCTAGGTACATGGTTCGAATATTGCGGAAGGCAAAAATCCACTTCCTGGAAACGAGGCTGCCAGCCCTTGAGGAGCAGGACGAACAGGGGGGAGTGGAAAGATCATGAGTAGACGGCAGGTAGCCCTTGAGGACTGGGATTTGATTTGTAGCGTACCCGGTCCTCAAGGGTTGCTGACCGTCTATTCATGGTCTTTCCACTCCCCCCTGGTCTTTCCACTAAGGTTAGGTACAAGGTTCGAAGCTCTGGGGAGGCAAAAATCCACTTCCTGGAAACGAGGCTGCCAGCCCTTGAGGAGCAGGACGATCAGGGGGGAGTGGAAAGACCATGAGTAGACGGCCGGCGGCCCTTGAGGACCGGATACGCTACATGTGCGCTTGCGATACACACATTTTTAGCGAAGTAATGAGGTTGTCAAGTTACTTCGAACCCGACACCACTCACGACTTCACTTCATCCCTTCAATATATTTGACTCGAAAAGTCAAATTTGTAAATTAAGGCCGAAGGAAAATATCTTGTAATGTTTTGTGTGAGATTGATGATCATGATAGGATTAATGGAAAATAATGATTCAAGGATTGAGAGGTTTTACCTATTTTGCAATCATATGAAACTTGTCAAATTGCCTATCGTGCGTAAGTGTATTGGGGAAGAGATGAAATTTGATTTGATCTTGATAGTAGTTGACGAGTTGTAGGTGAAGTGAAATTCTCCTTCAATCTCACGTCTCCCGGTTTTAAAATAGAATTGGATGTAATTTGGCCAATCTTGGACTTATATTTTGGGCCTAAGAGGAGTATTAAACTTGATTGGTTGAATTTTAAAACAAGAGACTAAGTTTGTTAATTGGACTAAGATTTACTTGAATTAGATGAACAGTGGGAAATTCGACCCTATAAAAATCTAAATTTTAGGTTTAAAATCGTTCTATAATTCTTAAACTGAATGTTTCGCTAGATGACTCGACGAGCATAATATAAATTATAAAACTTCTAAGAAAAGTCGTAGCAACACAAGTTAATTTATAAAGTTTGCATTTAAAAATTCGAGTCGCTACAGTACTCGAACTTGCCCCGTTGCCATCACTAATTATTTAACAAGTCAATTTTTCTTAAATTCATTTCCAACCATATATTTTATCAATAAAATAATTTGCACACGAACACAAAAAATTCATTACTTTTAAATTACATATTCTTCAAAAATTCATTATTCCAAAATCTATTTTTGATAAATAACGAGGCTCAAACATATAGCCAAATACTCTATCATTGCCAACTTCCTTTCTTGGATTTCGTACATCTATTGTCTACCATAGGGGTGGCAAATGGGCCGGATAGTTCGTGAGTTCAGCTTGGTTCGGCTAGTTAAAAGCTTAGCCCGGCTCGTGAAAAAGGAATTGGGATTGGACAGAACATAAAATTTAGGTGTTTGATAGTCCGGATTCGACTCGTGAAGCTCGTGGGCCAGCTTGTGAAAGCCCAACAAGCAGCAAATTGGACCGCCTAGCGAGCCAGCCCATTTCAAGCTTGTTTCAGGCTCGTTTCAAGCTCGTCAAGCCCATTTCAAGTTCGTGTACAATTTTAATTTTTAATATTTTAAATTATTTTAGTATTAGTAGAAAGTTAGAATACAAAAAAAAAAAAAAGAGAAATTTACACAAGCCCACGAACCGGACTTGGGCCGACTGTGTGGGAGATGAGCCGGCCCGGCTCGACTCGTCTCCCACACAAACCTTTGCCTGTCCGGCTCGGCCCGTTTGACATCCATAGTCTACCCTCGCAACCTTTTTAAAAATCTTGATGAGTTGTTAATTTTGCCCTTGTTTGTTTCTCTTTCATTTTTTTTTTGTACAGTTGAGTGCATTTTACACGCACATTTCATACATGTTTATAGTAATTTTGGAGGAATTCGGACAAATATCTACTTATTTGAGCATATTTTGTGTTTATATAGGTTTAATGGTCAAGTTCATGCGAAAAAGTACAAGAAAACACAAAATCAATGCTTAATTGAAGATTTTGGAGGAAAAATAGCTAAAACATTCAAAGCAAGGAAGTCTAGGGACCAAACTATCAGTTTTCAAAAGTTCAAGACTAGCCATGCAATTAAGATAGGGGTCAAAATGTACAATTCCAGAAATTGAAGGACCTCAATTTCAATTTTGGAAGGACCTAATCAAAAGAAAATTGAAAGTTTGAGGACCAAATTTAGCATCCCAAAAGGTTGGAGGACCTGATGCAAATGAAAATGAACTTGTCTCCAAATGATCAACCAAGCGATCACATGGTTGAACAAAGGAGCGATTGCGTGACACTCAACTCAACCAAATGGACAGAACCTATCAGGTCGGATTTTGCACTAACGAAGCGATCGCTCATTCTAATGTCAAGCGATCTCTTGACTTTAAAACTCAAAAAAATATTTTGGGTTTCCCGGTCGACCCGGTTCGGCCCAACAACTTGAATTTGCGGATCTTGACCCCTTTTTTTTTTTTTTGGGGGGGGGGGGGGGTTGGGTGATTTTTGGGAACTATAAATACCAAAAACTCCTCATTTGCTATGGTTTCAACTTAGTCTTGCCTCTTTACATTTTTCTCTCTAGTTTTTCCCTTATTTTCTTCATTTTGTAGTTAAATTCTTTTGTAATCTTTTGTGTTTTGTGTTTAATGTTGATTGAAGAGGGAAATACCTACAACACGATGGAAAAACATTGAAGGTTTGAAGTCAAATTCATAGTTGAATGAAAGTTTTTATTATTTAATCTCCATATTTCCTTGTGTATTTTAATCCATTAGTGAAATGATGCATTTAAACATTGAGTTTTATTGTTATTTCATTATGGGCTAATATATATTGTGTTGGGATAATTGAGGAAACTTGACCTAGTTTAATTGAATTTAATGCTTGTATTGAGAATTTAAGTTATTTATTATCTTGTACATTTATTGTTGTATTTATTGTCTTACATTTATTTTAGCCTAGTGATGGCAATGGAACGGGTTCGTATCGGGTACCCCCGACCCGTTCTGGTAATTATTTTTCCCAAACCCGCTACCAGTGCCTGCGAATTTCGAGCGGGTGGACGGGTTTGGGTTTGGGACGAGTCAAGTAGTCGTTTCGTTTAATTTTTTTTATTTTATTTTTTCGATATTTTTTATATTTTTTTCCTTATTTATTTTTATTAATTTATTTATTCCCCGGGGGTTCAGGTCAGGGCATCCAAACTCGCCCCTGTCCCTCGACTCGCTCGGGTCGCGAGAACCCGCCCTGTCAATCCGCAGGGCGGGTACTCGTCGGTTTGGATTTTTTTGCCATCTCTATTTTTGCCAAATTAATGATTGAATCTTGTGGAATGTGCAAATGTTGAGAGATTCTTATGTATTCGAGATCAATACAATACATGCGCTTGGTTCTTTTTAAGGATAAAGATATACCTTAAAGCCTAGATGATTCATTAGCCTCGATTTGGTAACATTGTTTGATTTATAAATTTGTTTATTTATGATTTTGAAGTAAAAAATAGTGGTTGAAAATTGAAGAGAGAAAATATGTGTGATTAAAAAGTGGTTTAAGAAATTATATTGTTTATAAACATGTTTATAAACAAGATTTTGACTTCTACCAAACGGATGCTAAGTTATTTTCAAAAAGGTTTAATGCAATTAGTATGTTCTTAATAGACATAGAGATATAGTAGGTTAATCCCACTATTCAGGATTAATTTCACTCGATAGAGGTAATTAACTAAATTTGAAAAATCGAATCTAACATGATTAGTAAATAACATTTCAATATGTATGTTGAGAAATCAATTAGGTAAATGTCAAGTGTAATCAAGAATTCCAGCTCTCTTTTGCCATCGATTCATTAACTATCTTCTATTTAACCATTTAATCTATTGTGGATTTAATTGTAAGTTCTATAACATTTTCAAAACCAAAATTTATTGTGTGTATTTATTGTAGGAATCGATCACACTAAAGTGTAATTAGAATAGACAATCCTTGTGGGATCGATAATCCGAATAGAGATGGCAAAAAAATCCGATCCGCCCCGTCGATCCGTCGACCCGATCCGATCCGATACGAAAAAATCCCGATCCGTGAATCGACGGATCGAAATTTTTGTGATCCGCCCCGATCCGAAAATTCACGGAGCGGATTTGGATCGGGGCTGATCCGATCCGCCCCGATCCTCGATCCGGATTTTTTTTTTAATATAATTTTTTTATCATGTATAAAAATCTAATATTATAAATTTTGTAGCAAACTTTAATTTTTGGGAATAACCTGCAATCTTTGCATTTTAAAGAAAACACATTTTTCATGTTCTTCATTTGAAGAAAGAATTACAATAAGTGATGGTAAAAAAACTCGATCCGTTGAATCGGGGAATCAGCCTCTATACGTCTCGTTTCAATAAAATAAATAAAATTTAATAAAAAAATAAATTTTCTAAATTTTTTATAAAAGATTTAATTTAAAATATATTTAAAAAAATTAAAAAAAATAAAAAATAAATAAATTTTTTTTTTGGCGGATCGGTCCACGGATCGGTGGACCGATCCGCCCCGACCCGAAATTTGACGGATCGCGGGGCGGATCCGGATCGGGCAAAAAAATCTCGGGGCGGGGCGGATCGGGGTCCGATCCGCCCCGTTGCCATCTCTAGTTCACTATTACTTATAAGCACACATGCACTTGCAGTGTATTTTTAGCGAACATACTCAATCTCAACCATCCATTAAAAGTCAAGTTCACAATATTTGACTTTTCAACCAAATCTCAACTAACCATTCTCCTAAAAAGCACTATTCATTTCAAAAAAAACTTTTTTTTAAAACAATATCAAACACACACTTTATCTTAATGGACACATTTTGATGATGAACCGAGAAAGTCAAACCTCGATGTGCGTGCCCGTGAGACCCATGAAGAGATCCGACGCTGAAGAGATTCAAGATTTAAGGCTAAACAAGTAATTAAATTCAAGAAAAACAAGCCAAGAATCAAGTTGGAGCAAAAAATGAGAAATTGGATTCAGCCAATTTCGGTCGACCGAAACTCTGCAGAAAATTTTTAAGGCAGCCTCAGTCGCGTTCGGCTGAGGGTTGGTCGACCGAAAGTCCCATTTCATTCGACCATGTGAACGACAGAAATAATTTCGGTCGACCGAAACACCCCGTTTAAGAAAAACAGGATTTTTCTTGCAAATTTCGGAATTACATCTTTTGTCCAATTTTGTATATTATATACACATTTTTCATTTCAAAACCTGATAGCTTGGATGTTCATTTGAATGCTCTTGAAAGCTTAGTCTAGAAGACTCCTTTGGGTGAAGGAAAACCCTTGTTACTCTTGTAATCTTCTTGGAATTTCTTCGACTAAATCTAGAGTATTATTATTCTTGTATTTGTTGTTGATTTTCGCCTCCTTGGAATTTGTTTAATTGATACCCATTGAGCTAGGGTTTGTTAACCTTTGAATTTTGGGTTAGATTTAAATTTGAGTTAAGGTGTTTTATCCTTTATTTTACCACTTTAGCTTTCTTGAGTTTTGTAGCTATCTTTACATTTCTTGTTGTTGTTCTTGCTATTCAAAAAAAAAAAAAAACGAAAAATTAAAAAAGATTGGAAAATTTCATATGCCCATGTGTAATTCTTGATTCCTACATATTGGGTATATTGATTATTGTATTTGTTGGGGGGGTTTCCATTAGCCAAACACTTCCATTTCTACATTATCCAAAGTGTACACATAAAGTGTTTGATAAATTGTCCCAAAAGAAATACCTCATTAGTGCTTTGTTGTTCAATGCTCATATATTGCTAATTACTTAAGGCTATCCAATTCCCATTATTGAGATTGTTATCAACATTTTATTCCATATATTACTTGCTCCATACATTGGGTAATTGTTGATCATTCATTTCTTGCCACAATTGTGTTGATGGGGGTTTTCATATATCCACATTATACACATTCAAGGTCATTCAAAGTTGAGTACAAAGTATTTGATAAATTGCCTCATTGAAAATTTTCACTCTTGTGTTTATTGCTCTACATCTATGCCTTGTCTAATACTTGTGGTTATTCAATCTCATTGTTAAAATTGTGTTCCTAGCATCTTATCGCACGTAAATATTGTTCCTTTTGAGTATAGCAAGCACATAAATTCCACTTGCTATTGTATCTACTTGTTATAAATTCCTTCTTCCTTGTGTGTGATTTCTTTGACTCCACAAGAATTATACTTTGTGGTTTAATTGATTACCTTCCTTGGAGAACTTGAGAAGTGATATTTTGAGTGGAAAAATGCAAGAGTGGTGAGCTCATTAGAGGATAAAAGCCTGAATTGAGTGAAACACGAGTGGAAAAAATTCTTGTGAGAACACTTTCACAATTGCACACAATGTCAATTTCCAATGCTCAAACTCAAGATTTGAAGTACTTGTTACAAAATCTTTCAATCACCACGGCTAGAAAATGGAGAAGATTGGGGGAGGGTTGGAAAATTTAGGAACAAAGAGGGGAGAGTACATCAACTAGTAGTGGTGAAGAAAATAAGGATGCTAGGAGAAGGTTGAGGGATAAATTTGGGAACATTGTGTATATGGATGGAAGTAGAAAACAAAATGGGAGTTTGAATAGGAAAATTAGAATGAATGTTTGGGATGATGAAAATGATAGTAAACAAAATGGGAGCATGCATAGGAAAATAGGAAAATTGGTAGATAGGAGTGGAAATAGAATTGGTGATAATATTGATAGAACAAAAGTGAAGAGTCCATCATTCCATAGGAGGGGTGATAATGAGAGTGGAGAGTTGGAGAGAATTGCTAGTCCACCAAAATCTTTAGCCTGTGATAATGAGAGGGAAACACATGGAGAATATAATTTCTATACTAGGTGCCTAGTGAGTGATAAACCATGTAGTCTCATGATAGATGAGGATATTGGCACTAATTTGGTGAGTGCTAGTAGAGTTGAGAAATTGGGGTTACCGGTTATGAGGCATCCTAACCCATATGTATTGCAAGGTTTGGATGACAATGGGGAAGTGAGAGTAAATGAACAAGTTCTTCTTACTTTTCACATTGGTACTTATAGTGATCAAGTATTATGTGATGTGATTCCCTTACACACTACTCACATAATTTTGGGGAGACCTTGGCAATGTGAGCGAAATGTGAATCATGATAGGAGGGGGAACCGGTGTAGCTTCAAAATGAATGGAAAAAATATTGTGATCCTATCTTTGAGCCCGGAAGAAGTATACAAAGACCAAATCAAGCTCAAGAAGGAATTTGATGAAGAAAATGAGAAAAGAAAGGAAAACAAAAATGAGAGTATGAAAGTTGGGGCCACGTCCTTAGAAAAAGGAAAGGCAATGAGGGTTGGAGCCACGACTCCAGAAAAAGAAGAGGTAAGAGAAGAACTGAGAGTTGAAGTTCATACCTCAGAAAAAAAGGTGAGGAAGTGATGAGTGCCACCAAGAAAATTGAGAGAAAAGATCACCCATAATGTTCTTTACTCTTGAATATTCTAACACTTCCCTCCCTAGCTTGGTTACTTCTTTGTTGCAGGGGATCGTTAAGCATACTTATCAAAGCAACAAGGAGCTCCAAAGGCATGCCCTGTGGAAGAAATTCGTGGAAACATTTTCCTACAACAACGAGTACAACCGAGGTAAAGAAAATGGGATAACCAATGCAACATCTAGGAGGTATTCTCCTAACATTTCTTTAAATGCAATGTTATTGTGTTTTGAATACATTAGAGAGCTGTATGATCTTGATGTAGATTTGACAAGTGTGTTGTTGACTTTTGAAAATTTAACATGTGGTAAGGATCATTGTCATGATGAGTGCTTAATTTGTAAATGCAACTTTTTGCATGTGCCAAATTGCATAAGACCAAATCCTTTTGTAAAAATGTTGCATATAGTAAATTTCATGGGCATGTTGAATTCTTATTTTGTGAAAATATGCTTGACGTGCCTATTTTCTCTCTAAAGGAATTGCTAGTTAGGGGAGTCCATGTGAGAGATTTATTGGGATGTCTTGATGATAAAAAGACTTTGCTTCTAACATTTCTAGATGCTCCCTCATTCCGTGTTGAACATATTAAGAGCATGCTTGTTAATAATCCGAATTTGTTAAACATTTATGAATCATGTTGTGAGCCTTATCTTGATGGATTCTATAAGCATAATAACTATTTGTTTTGGAAAATTGGGTTGTTTTTTTTAAATGTATCGTGCGCGAACTGCTAGTGGGGGAGGCACATGATGATTGTTTGATGGAGCGATTTAAAATCAACGGGGTCTTAGGGGTATTATGTGATCAATTTTATTGGCCTAATTTGACGATTGGCGTTGAACATGTTTGCACTTGTCATAAATGCCTAACTTGCAAAATAGCTAAACTTAAGTTTTTGCCCCAAGAATTCCATACATATTTTCCCATCAGGAGTAAACCTTGGAGTACTAATTCTATGCATTTTATAGTGGGTTTACTTGGAACAAAGAAAGAAAATGATGCTATTTTTTTGATTGTTGGTAGGAGTATTAAAATGTCACATTTGATTGCATATCATGAAACCAACAAGGTCATCAATATAACTAATCTTTTCTTTTGGGAAGTCGTGCATTTATACGAAGTTGGTGCTAATTTTGTGGTTGTTAAATTTTCTTGCAATGAAAGTGTTCATCCTATTAGCAAGTTTTCGCCACTTAAAGTTGCTTGTGACCTTATTTTATTAGCTTTGTTGAATTGTATGCATATGTTTATTGAAGAAAGAGTTGGTTTAGGTGGGCACAAGAATGCGCCTTTGGTTAAGCCCCTTTGTAGGAGGTTCAAGCTTCCAATTGGGAAAATTGGTATGCAATGTGCTTTCAACACCAACCATGGCGGTAAGCATATTCCGTTTGATCCGAGCGGCCGGATGTGTTCCCATTCATGGAAGGAGCGACCCTCCGATCAAATAAAATCCAAATTGCTACTCTGCGGTGTTGGCACATCTCAAGCTCTTGACAACGCCTACAAATTGATTTTGCACGGTGAGTATGAAATTTCAGTTACATTTATTGTGTCTGAATTTTCTATTTTTATTGTAGGTGTCGATTCGTGGTCGAATCTCTTTCGAGATGGAGGAGATGAAGAGAATCGCGAAAATCCAACTTCATCGCATGACCGCAATGTTGCAAGATCAAAGGTCAAGGAATCTCATGACTGTGCAATCAAGCAAGATTCGAGGTCGAATCCTTTTTAAGAGGGAGGGGATGATGATAACCGAGAAAGTCAAACCTCGATGCACGTGCCCGTGAGACCCATGACGAGATCCGACGCCGAAGAGGTTCAAGATTCGAGGCTAAATAAGTAATTAAAGTCGAGAAAAACAAGCCAAGAATCAAGTTGGAGCAACAAAAAAAGGAGAAATTGAATTCAGCCAATTTCGGTCGACCGAAAGTCATTCCGGTCGATCGAAACTCTGCAGGGAATTTTTAAGGCAGCCTCAGTAGCGTTCGACTGAGGGTTGGTCGACCGAAAGTCCCATTTTGGTCGACCAGTTCGGTCGATCGAAACACCCCGTTTCAGAAAAAACAGGGTTTTTCTTGCAAATTCCGAAATTACATCTTTTGTCCAATTTTGTACATTATATACACATTTTTCATTTCAAAACCTGATAGCTTGGATGTTCATTTAAATGCTCTTGAGAGCTTAGTCTTGAAGACTCCTTTGGGTGAAGGTAAAACCCTTATTGCTCTTGTAATCTTTTTGGAATTTCTTCAACTAAATCTAGAGTATTATTATTATTCTTCTGTTGTTGATTTTCGCCACCTTAGAATTTGTTTAATTGATACCCATTGGGCTAGGGTTTCTTAACCTTTGAATTTTGGGTTAGATTTAAACTTAGGTGAAGGTGTTTTATCCTTTATTTTACCATTTTAGCTTTCTTAGGTTTTGTATTAAATTTTTGTGAAAATTTTTTATCAATATACCGAAGGGGTTCGCATCACATTTATTTTATGCTTTCTTCGTTATTTGTCCTTTTATTTAATATCCTTGGCGTCGCTAAGTAGAAGTACAATCAACATTATCTTCTTTTGTATTTAGAGAAAACGAAGAAAAATTTAGGTGATGTTGATTGTGTTTAGGAGTGAACACAGTTTGGTTTGGGCAGGTTGTAACAAAATTTCAAATCAAACCATTTAAAACGGTTTGAATTTTTTAAAAATCAAATCAAATCATTTTTATGACTTAAAACTACGATTTGTAATCAAATAAATTAATAGATTCCAAACCAAGGCATATTCTTGTACAATAATGCAAGAATTAATAAATGATTAATTACTAATAGCAAAGATCACAGATTCGCAATCGATACACAGCATTTTGAAAAATCAACCTCAACTTTTTAGTCGATAACTATAAATTACCCACCAACCATTACGTAGATTTCGTCAAAAGGTGTTTTTAGATTTTTTTAGAGATGCAACTCACAATGGGCGGCAGGGTGCAACTACAAATGAGATTTACTTGTTCAGAACCAATAACGAAAAAATAAAGATAACACACTGTGTTAGTGAAAAAGTATTTCTTCTTTTCAGTATACTATAAATATGTATCCTAATATGTAATGTCTCGAATTCCGTGAAACTCGGGACACGACTTTGTCCTTTAAAGCTGCCTTTATTGCGAAAAAAATAAACTGAATTCTAAATATCATATTTATCATTTGAAAATTTTAATAGAAACTTAATTCTAATAAATTCATTTAAAACAATTCATAAAATTTTAATTCTCAAAAATAACTAAATTTATCACATTTATTATTTGAAAACTAAAGTGGAAACTAAATCATATGAATTCTAAAACATTAATAAAACTTTAAATCTAAATTCTTCGAAGGAAAGTAATGATAAATAATTCAATTGACAATATTCATAAATCGTGACTTTAAAAAAATATAATTTCATTTTTAATTTGCCACCACTGTCCTTTCATTCGCTATCATCTCCAAAATCTGCAAAAGCTGTTAAAAATGGAATGAAAATTTCGAAGAAATACTCAGTAGATTTATCGCCAATAATTAATTTACAGAATAATTGAACACATAATTATGCAACTAATATAGCGACTACATCATCATAATCATAGGTTCTTTAAAATTAGGATGTGGATAGTCTCGTCTCATGCATTTAAGCATTTAAGTTATGCATAACCACGTCATTATCTTATGCATTAAAGCATTTAAGTCATGCATAACCACGTCTGATTTTTATCTCATAAGAGATATTCTTGTCTTGTCTCATGCATTAAAACATTTAAATTACGTAAAATTCACATAATACATGCAATTATAATCTAAACTAATTAATGGGGGCGAGTCTACCTCAATTCACGAGTTTGAAAAATAGAGCTGAATATCACGTCAATCTTGTAAATCACCAAGTGTTTCGTCTAGCCAAAAGAAAAATTAAACTAATTTAGTATTTTTGAAATTTAAAGAGTAAAGTGACAAAAATAAAGTTTTAGGGACTAAATTTGAATTTCAAAGAAAGTAGGGATTTAAAAGTGTAAGGTTCAGTCTAAAATGGTAATGTGTAAAAATTTGGGACCTTGTACAAATAATTGAAATTAGGGACTGAATTGACAAACCCCAAAAGTTTCTAGCCAAATTATATTTTAGTAGGAACTTTTGGGTCATAATCAACTGAAAGCATGGAGGTTGAAAATCAAGGAAACTAATCTGCAGGGACTGAATTAAACCCTTTTAAAAATGAAAAGACCAAAGTAAGACTTTTAAAACCTAAGGGGTGGAACTAAACGAATTTTAAAACTTAAAGGACTGAAACAAAGAGTTAGAAATTTGTGGACTAAAGGGAAAAGAATCAAAACTTTTTTTTTTTTTTTTTTGAAATTCTATATCTCATCTATTTCTCAAAATTGGCAGAGAGAGAGAGAGAGTGAGAGGGGCGACGGAATCCGCCCCTCATTCCGATTCACACCGTCGGTCAAGCGGTGATGGCGCCACTGTCGCGGGGTGGCGCTGGTGCGTGGGTGGAAGATGATTTTGGGAGATTTTTTGCGTGTTTTTACTTTTTACGGGAAGGGCCGAGTCTTGGAGGTTTGAATTCTTTTGTTTTCCGGCGACATACCGTACAAGGCTTTAAGGTAAGTATCTGGGTTAACATTATATTGTTTGGTTTTGGGTATTTTGGGTTGAAGTTGGGGATTTTGCACATGGGCGAGGGGCGGTTGCTGATTCGATTCGGGTGTGATGGTGCTCGTTGGGAGTGATGGAATTGTGTGTAAGTTTTCTCGTCCCCTTCAATTCATTGATTGGATTAGAGGTTATGAGATATATGAAATTTACACAAGGTGCGGCCATGGTGTAGGGGGCGTGGGTGTGGTGGCAGTGACTGCCTGATTGTATGTTCATGGAATTGCTCATGTGTTGGTGACTAGAAATCGTCGTTCTAGCATCAACGTGAATTTCCCGTGGAGTGGCTGCCGTGAACTGATGCTAGAGAGGGAATAGTTCATACCCGAGAGTTTGAAGGTTGTAGGATTTTCTGTGCGCTCTTGACATGAGGAAAGAATGAGGATTATATTATAGTTGACTGGGATGCTAAACATGGTAAGTTAGGGCTAATCTTTGACGGAGGAATCAATGGGAATCACTATGATATTGTCAAGAATTTTGAAGGGGAATTAGCTGAGATAACCTTTGGTCACAAAACTTTAGTCTAAATAATTCCTAGACCAAAATAAGAATATAAAAAAAAAGGAAAAATATTTTAAAGTATCAAATGACCTTTTTAGTCTTGATAGAAAAATTAAAAATTATCTTTCCTTATCTTAGGTGTACACAAATTCGAAATTTCGAATCCTACACCTCAAGGAAAAACTTTGAGAACTCAACCACTTCAACTAACATTATGTGTTCCAATATATATATATATATATATATATATATATATATATATATATATATTGTATTCTAAAAAATTGTATTTCTTTTTTCATAAATATAAGGTTGCAAGAAATTGAATCTTTAACATTTTAAAAACTCAACCACTTGAACCAATAATAATTTATGTAATGAATTATACCTAATAAATATATATTATATTTCAGAAATATTTTAAATTTAATATTGTAAGGAATTGAACATTTAATATCTAGTAAACATATAAGTAGTGCTGGACGTAGACAATTAATAATAGTGGAACACGGAGATGAACATGTATTTTTTGTGATGAATACTTCAGGGATAGAGCCCCCGATTTTTTTTAAAGAGACCGAAAATAAGGAAAAAAAATTCAAATTCACACAACACAAATACACTAAATAATATGCAAACTCACTTGTATGTGTAGATTTTTTATCTTGAAAATCAAGCCTCTATTTGGTAAATAATTTTTGCTTATAAACAAGGAATGTGATAATTTCGAGGTATAATATGTAGTTGAAAAGTGATTTGAGAAATTTGCGTGGTTAAAAAGTGATTTGAAAAAATGTGTTATTTATTGCTATAAATGAGTTTTTGTCGCCATAGGTACCTTGTAACGGAACTCATAACGACATGAGAACTGTTTCGATGTCTAAATCGTTACTTTGCACATGTAACAAGTTCAATGTCGTTATAGTTGAAAAAATGTAGTAACGAGAATGAAATGTACTACTTCAAATTTGTTCATAACGAGGTATAAATCGTTACTTTCTACATATAACGAGTTCAATGTCGTTATAGTTACTGCTTTAGATCTATTCATAACGATATTGAAATCGTTACTTTGTACACATAACGAGGTTTATGTCGTTACGACATATTTACAATAATGCCCTCGTCGTCCATAAATCCAAACAGTCAACAAACTCGCACAAATTTTATTGTAACGATGTTTAAGTCGTTGTAACGATTTCAAAATCGTGATCATTTGATAAATCATTCCAATGTAATAATAACGATTTTGAAATCGTTGGAGTTGAAAATAAAATTAAAACGATATATATGTCGTTTCATTTTATATATAACGAGTTAAATAACATTCTAATTCAGCATCTGAAAATAACATAACAACGATTATGTCGTTTTTGTACAAATTGAACGATATCAAGATCGTTATAGTTGAAATGTTAACTAAAACGATAATTACATCGTTTCTTTGCAAACATAACGATATTAAAATCGTTTTGTTAAAAATCGACAAACCATCATAACGTCTTCCATATCGTTCTAGTGTTAAATTAACCGAACTGCATCTCGTTCCAGTGTAAATTATAACTATAACGGCTTAGATATCGTTTCTTCATGTGAAACACGACTTGTGTGTCGTTATGGATGAAATCAATGATTCGATTGTTCTTTACCATCCGAAATGCTTCCAACAGGCGTAATCTAACAAAAATGGGTTGTAGAAAGTGATTCAAATACTTTGTAAATCGACATGATTAGAAAGATATCATCATTTCTCCTAAGTGTAGAAGTTCCAAGGTAATAGATAACTAAAAAAACTTCATATCATATTGATCATATCTTTCTAATCATGTCGATTTACAAAGTGTTTGAATCACCTTTTATGACCCATTTTTGTTAGATTACGTCTATTGGAGGCACTTCGGACGGTAAAGAATGATCGGATCGACGATTTGAGTCATAACGATATACATGTCATGTTGCGATTGAAGAAACGATACAGATGACGTTAAAGTAATAATTTACACTGAAACGATATAAAGTTCGCCAAACTTAAGAAAGAATGACATTTAACTCGTTATGATATTTATTCGGCTATGAACATAACGATTCCAATATCATTTTGTTATTGAAAAAAATGACATTAACACCATTTTGATAATATAGTACACTGGAACGAGCTTAATGTCGTCAAATTTGTAAACAAACGACATAATTATCGTTACGTGACTTTCTGAGCCTGAAATATAACGATCTCGAACTCGTTCTACTGAAACAGTAACGAGCTCCACATCGTTTTAGGCTATTTTCCACACAAACTAGCTCAATGTTGTTACGATTAGAATGAAACGATCTTCCAAACGATAACGGATTTGAAGTCGTTATAACGACTTAAACATCGTTTTTAAAAAGTTAGTGCAACTTTGTTGACTGTTGAGAATTTTGGACGACGAGGGCATATCCGTAAATATACGTAACGACATTTATGTCGTTATTTTTATGAAGTAACGATTTCAATGTTGTTATAAACAACAGTAAAGCAGTAAGGTTTTTTCAACTGTAACGACATTAATATCTTTATGAACGACTTCGAAGCAATGGCTATAACGACATTTAAGTAGTTACGTGTACACAATAACAAGTTCAACCTCGTTATGGACAGATATAAAGCAGTAAGGTCTTTTCAAAAGGAACGATTTTGAACACGTTATGTTTACGAAGTAACGATTTATATCCCGTTACTATCTTTTTTAGACGGGAACGACGTTAAAGTCGTTATGTGTGCAAAGTAACGAATTAAACCTCGTTCAAATCAAATGAATAACATCCTGCTAAAATTCAATCATTCTTATTCCAACAAAAATTGATAAACATAGTTCCTAATACAAACCAAACAAATAAACAACTACACAAAAAGATTCTTAACTAGACAAACAAAATCCAGATTCATCACTACAAACTAAGGCTCGAAGTTCTATGCCAATAACTCCACGATCAATTTCTTCCTCCACATGTAAACAACAATACAAAATAATCCTTAACTAGACAAACAAAATCCAGATTCATTACTACAAACTAAGGCTCGAAGTTCCATGTCAATAACTCCACGGTCAATTTCTTCCTCCACATTGGTAAGCATTTCGAGCGATTGCATTCACGTCCATATTTCCTTGGAGAAATTCAATGTACTTCAAGTTCTTATCAAGTGGAACGATGTTGAACTCTCAAGCAAATCATTCAGTGACTCGACATTGTCCATAACTACAATTCAACATAACTTTTTTAAGAAAATGAGAAAAGCTCTAACTGCTAACTAAAAACAAATGTAAAGGAACATGCTCTCAGATTCATGATAACAACATCAATATGACCAAAACATATATATTACTTCAACTAATACAAATATGAATGACAAGGACTTACCAATTCCGCTTTTTATATTAAAAAAAATGAATGACAATGATAGATTCATGATAACGACATCAATATGTACAAAACGACTTTGAACTCGTTTACGCGCGTGATGAACAACATAAAAGCAAAATTACATCAATAGGAACTAATTCAACTTTGCTCGAATAAAATAGTTAAGAATTGTTCAAATTCAACCTTACCTTCTCTTCTTCCCCAAATGCCCAATATCAATGTTGCAAAATGGATTTTCGACCTTCAATAACTCAAGGGAATGATAATGCCCATTTGGATAAAATGAAGTGCAATCACAATTCTTGAAGAAGGAATAATAGAGACCGATTTTGTAGAAGTGGGAAGAGCAGGGAGAAGAATGAAGAGCAGAAATGTTCAGTTATTTTTTGGAGAAGAAGAACCAAGTAATGGAGAAGAAGAAGGACGACATAGGCATTTCAATTAGGTTTTGTTTGACTGCATAATTTTTGACAACTCAAGGACATTTATGTCATTGTATATATCATTTTCTCCTTTTTTTAAAGATAGGGTTATTGAACTAAAAAACATTGAATTAGGTCTTCTTAAATGAATGTCTTGTTTGACGGGGTGTTTTAAACAAAGCGGCCAATTTTGAAAATAGAATTTGTTAAACAAGGAAACATTAATCATGTTGTCAACGCTTTTGGTCAAGAAATGATTTATGGGTTAAGTACACAAATACAAAACTTGAAGGGGCTTAATTTTTAATATCAGGCATTCTGAAAGTTGTTTTAAGAATGTAAAACATATTACCAAAATTAGGTAATCAGGCATATCGTATTGATTGTTTGTAATTAATTACAATTGTAACTTAATTTCAAATTTGTGATCAATTACAAATGTAACTAACTAATTATTTACAATTAAGTTGCAATTCATGAAACATGACATATTTGTTGACATATGGTCAACTTGACCTTATTGTTTTGATCATAACAAACAAGAATATATTTGTTGCTAACAAGTGTGCTTCAAGTGCTTCATATAATTCAAAGCATTCAATGTTCAAATCAAAACTATGTGATCAAGCACATGAGACGCAAAGAAGATCAAGAAATAATCGAAGATATTCGAGATCAAATTTCAAGTCGGAAAGCATGAAGACCAAGCAATGAAGCCTACAAAGAATTGAGCATTTACAAATTGCTTTTCAATCTTATGTAAGGTTACTGCATCAATAGTTGGCAATGCACTTCATAAAGCTCAAGTAACATTTTTAAAGACATTAAAATATCTTTTTCAAAATCAACTTTGATCAAAAAACCTTGAAAAATCAAAATTTTGAAATCCTGATTTTTCAGGTCGATCGCAAATTTATGAGGTCGACCGCAATTTTTTTTCAGGTCGACTGCACTGCCTATTTTTGAACTCCAACGGCTATTTTCTCGCAACGGCTATATTGAGGTCGACCGCATGGCAGGATAGGTCGACCGCAAAAGACAGTATGTGCAAAATTTGCTCTATAAATAGCCTTCTCTCTTGCATTCATTTTGAACAACATAGAAAAGATTTTATATAAACTTTCTTGTGAAAATTCATTGTTCTTACTTGGTTTATATTCATCTATTATTATTATTAAACTTTGATTGATCTAAACTTTGTTTTATCAAATTCATCAAAGTTTTTGGAAGAAAGTTTTGTGAAAATTCTTGGTTTTTATATTGTTTAAACTTCTTCAACATCTTCACACCACATTGAAATTGAAGTGTAAGTCTCTCTTTGTTCTAAACTTGTTTTAATCTTTTAAAAGAGAGAAATTTCAATTAAGGAACTTTGATTATTTGTGCTACATTTTTCATTATCATTTGATTCATCAAAGTTCCATTGCCTAAACACTTTGAGCTTAACTTATTGTTAATTATTCAAGTGTGGCATCTCTTGGTACTTAATTTGATTCAATATTTTAACAAGAGATTATTTGAAAAACTTTGTTTGATTGCATTAAACTTTTCATTATCATTTGCATCAAAGTTTTTCTCTAACACTCGAGCTTAATTCATTGCTATCTATTGAAGTGTTAGCCTAACTCTCTCGGTACTTTATTTGAGTATATCATTTTTCAAGAGAGTTATTTCAATTGTAAATTCAATTCATTATATCTCGTGGTTTCGAGAGCCTTGTGAAAACTCGATTGTTGGTTAAGGGTAGGTGCTCCTTGTTGTAAGTCACATAAGGATAAGTGCTCCTTGTTGTAAGTCACTTAAGGATTTGGTACTCCTTGTTGTAAGTTACCAATATAGTGGATTTGGCCTTGCTCGTGACGGAGAGCTCGGTAACAGGGGACGTAGATCACGTTGGTTGATTGAACCTTCATAAATCGCGTTTGCATTCTCTTATCCCTTTTACTTACTTACATTGCACTTACTCTATTCTATCAATTTATATTGTGCAACACAATATCTAAGTGCAATACTTGCTTTATCAATTAAGTTTACACATTTATAGCACACTACATTGATAGTTAAGTTACTTACAATACTAAGTGCTCATACTTGTACACATTGATTTTTAAGTTTGAGATTATTTTTCAAAAAAGTTTTATAAACCAATTCACCCCCCTCTTGGTTAGTTTACTCTTGGGCTATCAATATTTTCTTATTAAAAACAATTGAATTAGTTACATTCACCTTAATTACAACTTAATTACATTTGGTTATTAGTTACAATTTAGAATTAATTACTGTTGAATCCGGGCCCAAAGAAGGTACAGTGATCCACCAACGAAGGCCCAATAGTGGCCCAACGGATCTTGACCCACAGCTAAGGCCTAAAATATCACCTTGGGATGAAGGCCGAGGTGGTACGTCAAGCAAACCCCTTTTAGACGAACTAGTTAAACGCCTAGCCGATGTGCTTTATACTCAGCCGGGGCGCTTTACGGCATTGACCAGAAGAGAGATGGAGTCAGTGATGGGACACTGCCTTTACCAAGACGTGACAGGCGTCCATCCACTACGAAATGTAGCAATGATTACGGTTGAAAAGTAAGGTTGTCACCTCCATGAGCTAGGGTGATGACAAGTGTAAAGTACGCCACGTGTCGTGATCTGAGATAACAAGTTCCTCTATAAATAAAGCAGGATTATCTCCAAGAAAGAGGTTAGCAATTTCTCACTCTTAACAAGATATTTCTCTCTTTTACACACTTATATTTCTCGCACCCAATAGATATATTGGCCTAAAATGAGTACTGACTTCGGCATCGGAGTGCATACGGGAGCCACCTCGGCCCCCTTTGCAAGCTGATTGTTTGTCCTAGTGCGCAGGAGATCCCCGTGTTCAAGAGGGAGGAGCTGAGACGTGTTGGTCCAAGGTCCAGTCGGATTTTGTGGTCAACATTTTGGCGCCGTCTGTGGGAAATCATACTGCTAACCACGAAAATACGTGGTAAAAAGCCACACATAGAAAGGTAGTCCTGAAACAGGACGAAGAACCTCTCACGAAAGAACGGATAACTGCAAAGAGCTTTGAAAGATAAGCCGGTTGGCCTTGAAAAAGGAAAGAGCTTTGAAAGATAAGTTGGTTAACCTTGAAAAAGGCAAGAGCTTTGAAAGATAAGCTGGTTAACCTTGAAAAAGGTGTAGAGCTTTGAAACATAAGTTCGTGAACCTTGAAAAAGGTGTAGAGCTTTGAAACATAAGTTCGTGAACCTTGAAAAAGGTGTAGAGCTTTGAAACATAAGTTCGTGAACCTTGAAAAAGGTAAGGAGCTTTGAAACACAAGTTCGTGAACCCTGAAAAAGGCTTAAAACTTTGAAACACAAGTGTATTCACATTGAAAAAGGCATAACACTTCGAAATATAAGTTTAGTAACCTTGGAAAAGGTTGGGGAGTGTTGAAACGAAAGCCCACTCATCTTTGAAACACAAGATAAGATTAAGGAATTTCCCTAAACATGAACGAAAGTGATGGTGATGTTAACCCCCATAGGGGAAGAAGTGGCCAACACAGCGAGGGCGAGGTTCCTCAAGGACTCAATGAAAACGCCAATGAGGAAGTGGCACAACCTAACCCGCCTCGTCGGCATCGAAATCGCCACATGATGCGTGACATGACACGCATGGTGGCTCAAATGCTGGAGATGCAGAAGCAGCAGATAGAACAGACTGCTGCAATGAATGCCTTTATGGCCAGAGGGTATGTTATGAACGAACCCGTGATGCCTCAGCAGTACCCACAACCACATTATTCACCATCCGAGGCAGCCACTGCCTCGTATTATTATCAAGATCCACAGGCATATGTCGAGGTAGAATCCGAGCCCTCCTACGAGCAAGACCCGAAGCATGAAGCACATGAAGAACACAACCCACTCCCACCTAGACACAGGGAGGCCTCTCCCGCAAAATTTGGCAGTGTCTTCAGCCGAATAGGAGGGTTATTCAGGGGCCAACGACGGGGGCAAACGGACCCAGGTCGGCACAATGTCGCAAAGCCTAGAAATAGGCGGGAGCGACGCGCTGAAGAAGCCTTGTCGCATGGTCAAATGTATAGGGACCAACATGGTACGGGAGCGGAAAGGTTGGCATCAGCACATGAGCCTAAGAATAGGCAGGAAAGAAGAGCCGAAGCAGTTCGGACAAGGTCTCGCAACGACTTACCAACCCACGGAAGGCTAAACCACGGCCATGTTTTGCCACCAAAAAAGTAAGAATATGCCCCGCCGCTCTATGACCAATACCATGGTCCAATGTATTCCGGTCACGATGAGAACAGTGAACTGCCCTCTTACAAGTTGGATGACGAAGAGGAAGTAAGTCCCTTCATAGAGGGTCTCCGTAGATGCCTCGTACCTCATGACTTTGAGATGCCAGAAATAGCAAAATACTCTGGCCGAGGCGATCCTGATGATCACCTGTTAAATTACCACGTCAGCATGGAAATAGCCGGAGCCACTCCGGCATTGAAATGTAAAGCCTTTGCTTTGACCCTTGAGGGAAGTTCCATATGATGGTATAAAAAACTCCCTCCTGGCAGCATTCAAAGTTGGAGAGATATGAAGACGGCTTATAAAAATGGCTTTGTTTCCTCCAGACCTGGCCAACTCCCACTTCAACGCCTTCAGGATCTGAGGCAAGGAAGGGACGAGTCTCTGAAAAGTTACCTAGCTAGGTTTACTGAAGAGATGCATATCTGCGAAAATATCACAGAAGCGGAGATGTTTTTCGCTTTAAAAGGAGGGCTAGATATGACCAGCATGTTCTGGAGGGATGTCCGGAGCAGGAAACCAAGGGATTACAATACCCTGGTAGACCTGATGAAGGAAGAGTTTGTATCGGAGGAAATGGCTATGGCCAGAGATAATCATCCCCAAGGGAGATATAACCTTGGATATTCCAATTAAGCGGACCTCAAGAAAGGAGGAAACAAGGATAGGGTCGGCGGTAACCGAAGTGGCGCGCCTCACCCATTTCCAGGGACAGGATCTAGCTTTTCCGCAGAAATCACGGAAGCTATCCCTCACTTGCACTCTAACACCCCTTCTCAAAATCCTCCCACGGCTCAAGGGAGAGTGGAAAGCGGCCGAAGTGGAAAGCAACCCATGATTGGGGCTTACTGCGCCTACCACAGATATTACGGTCACGCAACGGAGGATTGCAGGAAAATCCACATGTTAGCTGACCAAAATGCGCAGGGGAGAAGGGGAGGTGACTATCCCCCCAAAACAGGGAGAACTCAAAAAATTGGTTGTCAGAAGTTCAACCTAGCTGATAGGAGAGCTCCGTGGAAGAACTCAACTAAGGAAAGAATTGACAATCGTCAAAGAGACAGGAATAAGGGCCAGGATACCGCCTCGGTAAATGCTAAAGATACACGGGAACCGCCTGTGCTTGTGGCTGACCTCCCCATTCGTGAAATCGACACAATACTGGGAGGCCCCCACCCAGGTGGGAGCACAAATAACTCCCAAAAGAGGTACATCAGAGAGGCCAAACAACTCGCCAACGTGAATTACCATATCCATTCACATCCTTTAGGGATGCCTCGGACAGAGCCAATCACATTCACCCAGGATGATGCCATTGGAGTACATTTCCCCCACAATGACGCATTGGTTATCAGGGTAGTGGTGGCTCGGAATGGGCTATCACGAATGATGGTGGATGATGGTGCTTCGGTAAATGTGATTTACGGGGTAACTTTTGATAAGATGGGGATCAACATTCCACTCATCCCGGTCCCGGATCCAATATATGGATTCACGGGAGACATTATAACCCCCAGAGGGTCCATAACCCTAATAACTGAGGTGGGGCAAGCACCAACTATTTCCAGAATCCCCATGGAATTTTTGGTTGTGGACAAAATATCCTCCTATCATGGCTCAATTGGGAGACCAGGTCTCATTGACTTGGGGGCCACAACGCATACGAAATACATTTGCATGAAATTCCCCACGGAGTATGGCGTTGCAATTGTAAGGGGAAGCCAAACTGAGTCGCGGGCCTGTTACACGAATGCAATCCGAAAGTTTCAAGATCGAAGCTTGAACATGATTAGCGATGTAGCCATGGACGAGGCTGCTCCAGACCCTGAAAGATTGGGTGGAGAGCTCTTTGAAAATAAGGACATCACGATGACACTAGAAGAAGACTTGGAAGACCTGGACCCAAGAATTGCAGGAGACAATTGCTCCACCTCGGCAGAAAGGCTAGAATGCTTCGGCGTAGACCCACATGTCCCAATCAAGGAATTGCAGATTGGGTTGGATTCACCAATTGAATACAAAGATCAATTGAAGAATTTCTTACTTAAAAATCTCGATGTATTCGCGTGGAAGCATGGCGACATGGTTGGGATTGATCCTAAAGAGGCCTGCCACGGACTCCAGATTGACCCTCGAAGCCCCGGGCATAGGCAGAAGAGAAGACCCATGAGTTCGGACAAATATGAAGCCTTGAAAGACGAGGTCATGAAGCTGTTGAAAAATGGCTTCATCAGAGAATCCCGCTATCCGAAGTGGGTATCAAACCCTGTGTTGGTACCAAAACACAATGGGAAATTGAGGGTATGTATTGATTTTTCAAACTTGAACCAGGCATGTCCAAAAGACAGTTTCCCACTGCTCCGGATCGATCAGTTGGTTGACTCAACAGCAGGGCATGAACTGCTGAGCTTCATGGATGCCTACTCCGGGTACAATCAAATCCCCATGTGTGAATCGGACGAGGAGCATACTTCGTTTATGACAGATAGATGACTCTATTGCTATAAAGCAATGCCATTCGACTTGAAAAATGCGGGAGCTACCTATCAAAGGCTGGTGAATCGCATGTTTTCAGAACAATTGGGAAACACCATGGAGGTGTTTGTCGATGACATGCTGGTCAAGAGCATGGTCACCGCGGATCATATCCGCCATTTATCAGAGACCTTCGAGGTGTTGAGGAAATATCGAATGAAGCTCAATCCAGCGAAGTGTGCATTTGGGGTAGCGTCTGGAAAGTTTCTTGGATTCATGGTGAATAAGAGAGGAATCGAAGCTAATCCCGACAAAATCAACGCTTTGTTGAACATGCAATCGCCTTGAAGTCCAAAAGAAGTGCAAAGCTTAACGGGGAGAATCGCGGCCTTGAATCGATTCGTCTCCAAATCTACTGACAAATGCTTGCCATTTTTTAAGGTCCTCAAAGGGGGAAAGCGATTCCAGTGGACACCAAAATGTGAACAGGCTTTCGCCGACCTTAAAGCATCTTTGGGACGGCCCCCATTGCTATCAAAGCCAAAGGCCGGCGAGCCTCTCTACTTGTATTTGGTTGTATCCAAAGAGGCTGTCAGCTCAGTGTTGATCAGAGAAGAGGATGGGGATCAGTTCCCAGTGTACTATGTGAGCAAAGCCATGTTAGATGCAGAGACACGATACCCAGACATGGAGAAACTCGCCCTCTCTTTACTCACAGCCTCTCGCAAACTTCGTCCCTACTTTCAAGCACACTCAATACGCGTGCTCACCAATTTTCCCATGAGACAGGTGTTGCAAAAACCAGACGCATCTGTAAGGTTACTTAAATGGGCAATATAAATTAGCTAGTTCGACCTACAATATACGCCTCGGACCGCTGTAAAGGGCCAAGCGCTGGCGGACTTTGTAGTTGAATTCACACATCCCCCTGAGGTTGAAATGGTAGATAACACGGATGACAGCCAAGATGATAGCCAAGAGTGGAAATTGTTCGTTGATGGGTCCTCGACTGATGGGTGATCCGGCGCAGGGATATTGTTAGTAAGCCCAAAGGGGTTTAAATTACACAGCCCAATCCGCTTCGAATTCAAAGCCTCAAACAATGTTGCCGAATACGAGGCATTATTAGCCGGGTTAAGACTTGCGAAAGCCTTGAAGGTTAAATCCGTAGTTGCCAATAGCGATTCGCAGCTTGTTGTGAGCCAATTCAATGGGAAATTTTCTGCCAAAGAACCTTCTATGGTCGCTTACTTGAAGAAAGTAAGAGATTTGGCTGTGCACTTCGGAAAAATGAAGTTGCAACACATCCCCAGAACAGAAAATTCCAACGCCTCATTCACAGACGACTCCACCTCATCAATAAGGTCCAATGCCCCGGCATTCATGGCCTTGGCGGGAGTAACTTTCGGGACGGACTAACGCTGGAGGAGAAAGCAGACCAGCCCTCTGTCCAAAACTGCTCAGTAATAAAGGCGGCCCAGGCTGGAGGAGAACTGGGAGAGTCAAATAGCGAAGGACTGAAAGTGACATCCCTGGGGAGAATGCTGGTTTTGATGTGCTTGAGCTCCTTTGCCCCCTCCGGTGTCACTTCATAGGCCAAGCCTGGAATGGGCACATAAGACTCATCCTCTAGGTCTTCAATCATGGGAGGCAGAGGTGCAGAGGTGGATTCCTTGCCCTTACCTCTTCTGAGTCTCTTCAGGGGGGCGGGCTCCTCCTCAGGGGCATGTTCAAATATGTCCTCGGACAAAGGAGGCGGTACTGAGGCACCCTCAGCCTCCCTGTCTCTCTTGGATCCGCCCCTTTCAGACCTTTTTCCTTTCCCCTTTGGAAGGACTCCCTTAGGGTCGGCCTCCTTTTCTGTGTTAGGCTTCTGAGGGCCCACAGGCAGCAGAGTAGGCGGTGGCATTAGGGCTGGAAGAGGGCCCTGAAGTTGGGCTGTAGACGCCTCGGAGACCTCCTTTGCCACCCCAACTTGCAGGTTGGCCAACACCGCCTTCTGTTTCCTTTCAACTTCACTGCCATGGCGAAGTACAAGGGGAATCTTCGTAGCCATGAGACCCTTTAAAGAAATCTTTGGAAAATCCTTAGAACCTAGCATGAAAAAGAGGGAAATGAGGTTACGAACAGAAAAAGCATGAGATATAAAAGCAGTAACAAAGAAAACTCACCCATGGCTCGCATAAGACCGTGTTTAACAAACAGCTTGTTTTGCTGAATGACCCCTTGAAAGGTACCCTTGTAAGCTAACAAGCGCCTCACTGCCGCTAGGTCTGCGTCGGGGAGGAGGTGAGCGAAAGTGTCCCCTACCATAAATCGATGACATGTTAGTAAGCAACCAAGAAAATTGAATGGAAATTAAAGGAGCAGAGGACGCGTGATGCTTAAAGACTCTAAAACAAGTACAAGACTCACTAGGTATGGTAAGAGTTCGGGAAATGGTGATTTCTGGACTGGGGTCCACAGGGGAACTCTGCCACTCTCCAGTAACCCAGAACCACTGGTTCCTCCAGTTCTTTATTGAGGTAGGGTGACCGGTGATAACGGGAGGATAAGAGCCCCTGGGAGACAAGTAGTACCAAACCTTGACGTTCGACCTCACATCCCTCTCCCTTCTAACCGATTTCTTCAAAGTATAGAGAGTGTAAATGATGTACGGTGAGATCGGATGATCAGGGTTGACCTCTTGCCACACCAACCAAGTGCCCACAGCCTGTGTCCAGAAATTGGGGGCCAGTTGGTAGGAGCACAGGTTGTAGCTCCTAAGTAGTGCCCTGAAGAAGGGGTGCAGGGGAAGCCTCATCCCGCAAGAAAGGGCATCGTAGCATATGGCCGCCTGGCCCGGAGGAGGGCTGCAAGGTCGGCAAGATGGTGTAGGATGCACCAATTGGACCCCTTCTGGTGGCCTGAATTTTTCCGAAGCCCCAGCTAAATCAACCCTTCGAATTTCGGTGGCGACCTCACTGTTTTCCCATGACTCTGGGTTTGGATCAAGATCGACGTGGTAGCCTGAAACCTTGTTAACTTGGTCGACCCACTCCTCTACTTGAGCAACCTCCTCTGCAGACAAACCCAATTCTTCCCTATGTGCCATAAAAGGGGCCCTAACGGTCAAACCAAGGTCCTGGTGACCAGAAGAAGGGCCGGCCGTCCTTTCTCTCCTCAGATCCCTATCTCGTTTGCTCCGAAGCTCTGCCAAAGATGCTTCCTCTTCGGATGACAGATGAGCCATGTAAGTTTGATGTTTATCTTCTTCGCTGTCAGAATCACTCAAATAGATTATGCCACTATTTTTCCTATTTCTCCTCTTAATCTGCTCCCTAAAGAAGCGGGAACTAAAAATCGATAAAGAGATGGGGCAGAAACCTCTGACGGGAACCGCCATTGCTAATGTAGCGACCGAGAATTTTTACGCAATTTAATATTTATTTCAAAGTTTCGAAAAGCATGTCCCTGCGATCTCGCCATTTTTAAGTTAACGTCACGACGCGTTCGTCTAGCCAAGTCGAGAAATATCGAGTTAATTCAATTTTAAATTAAATTTCGAATTTCCAAAAAATTTATTATTTTAATTATTTATTTAAATTATTATTTTCAAAATTTTATTAAATCTCAAGTATCATCAATCTCATTCTTCCGACCCAGTTCAATTCGCGTACGATTTTTCCTCGAACTACGTGCAAGTCTTGTATAGAGTTTCACACCACCAACCCCCATCCATCACATCAATCATATTCTACACCATACCTATCAAACTATCTTATACACTACTCAACCCAACACCTCACCCATTTCAGCATCACCATCACCATCACCATCCCAGAGTCCCAAACCAGCAGAGGTAACGTTCCTTTCCTACTTCACCACCACTTCCAGCACACACCTAGGACTACCATCATCTTCATCAGTACCACGACACCTCCATCACCGTGCAACCACCACTCTGGTATGCACACAAGCATCAACCAATATCAATGTCAATACCACTATCAACCAACATAACCGAGACATTTCCAACCCGAGCCTCAACTTGCAGTCACCGCTGCAACCCAAAACTCATCGATATCTCCAGCCCTCACAGAACGAGAACACCTTCACAAACCAAGAATGAACAAAACCCATTACTTACCTCAACCACCGGCTGTTTCTTCACCGGAAAAATCGCTATCTAAGCCGCGACTGAGCCTCGGTTTTGCACCCATTTTCGCCCCCAAATTGCACCAAAAGATCCCATAGGACCTGAACCCACCATGGCGCAGCTCGCCGCCTCTCTGCGCCGGGCGCTTCGCCGGCGAATCACCGGCGGACAGGGCGCGATGGAGCGCGTTTCGCTCTCTCCCTTCTCTCGCTCCTCTCTGCCTGAATTGTAGAAATAGGGAATAGTATTAGGTTTTAATATTTTAATTTTTGAAAATTGCACTTTGGTCCCCGGTTTTGCAAATGATTTTAAATCAGTCCCTGTAGTTTTTAAACTCATATTTCAGTCCTTAAGTTCTTGGATGATCTTATAAGCCTTTCATTTTAAAATTTCTTATCTCAATCCCCCAATTTAATATTCGTTTTGAACTCCGACCCAACTTTTGAAAATTTACATTTTAGTCCCTCAAGTTTGAAAAATATTCATTTTGGTCCCTCATTTTTCAAATCATCAATTTCAGTCCCAAATTGTAAATTATCATTTTTAAACTATAAATTTCAAAAGACTAATTTAACTTATTTTCTAATTTGCTAGACGAAGCGTACGGAGAATTAAAGAATTGAAGTCGTTCCCGCTCAACTTTGCATTCGTCAAGTTTAAGGTAGACTCGCCCCTATTAATTGATTTAAATTATGATTGCATGTGAATGTGTATGTTATGTAACTTTTGAAAAGTCATTTTTATGAAAACGAGCCTGTATTCCCTCGTCAGGAATAATGATGATATGAGTACAATATGAGTATGCGGGCAAGATTGGGAAAAGGCCCCTTGAGGGAGCCCAACCCGCTACAAGAAATGATGATGTTATGCATAACATACGTGCCTTAAGTGCACGAGACGAGACTACCCACACCCTATGATTTTAAAGAGCCTATAATTTTCAAAGAGAAGCCCCGTGCTTTAATGCACAAGAAGAGACTACCCACACCCTATATTTCTAAAGAGTCTGCATTTATGTGTTCAATTATATTGTAGATTAATTAATGGGCGATGAGTCTACTGAATATTTCTATGAAATGCTCATGTCTATTTTTAACAACATTTGCAGATTTCGGAGAAGGTGGCCAATGATGGATGATAGTGGCAATAGTCGTTAAATAATTGAGAATCTTATTTTGATATTCCATATTTCTAAACCTTGGCTATTTTTGAGATTTTCAATTATTTGAGAAATTATGGCATTTCCGAATGTTTTGTATTATTAATGGCTCGATTCGTTATTTTGAATTATTTCATAAATGTCCTCGAATTTTATCGACCTTTACAGTTGATTTAATGTTGTCAAAAACGAATTTCAGTGATTTCTTCCGCTAGAATATTTTTTAAAAATTTAGACCAGAAAATGACGTGGTAAACCAGGTATTTAGAACTCGGGGCGCTACAGCTAACATCTCCTGTGAACCCGTTCCCCCAACTCTTTACATTTTTCTTTTGTTTTAAAGGTGGGTCAGACTCAATGAAAGAAAAGCAAGGTGCAAAAGCAAAAATTTTCAAACCCACAACAAAAAACTAAAAAGAGAGAAATCCCGCATATACAGAGACCAAGAAGTTTACCTTCAGATGACGAATGCTTGAAATCGCGCACTGGGAATGAAGAACTTGCCGATAAAGAAACTGTGGAACAGTAAAGGCGGACGCTGGGTAGAAAGCCCTTGGGGAGAAAACTCGAAACTTGCAGGAAAAAGAAAAAACGGAACAAGCTTTCGCTAGAGTATTGCTACGAAGACTCTTAGAAAGTGGTAAAAGAGGAAATAATGAAATGAAGAAGGATTTATAGGGATCCCAACGATCTAGGTTCATCGAATTTTGTGAGACGTATGATTAATGTGATTAACCCATGCTTCTTGGAGAATGGGCTAATCAAAGTGCCAGCCGTCAAAGGGAGGGACAAAACCGTTCAGCTACCACAGTGAATACCATTTTTCTTGGAAATAGACACCAATAGCCCCCCTGAATTAAATGCGCCGCCTAAGGAACGCGCTAGTACGATCCCGACCCCATTTAGGAGGGAAAATCTGAGGCAGAAGATCGACTATAATATGGATCCGAACCTTACATAAGGAGTTTCATTATTGACTCCCTAAGAAGTTAATGCTGTGAAATCATGGCAAATCCTACACGACCATGAATGATCCCTTCAGATTTGAGGGACTAGTGTTGAATCCGGGCCCAAAGAAAGGTACAGTGATCCACCAGCGAAGGCCCAATAGTTGCCCAACGGATCTTGACCCACAGCTAAGGCCTAAAATATCACCTTGGGATGAAGGCCGAGGTGGTACGTCAAGCAAACCCCTTTTAGCCGACCTGGTTAAATGCCTAGCCGATGTGCTTTATACTCAGCTGGGGCGCTTTACGGCATTGACCAGAAGAGAGATGGAGTCAGTGATGGGACACTGCCTTTACCAAGACGTGACAGGAACCCATCCCCTACGAAATGTAGCAATGATTACGGTTGAAAAGTAAAGTTGTCACCTCCATGAGCTAGGGTGATGACAAGTGTAAAGTCCGCCACGTGTCGTGACCTGAGATAACAAGTTCCTCTATAAATAAAGCAGGATTGTCTCCAAGAAAGAGGTTAGCAATTTCTCACTCTTAACAAGATATTTCTCTCACTCCCTTTTCTCTCTTTTACACACTTATATTTCCTGCACCCAATAGATATATTGGCCTAAAATGAGTATTGACTTAGGCATTGGAGTGCATACGGGAGCCACCTCGGCCCCCTTTGCAAGCTGATTGTTTGTCCTAGTGCGCAGGAGATCCCCGTGTTCAAGAGGGAGGAGCTGAGACGTGTTGGTCCAAGGTCCAGTCGAATTTTGTGGTCAACAATTACAATTGTAATTTTATTTCAATTTTGTTATTAAATACAATTGTAACAACCACCACCACCTAAAACAATCGCCATCAACTACCACCAATAACCACCATCGAAAATAAAATTGTAACTTTATTTCAAATTTGTAATTAGTTACAATTGTAATTTTAACTACAACTGCAATTAATCAGATTTTGTAGGCAAATCATATTGACTATCTGTAATTAATTACAATTGTACCTTAATTTCAATTTTGTGATCAATTACAAGTGTAACTAACTAATTAATTAAAATTAAGTTGCAATTCATAAAACATGACATATTTTCTTGTTAAAAATAATTGAATTAGTTACATTCACCTTAATTACAACTTAATTACATTTAATTATCAGTTACAATTTAAATTAATTACAATTGTAATTTTATTTCAATTTTGTTATTAAATACAATTGTAACCACCACCAACTACCACCAATAACCACCGTCGAAAATACAATTGTAACTTTATTTCAAATTTGTAATTAGTTACAATTGTAATTTTAACTACCACTGCAATTAATCAGATTTTGTAATTAATTACAATTGCAATTTTCTTTCAATGTTTCGATTAATTACTATTGTAACTAATAAAATTGTAAAACGTGATAGATCTTTTTGTTGAAATTAATTGAATTATTTACAAGATTTAATTAGTTACATTCACCTTAATTACAATTGTAATTATAACTTAATTACATTTTGTTATCAGTTTATAATTAATTACAATTGTAACTTTATTTCAATTTTGTAATTAATTGCAATTGTAACTTATGAATTTGTAAAACATTAGTGTAATTTGTAATTAGTTACATTAGTGTAATTTGTAATTAGCCACCACTACAACCACCTTTGAAAATAAAATTGTAATTTTATTTTAATTTTATAATTAATTACAATTCTAAATTTATGTCAATTTGTAATTAGTTACAATTTAAATTTTAATTACAATTTTAACCAATTACCACCAGCACCACCGACGATCACCTCCAACAATAATCATCTAAAATCATCACCACTAATCATCACTACTAATATTCAACCACAGTAAGCCCTGCAGTTCTAGAACAACCTCACAAAAGATTCCCTTTCCCTTCATAGATTGTTCACATATCCATTACTACTCAATAATTAGTGGCCCCTGCAGTAGGAAGTCCTAATTTTTGAACCAATTCCAGCGTGATGGAACTGTGGGTCGCCCTGCGGTATCCATCATTCCCTGCATAACTAGACTATATATATGCAGAGAAGCACCATCCAAACCAGGCTGTAGAAGAAGAAAATCATTATTTCCTCTAAGCATATACACAGACTTCATTATTTTCAACACCAACAATTTCCACACTCAGCATGGCTTCAATGGATGCTTTTGAGGAGGGCAATTGACCATCCTTATTCAAGAACATGTCTCCAAACAAAGAATCCAAGCATGTTCCACTGGCTTCAATTACAAACATGCCTTGTGTTAAGAGGGTTTACGAGGATGATCCTGTCACGTGGGGTGGCTGGATTTTGGGGTTCTTCAGATGGGTTTGTCGAATCTTGAAGTGAGTAGGTTTTGTTTAAGCCCAGAATGAAGGTTAAACACAGAGAAAGGTCTCTGTTTCTCAAATTTATTAAGCCATCTATCAAAGATGATCGCTCGGTGTGCTATGTTTCCCTCCTGCTCCATTAAAAAAATGAAAACCACTAAATCCACCAAATATCTAACTTCTATAAGAAATCCAATAGTAAAAGTTGAATTTAAGTGTATTCCTCACAAGAAACCCCAAATCTCAATAATTTTGAAACGGGAATCCAGTAAAACCACTGAATATGAACGAAGCATAATTTCATTACTATCAATCACTATTCTAAGTATCCCGCTACTACTCAACCTATTCAAAAACCCATGGCCGCATTCGAAGAAATGGATGGAGGATTAGTGTCTCTGGTTTTGCAATTTTCGTTTGAAACTTTGACCATATTTTCTCATGTGTCAAACTCCACATCTCAAGTTCCAAATGATATATTTTCTCGCGGAATCGATCTACTCGCAGTCGCGGATCTGGCTTCCACCATTGGAGAAGTGGTTCCGTCACAATGGATGATGTGTGAAGAAAGATGGTGAGAAGAAAGAGAGAGACGAAAGAAAAGGAGATCTATTAGGGTTATGTTTTGGTTTAAGTAAATTGATAACTGATTTAATAAAATACTTTATAAATACTTGATTTTAAAAATTAAAAATTTAAAGGTATGATTGGGCTTAATTAGCCCATGATTTATTGGGTTTTAAATGGGCTTAAATGATTGGTAATGACATTTTGGGCTTAAGGAGTTGGACCTAAAATAAGTAAAACTTGGACCCAAAATCATTTGGGATTCGCATAATTAAAATTTGTACTTCAAATAAATTGTGATATTGGAATACTTTTGACAAAAAAATTGGAATTTGACTGAGATTTTAAATAAATTTAATTTCACTTAATTGGTTAGACGATCACGTATTTAAAAAAAATAAAAAAATAAATGGACAACGTCGAAGCGACACATTTTTAAAATAAAAATATTTATTTGAATAAATCACAAAATTTCTCTGTCGCTACATAATAAATTCTCTTCTAATTTGATAATTACAACGTTAATAACTTGCATTCCCTTCATTAGGGATCTTAATTGATGTATTGTATCAAGAGTACTCATACATTTTTAAAATTTTTTAATGAATTAAATATTTTCGTTAACTCAACCTAATTATTATTTAGTAATAAAATAAATAATTAAATTTTTCAAGATTAATGAATTATCATCCATAGCCTCCGTTTAGTAACGCTGTGGTAGTTTACAAACTGATTTATTTATGATTTTGAGGTAAAATGCGTAATTGAAAAGTGGGAAGAGAAGATGTGTGTGATTAAAAAATTATTTGAGAAATTGTATGATTTATTTATAAATTAATTTATAAACTGCTGACTAAACGGGGGCTCAATCTCATCTAACAACACCACCTATGGTACCGTAAAAAGCTTCTAATTGTCTTTAGGAGTGTAGACTCCAAGGGTAAGGAGTCCTAGCGATATGAAGTCAATGTAGGATCCTTGGGTAAGGATCCTTAGAGATGGTAAGCTGGCCTTAATTTGTCACGTGGAGGACGAAAATAGAACTAACATCACATACATAACCATTCAAGAACTATCGGCCTCAACATCATCGCCCATGGACTTGAGCCATCTCCAATCATAACCCAAGTTTTGTCTTGCACTATTTTGGTGTAATGCACAATTTTTTAAAAGGTTGAACTCCAATCTTAGGAGTCCCTATCTGGAGATTTGTAGAGGATGTATATCACGGGATATGCCTCAGTGGAGCTGTAATGACCCGGGCCCAACTTAAAGGGTTGTCCCGACCGTTAGATGACGACGTATTGTCCCCACTGTATCAACACGAGTCTTTTCAGCATGCTTTGTCCTCACTCACACGCTCCCCGAGAAAACTTCACAGGAAGTCACCTATCCCAGAATTTCTCCAAGTCAAGCACGCTTAACTGTGAAGTTTCTAACGATCGACTTTCAAAAAAGAATGTGCACCTTGTTGGTATGAGTAGTACCTATATTTTCTTTTAAGCTTTCTTAGTCGGGGTATTACAATTACCCCCTGTTAGACTCGCGACGTCCTTGTCGAACTTAACCCATCTGAGGATCTGTTGCCAGACATTGGGATTCTAGAGGTGACACCTACCCTATGACGTAACACTTAATTGATAATATAACAACTTTTTATACCTTTTTATCATTTTATTATTATACAACAAATTTCAATCCTTTATTATTATTATTATTATTATTATTATTATTATTATTATTATTATTATTATTATTATTATTATTAATGTAATCGATAATAATTAAAAAAACTAGTTAAAATGAATATACTAATTTTGATAATTAAATATCTGTAGTTGGACTTTGTGATATCATGATATCGAAATTCGAAATGTATTAGCCATTATAAACGGGGTGATGATAACTTAACAGCAAATCTAGATATAGACATTCAATAGCCCACAGACCGAAGTTGATGGGAGTTTACAGTTAAACAAATCACGGTATTCTAGCCCACAAAACGCCTCAATAGGCTCAACAAAGGGCCTGACTTTTGGATTTGCTTGCTGTAAATTGCCATAACTCTGGATAAAGGGCCTGGCTTATAGACTTGCTGTAAGTTACCATAACTCCGGACGGATCAATGATCAGTAGAGTCTTCTGATGCAGAAGATCACCATGAAGGTGCGACTGCAGAGCATACTGGCTACTACTATGATCTTACTTCATATCATTCCTACTTATGCTACTTAGAACTTTGGGAAACTAAGGAAAAACTGGAAGATTTTAGAAGAACATGATTATGAACAAAGACTCTGAATTTATTTCTGAAGACTCGATGCCATTACAATGGAGAAGGGCTCTCTATTTATAGGCGGAGGAGAGCCAGGAAAAGACATAAAAGACTAAAGGCGTGGCCGACAAGGTGGACACGCGTCAATAAAAACTTACAGACCTTATCAACATTAGCTGGAAAGAAAGATTCTGCAGACACGTTTTTTTTTTTTTTTTTAAAAACTAAAATCCTACTTTTACAAAAGCAAGATTTCGGATCAGAAATAACACAAAACAGACAAACAACTTTTATCACAGACGACATTTGACAGAAAAAGGAAAGATTCTTTCTTTTAATAAAGCTTTGATGCAGACAGTATTTTGTCATGGTTCGTCCAGGTTCATGGTGTCTTCTTCCTGTGATTCTCCTGGTAATAAGGGTAATCCATGTTGATTTAACCATCCAGTGTTATGACGATTTTGAAAATTTTGTTTGTTATAGTCCCATTCTCTTGCCATTTCCAAAATTTTAAGTGATTCAGAGTTAACCACTAATTCTGGATTCATTTGAGACCATGGATCTTGTGAGTTTTGGCTAGTTTCTTGGCTAGATTTGCTTGATTCTCCTGCTTTTGCTTTTGCTTTTTCTTTTTCTAAAAGCTGTTTGTATGATAGCCTAGTATCACTGGGACCAATTTTTCCTTCATTATATGCCTTTTCCTTCTGCATACTGTAATGGAAGATGTTGAGCAATTTGTCAGTAATCTCCATTTGCTTTTTCTTTAGCTGGCGTCCTTCCTGAGTCTTTTCTGAGTACCTTGATGTATCACCCAGACTTTGTGTTGGCCTTCCCTGGTATAATTGTCCATACTGCATATCAAATGCGTAATCATAATCTGTGGTATATGAATCAGGATATCTTTGCAGATGAGTATCCTGATACGCCTGGATATCTTGTTGGATATTTCTGGTATACTCAATTGGCAAAGCTTCCCATGGAGCATCGTCTGAATAATCTGGCCATATTTGTGGTGGAATTGTCTGATTGATTTCTGCCATGCGTCTCTGGAAGTTACGAAATTCTTTTGGATAATGTTCCCAATCCTCATGCATGTTGAAAGGTTGAACTGCATACTCCTTGACGGTGCTGAAATGAGTATACACCTGTGATTCAGTGAAATAACCTTGTCTTTGAAAAATTAAGATTACATGAACATTTCTTGCAGAGGTTTTGAGATCTTTAAATTTAAAAGAAAAGGCTTTAAACATTTTTATCCAGTGTGAAATTGGATGGAACCATTCAAGGAACTTTTTTGCATAATGATCAAATCGCAAATCATTTTGATATCGGGTGAAAAGCTCGAGTGTGCTTTGGACATCAAATGATATTCCAATTTGCCAATTTTCTAAAAGGTACCACATAAGGCAAAGAGTTTCTTTTGAAAATCTGACTGCTTGATGCCTGAGATCAAAACGGAATAAAGTGAAAAAAGGGTAATCTGGATGAAATCCAAGACCACCGAGTGTTTCAATTCCGGTTTGTCTTATAACAAGGGACTGGTATTTTAACATGAGTTCTTTGGATCTGGTTTTGAGGGTTTTGGATCTTATGAGTTCATAGAGTTCAGGAGGAAAAGGAGTAGAGTTTTTGAAGGAAAATTGATTTGAATCCATCATGTAAATAACTGGAATTGGTTGTGGAGGTAGTATGAGGGAAACTTTTGGTCTGGAAAGAAGATCTGGTAAGAGGTTGTGTTTTCCTTTGATATGTTTGACTTCGAATTCAAAGTTTGAGAACCATTCTTCCCATCTGAGTAGTTGAGAGTTTGGGATTTGTTTCCTTTTAAAAGAAAGCATTTTTGGAAAAGCTGGCATATCCATTTCCACTAAGAATTTGTGCCCAATAAGATGAAATTGGAGTTTTTCAATTCCTCTTTTGACCGCCAGTATTTCTTTGAAAGTGGAATGGTAATGCTTTTCTGATTCAGTGAATGATCCACTTTTGTATCCACGGATTCTTATTTTTCATCCTTTGTCTTCAAGTAAGACAGCTGCCCAAAAGCAATCGCTTGCATCTGTTTGAAGGACACGTTTTCCATCCGTAGGGATTTGTAGGGCCGGGAGATCTTTCACTTTTTGTTTGATAGATTTGACTGCCTGAGTTTGAGTGGATGACCATGGAGGAGGATCTTTTTTGAGTATGAGCTGGAGTGGTTTAATTATGGATGAAAGATGATCAATGAAGTCCGCCATATAATTAACAACTTCAAGGAACTGTTGAACTTCCTTTTTTGACAAATTTTCATCTGGAAATTTAAGAAGTTCTTGACCAACATGAGGTTGGAGTGAATATTGACCATCTTTAATATGCATTCCTAAGAAATCTGCTTCACTAACACCAATCACCATTTTCTTCTGGGAAAGCATAATACCATATTGTTTAACAATATATGTGAACTTAGAAAGCAATTGTCCATGAGACTCTTCATCTTCAGAAAATAATAAGATGTCATCAATGTAGACCAACGCTGTTTCAAGTAATGGATCAAAGATTTTTGTCATTGCTTTCTGGAAGAGTGAAGGAGCGGTCTTTAATCCAAAAGGCATAACCGTCCACTGGTAGTGATGATTAGGAATACAGAAAGCTGTTTTGTGCCTTTCTTCTGGTTTGATTCCTAATTGCCAAAATCCTGCCTTAAGATCAAATTTCGAAAAGATCTTTGCGCGAGACAAATTTGCAAACATTGTCTTTCGATCTGGAAGAGGAAATTTGTCATTTGCAAGAAAGACATTCAATGGCTTGTACTCAATGACTAGTCTTAATTTCCCCCGAACTTGTTCACTTCTTTTATTGACATAGAAAGCTTGACATGCCCACTGTGAATTTGTTGGTTCAATAAAAGAAGTGAACAAGTTCGGGGGAAATTAAGACTAGTCATTGAGTACAAGCCATTGAATGTCTTTCTTGCAAATGACAAATTTCCTCTTCCAGATCGAAAGACAATGTTTGCAAATTTGTCTCGCGCAAAGATCTTTTCGAAATTTGATCTTAAGGCAGGATTTTGGCAATTAGGAATCAAACCAGAAGAAAGGCACAAAACAGCTTTCTGTATTCCTAATCATCACTACCAGTGGACGGTTATGCCTTTTGGATTAAAGACCGCTCCTTCACTCTTCCAGAAAGCAATGACAAAAATCTTTGATCCATTACTTGAAACAGCGTTGGTCTACATTGATGACATCTTATTATTTTCTGAAGATGAAGAGTCTCATGGACAATTGCTTTCTAAGTTCACATATATTGTTAAACAATATGGTATTATGCTTTCCCAGAAGAAAATGGTGATTGGTGTTAGTGAAGCAGATTTCTTAGGAATGCATATTAAAGATGGTCAATATTCACTCCAACCTCATGTTGGTCAAGAACTTCTTAAATTTCCAGATGAAAATTTGTCAAAAAAGGAAGTTCAACAGTTCCTTGAAGTTGTTAATTATATGGCGGACTTCATTGATCATCTTTCATCCATAATTAAACCACTCCAGCTCATACTCAAAAAAGATCCTCCTCCATGGTCATCCACTCAAACTCAGGCAGTCAAATCTATCAAACAAAAAGTGAAAGATCTCCCGGCCCTACAAATCCCTACGGATGGAAAACGTGTCCTTCAAACAGATGCAAGCGATTGCTTTTGGGCAGCTGTCTTACTTGAAGACAAAGGATGAAAAATAAGAATCTGTGGATACAAAAGTGGATCATTCACTGAATCAGAAAAGCATTACCATTCCACTTTCAAAGAAATACTGGCGGTCAAAAGAGGAATTGAAAAACTCCAATTTCATCTTATTGGGCACAAATTCTTAGTGGAAATGGATATGCCAGCTTTTCCAAAAATGCTTTCTTTTAAAAGGAAACAAATCCCAAACTCTCAACTACTCAGATGGGAAGAATGGTTCTCAAACTTTGAATTCGAAGTCAAACATATCAAAGGAAAACACAACCTCTTACCAGATCTTCTTTCCAGACCAAAAGTTTCCCTCATACTACCTCCACAACCAATTCCAGTTATTTACATGATGGATTCAAATCAATTTTCCTTCAAAAACTCTACTCCTTTTCCTCCTGAACTCTATGAACTCATAAGATCCAAAACCCTCAAAACCAGATCCAAAGAACTCATGTTAAAATACCAGTCCCTTGTTATAAGACAAACCGGAATTGAAACACTCGGTGGTCTTGGATTTCATCCAGATTACCCTTTTTTCACTTTATTCCGTTTTGATCTCAGGCATCAAGCAGTCAGATTTTCAAAAGAAACTCTTTGCCTTATGTGGTACCTTTTAGAAAATTGGCAAATTGGAATATCATTTGATGTCCAAAGCACACTCGAGCTTTTCACCCGATATCAAAATGATTTGCGATTTGATCATTATGCAAAAAAGTTCCTTGAATGGTTCCATCCAATTTCACACTGGATAAAAATGTTTAAAGCCTTTTCTTTTAAATTTAAAGATCTCAAAACCTCTGCAAGAAATGTTCATGTAATCTTAATTTTTCAAAGACAAGGTTATTTCACTGAATCACAGGTATATACTCATTTCAGCACCGTCAAGGAGTATGCAGTTCAACCTTTCAACATGCATGAGGATTGGGAACATTATCCAAAAGAATTTCGTAACTTCCAGAGACGCATGGCAGAAATCAATCAGACAATTCCACCACAAATATGGCCAGATTATTCAGACGATGCTCCATGGGAAGCTTTGCCAATTGAGTATACCAGAAATATCCAACAAGATATCCAGGCGTATCAGGATACTCATCTGCAAAGATATCCTGATTCATATACCACAGATTATGATTACGCATTTGATATGCAGTATGGACAATTATACCAGGGAAGGCCAACACAAAGTCTGGGTGATACATCAAGGTACTCAGAAAAGACTCAGGAAGGACGCCAGCTAAAGAAAAAGCAAATGGAGATTACTGACAAATTGCTCAACATCTTCCATTACAGTATGCAGAAGGAAAAGGCATATAATGAAGGAAAAATTGGTCCCAGTGATACTAGGCTATCATACAAACAGCTTTTAGAAAAAGAAAAAGCAAAAGCAAAAGCAGGAGAATCAAGCAAATCTAGCCAAGAAACTAGCCAAAACTCACAAGATCCATGGTCTCAAATGAATCCAGAATTAGTGGTTAACTCTGAATCACTTAAAATTTTGGAAATGGCAAGAGAATGGGACTATAACAAACAAAATTTTCAAAATCGTCATAACACTGGATGGTTAAATCAACATGGATTACCCTTATTACCAGGAGAATCACAGGAAGAAGACACCATGAACCTGGACGAACCATGACAAAATACTGTCTGCATCAAAGCTTTATTAAAAGAAAGAATCTTTCCTTTTTCTGTCAAATGTCGTCTGTGATAAAAGTTGTTTGTCTGTTTTGTGTTATTTCTGATCCGAAATCTTGCTTTTGTAAAAGTAGGATTTTAGTTTTTAAAAAAAAAAAAAAAAACGTGTCTGCAGAATCTTTCTTTCCAGCTAATGTTGATAAGGTCTGTAAGTTTTTATTGACGCGTGTCCACCTTGTCGGCCACGCCTTTAGTCTTTTATGTCTTTTCCTGGCTCTCCTCCGCCTATAAATAGAGAGCCCTTCTCCATTGTAATGGCATCGAGTCTTCAGAAATAAATTCAGAGTCTTTGTTCATAATCATGTTCTTCTAAAATTTTCCAGTTTTTCCTTAGTTTCCCAAAGTTCTAAGTAGCATAAGTAGGAATGATATGAAGTAAGATCACAGTAGTAGCCAGTATGCTCTGCAGTCGCACCTTCATGGTGATCTTCTGCATCAGAAGACTCTACTGATCATTGATCCGTCCGGAGTTATGGTAACTTACAGCAAGTCTATAAGCCAGGCCCTTTATCCAGAGTTATGGCAATTTACAGCAAGCAAATCCAAAAGTCAGGCCCTTTGTTGAGCCTATTGAGGCGTTTTGTGGGCTAGAATACCGTGATTTGTTTAACTGTAAACTCCCATCAACTTCGGTCTGTGGGCTATTGAATGTCTATATCTAGATTTGCTGTTAAGTTATCATCACCCCGTTTATAATGGTATCATTTGTGCAATAATTGAAGATGACCTTACCGCATTGGATGAGATCTTTTCCTTGCTCTCATTTGACCTGATTTCATATCTATACTGTACCAAGTCAAAATTATGTTCCCCACGTGATACATTCTGTTAATTCTGTTAGTTGAGGATGATAGATGAGTAATGAACTGGTAAGCAATTGAATAGATGAGTGAGCATCAAATTATCTTTACTATATTCATTGAATAAGTAGTAATGTGAAGTAAAGTTGGATGGATATTGATTAAATTTACTGGCATAGTTGCAGTACGTTATAGTGATATCCAATAAATGAGGTGTCGGAAAGTCACGTGTAAAGTTCCAATTTGTGAACGACTTGAGAGAGACAGAATTTTGTCCCACCAAAGAAATATAACAACAATAATAAAATAACGCCCTCAGACACCACAATTGTAGCAACTAGCAAAAGTTTTGAAGAAAATCATAAAACCAGTCATCATACCGAGTCTTACCGACAAACGTAGAAACCTTTTGCTCTACTGTTACTTTTTATACAACAGATAGCAATCACGAAAAGGATAAAGCAGGAAATTCAGAGCAGGCCATTGGCCAATCTGTCAAAGCTTTGTGCAACGGAACTGTGGTTGCTGAACTCATACACCTCAATCAATGAGCGAAGCGTTCTGGATACAACATACTTCTTAAGGTTTACAGATGCAACAGATTTAGCCTCTTCAGTTGAAGAACTTGTCTCTTCAAGAGACGAGCACAACCCTTGAAGCCACTGTGTGAGAAATGATGCTTTCTATATCGAAGGAAAGAAAGTTAGGAAGCTTGACATAAATACTGTATTGAGGGGAAAAAAGGGATAAATTTGATTTAGAAATTAGAATTACAAATCTTATCAATCGGGGAGTATACTAAATTTAGTCACAAAAGATATTCACAATAAAAAATATTTCTAATGGTTGATTTCATCTGTTGATCTTACTTTGACAAGAAAGTCACGTACAGCTTGATGATCAGTTCTTGAAGCCAGGCCAAGCACGTGCAACATGGTTGAAGTCAACTGTTACAAGAAAATATCACTTAAAGATAATGGAAAATTTTACCATAAATTCGTTACATCATAGATATATGCTTTTCATATTTTCCAGATAAGCAAGCATGGAGAGAAGATTTGGACAATAAGAACTATTATACGTTTCTCTGTGTTGGAACAGGGGTTCAAATGCTCCCAAAACTTAAAAAGCTCATATCAAGAATCAATTTTCCACAGAAATTAAAAATATCTCTATTACCGATGGGTACTATTATTTTCGAACAGAAAGACCAAAACCACATATCAGTGTTTGGGACTGCCTAAAACATAGAAGAGTAATTAACAATTAGTGATATCTGGCAACCAAAGATTTTATAGTCCAGTAAAGCAAGTGATAACCCCTATGTAATCTAGAAAGCATGCAAGTCAACAGTAAGCTACGAAGACTATTAAAAATACACAGGAAAAAACTCAATATCTGAACAATTCCTTCTTAGCACTGTCCTAGAAAGTTCCACACAGTAATTAAGCAATAAAAACAGTTCAAAAGGATTTGTCGAGTCACCTGCTTTTCAAGTGCAATCAAATATTTGAAGTTAGATGGTGCTGAAATCTGGTCCCGACTAAAATTCTCTAGTATATGCTCCACACCTTGAAGGACATCATAATATGATCTACCGTAATCTGATAACCAAGATATCAGAAGCATATATGTAAATGAAATGAAAACAAAGATCAGAATATTATCTTCAATGGTTAGGACTGGACAATGACATGTGAGTAGCTACTGCAGCAAAACAAATGCACATAAGTACATCTTGTGCAGCATAAACCAATCTGAAGCTGGGGGTAGATAAACTAAAAGCAACTAGAGTGTTTGAAACATTGTTTCCAAAAAAAGAGAATGTTAAGAAACAAGGGTTGTTAGTGTCCATGGACTTACTAGAAGGGGATACCTAATTCAGAATCCAGCCAAAAAATAAAAAAAAAAAGTTCTCCACCAGAGTAAATTTGAACTCGTTTTAATCAGGTGATGGTGGATCATTTAAGTCAACCTCTAGAGGCAATAAGGAGGTGATGATGAACAACAGTGCTAACTGCTAATCAGGCATGCTTGATCCTCAAATTTAATTGTACAAAGAAACTAGTAGCTTATCCCTTCAGTTTTTATGCAAAAGAGCTAATAAAACTTTGTTGAATTCATTGAATAGGCATGCTTATGATTCTAATAGGGTGTTCTAACAAATGCTACGAAATAGTACATCAAATTTTATAAGAAAATTTTATCATTTTAGCCGCTTTACGCTATAGGTATCTCATGTCAGATATAAAGACTTCTAAGATAAGATAAGAATTTTATTAATCAAAGAAAAGATATATATTTATAACTCATGAATATGTTGGTGACTTTGCAAGGATGTGCAGGGTGGAGGCTGAGATGTACGTTGGAGATGATGAGAGGCCTGGTGAAAGAGTGGTGATGATGGATGGAGTTGGTGTCTGTGAGATTTGCTAAAGCATTATTAAGAGCTATTAATATTGCATATATGTTTACAAGTATTCACTTCAGAATGAGAACCCTGAAAAACGAAACCTTCTTCCAAGCCTTTTCCACATAGCTATTAACTCTTGTTGAAATACAAACAACTAATACAAACAAGCAGAAGCCCTAGTTTCACTTTCCTCACCAGACATTGCATCTGACTTGCTACCCAATATACTGGCTACACATTAATCCTTTATATAATATAGTAATGGCCGATGTTTCTAAACGAGTTCAGTTTGCAAGAATCAATATACTTATTTGTATATTTAGAAAATTTTAATTTTTTCTATGGGAAAGTTGATTTAAGTTTTTCTTAAAATCTTTTCCATAAAATTAGAGTCCTACAAGCAGACCGGACTTCCATCAGCGCAAAAACATTGTTTATAATAAGCCATGCATTAAATGATCTACTTCACCGTGATAAGATCATGAAAGAAGCCACAGATCATATATCTTTTGCATATCAAAATGAATATTTCAACGAAACAAATATATTCACAAGAAAGAAAGATCGTAGTTAGAAAAAACTGGGAAATCATGAACGAAGAGAAGCTATCTAGGGAAAGACATGAGTTTCGTAAAACGGTTCAACTATTGTTGCACTGAGACAACCAAAACGAAATGTTAGCCAAGATAATCCTGAAAGAACTACTACTATTCACCATTTATAGTTTCTGGAACAGCCAGAGCAGCAGCAGCTTGTATCCGGATCTTGAAATTAGAAGAATCGCGAAGCAGAAGCAAGAGGATACTAAAAACAGAAGGAGCCCTGCATAGTTTGAGAGAACATATCTGAAACTATTATGTAACCAGTTTAAGAGAAACAAATGGCATACTAGTGAAAAGAATACATGCCTCAAAACTCAACCGAGAAGCAAATTATATGAAAGAGACTTGCAGATATAATCCTAAAATGAAACTGAGTTAGTTATACTTCTGATCAGAAGGGCCATGTAGACAACTTTAAAATGAATTCCCTTATACATAAAGTAAAAATTATTTAATTATTTGCTGATTTGGTAGATCCTACTCCTTTTCTTTTGAATTATTTCATTTGTAAATACAAAGTCCCTACCATGGTGAAGGCTTTAAATGGAGGATCGTCCTCGGGAAAAAAGAGTAACCATTTTTTACTCTGCTGTAGAACCAATAATGTCCTACCATGTTAAGGCAACAGGCTGCTTTGGAGGTCAGCACAGCAACATAGACAGAGAAAAGCTCGACACATTTCTTTTGCTTCAGACTTGTGTAACTGAGGATGTCATATCCTCCCTTGTTTTTTCCTCTCAGTAAACTCATGCATCGTATTGCTTCTTTCTCAAAGCCAAGAGTCCAGCATTTCAGGCCTGTTTGGCATGGCTTTTGAAAAGCCAAAAAGAGCGTTCGAGACTCAAAAGTTGCTTTTGGACCCGTTTGGCTGATTTATGGAAGTGCTTCTTCTAGTTAGAAGAGCTTTTAGAGTAAGCTGGTCCAATGTGACTTCCAATAAAAGCACTTCTAAAATAGGAAGCTCTTTTAGAAATTAGTTTCCAAAAAAAAAAAAAAACCATAACTTCCTCATGAACTCTTCCAGAGGAAGCAAAGCAAAAGCCATGCCAAATGGGCCCTTCACAGGAGCGCATAAATAAGTTTCCAACCATTGCTCCAATTGTTTACCCAGAAAAAGAAACAAATTTAGTATTTCAAAGACAAGAAGCAGAATCCTTACCAATTCATGTCTTGCAGTTTCAAAGTCTTGTTGAAAAATAAATTGCTCAATGCATGACAGACATTCCACTGAACCTGTTAGCAATGCCCATATAAGAAGATATCATACAATTTAGAACCCATTAAAAGTTATATGTGTGTGTGTGTGTTATTAACTCCAACATATAAAAAAAGATTGAAGGGAGATAGGAGACTAGAAAACCTTAACATTTCCGGTTGTCACACAAGAAAGAAATGCCTGCACCATCTTTTCAAGCCAATGGAAATTCCCTGGCTGGAATGAATCTGACCTTTCGATTAGATCATCCTTGGACAAAATTTGGCCACCATCTATTAGTGTCGAGGTCATGCAATCAATGGGCTCTCTATGAGCAGTTGGTTGGTTTGTAAATTGAACAAATCGTGCAAGATTCCCCAGAGCTCTAACAGCATTTGCTTTGACCTGCACCAATGAAATTCATCAAAAGAAGCAAAAAGGAAAAGAATTAGTTATGGAATATACCTAAAACATAATTGCAGGGAAAGATTATCTAACCTAGAACAAAATAATAATTATCAATTTATAAAACTAGGTCAACAGTTTGCATAAGCACGTACAAGAGCAAAATCAGCTTAATGCCAAGGCATAACTAATGATAGAAGTTGTAGACAAGCCTTCAACATAAATATTTCCAGGTCATTTCATCAAAACCCAGTAAAACATAAAACCTTATGGCCTATGGGACTAAGAAAAACAGGAGATAAAAAATGCTCCCACATTGATAGAATTATCTAAAAGAACATGCACACCTTCCTACTGGTCTTAAAAGGGAAGAAGAATGCATTTAACAAAACATAAAAAGAGACTCATTTCAAGAAAGTGGTGGAAGAAGTCCTTACCACTAAATGTCATAAACACCACGATACAGGGGATATTATTGACAATGTGGTCTCAATTAAATCACTTTACATCCTCTCCCAACTCTTTAGTTTTTGCTTTTCAAGAAAGAGTGTCCTTAACGTGGAAAGTGATCTGTTGGAGTAAAGCCCCAAAAAAGATGCATATTTTCCTTTACTGCTGCAATAATGACTGATTTTACAGCTAATTTGAGGAGAAAATCTGTGTTGGCTGGTATTTTAAGTGCAAGGAAAGTTGGAAGATGATATTTACATGTTTATGCATTGCAAGGTGGCCTTTGAATCATTATTCACTTCTTAATTATTATGCCTAAGTAGGCGTGATTGTGCTAGAAAGCTAGAACATAGATCCTCATTGCTTAATGCAGGTTAGTTGCTTTAGAGAACTCAATGCAGCTCAATTACATTTTTCCAATAGGGGGATGGTAAATATTCTTTGTATACATGCATGCCAAAGCATAATGTATAAAGAGACAGACAGACAGAACAACAACCATGACAATCTAAACATTGTATCCAAGAAATTTGAACTCAGCTACATGAATCCTTTTTTGCTACTCCGATTGGTTCATTATTAGAGATGCTGCAGATACGCAGATGATCAAATGGGCAACCATAATAACAAAGAGAAGGCAATTATCACATTCATGCCAAATCTTAAAATGTAGATAGACACACAAGAAGAACAAAAAAGCCTTGTTCCCAAGATATTTTCAAAGCTAGTTCCTTAGCAGCCAGAGATAATCAAAATTGGCAATCATAATAACTAAGTGGAGGAAATCGTGACTGACAGAAGTGATAAAATAGAAAAAAATATAGTTGAGATCATTGCACTTCACTTGTTTACCTTGTCATTGTCACTTGCCAACTGCAAAGCACTATCAGCTAGTAATGATATAAATCGAGCACCCTCCCTTGATGCTATCACAATGGACAAAATAAGATTGAAGAAGTTAATCTAATATTAGTGGAGAAAAAGATGTAAGATTCCAACAATAGCTCACCTATGGAACCTGTCTCGAAAGGCTGTGCATCTATGCAATGAAGGATAGAATCACATATATTAGCTAAGGACCATGAAGCTGCTATGCGGACCTGAAAGTTTTCATTAATATGTTTACCTAAGTCCAAGCTGAAATGCTATGATACACATAGGAGATGGAACTTCAAATAAATAAATGCATAACAAAAAGAATGTGGCTAGACTTAAATGGGATTGCACTTATTATAAGCAATCCCAGGCATGCAACCTCCTAAGCAAATTTGGCCTTTGAGTCATGAATAGGGACATTTTTTATTTCTTAAGCACAAAAAAGGTTAAAGAAGAAGGAAAGAGAAAAAGTGACAAAAAAGACAATTTTGCTCTTTTAAGATTTTGCAATACTTAATTACCTTGTTACATCTAAGCATTTGATTATTTTAGCTTCTTATGTAGCATTAATATTTCGACCACTGAAATTGGATTGGTTGCTGAAATTGAAATATTATATGTAATCCTATTTACAGATCACTTTGGTGATGATTTTGCTCAAAGTAAAAGGAGAAATAGTTGTTTTACAACATTTTTTACTAAAATCTCAGCAGTTCCTGAGACTTGCTGAATATATTTATGAATGTGTGCAGAGACTTCCGATTTAAATAAAATCTGATTCACATTTCGAATGAAGCTTGCATATTTCTTCATCCCTGGTCTTAAGCCAAGGAAATCTTGGTGCTTCAATGAGTCTTTGTGCATTGGGAAACTATGACTAAGACAAACTTGAGAAATAAAACATAGAGGAAATAGCTTACTGAGACCAGTGAATCATGAGAATTGTACTCGGCAGCTTGGATAAACTTTTCAAGGATCTCTGTGCTGTTTAGAATGAAACTCTTTAGGGATTTCTCTTCGCTGAGTACTAGTTCCCATAGGAAATTCAAGATATAGCAATTATATTTCACCTACGAAATATTTGCGGAAAACACGCAATAACACCAATGGCACGACAAGCAGCTGATCTAACTGAAGGAACGTCACTTATAGCAGCATCAATCTACAAAGAACCACCATATGATAAATTAAGCAGCTCTTGCATTATCACTTTATGGAAGAACCAACATGGTTTGGTACGAACTTACAGAAGATCTGATGGCAAAATTCTGTTTGTCCTGTGGAAGAGAAAAGAAGACTGAAGAAGTCATTCCTGCGAAACAGGTAATTGATGCAGCCCTTGCCTTCCAAAGAAAAGCAAAAATGACTTGGAATCTCGTTAAAAAAACATAGTACATGTCAATCCTGAAAGTACAGAAATAATTTTGTTCATGCAACCAATCACCACATGCAAAGTTATAAGGAAGCCCACAGAGCATGATCATTCAATGCATTGCATAAACCTGGATCTTTTATATAAAATGGTAGCCACCAAAAGGACAATTATGTGTATTTCCTGATAAAGTAGATACTAAATAATCCACCACAAAAAGTAAACATACGACTATGTGACTCCAAATTATGTGTGAGAATCGAGTTCAACTAAAAACAAAATTAAGTAAGAGAAAAATTCGAGTATACAATGCCATGCCGGATTGAAGGTATTCTTCTACCAACTCTAATACCAGAAGCAAAGAAATCTGAAGTTATTGAAAGATAACATTTAAATGAGATATGGCAAGACACAAACAAGTCAAAGGGGGCGTCATTTGAACAAACCATGGCTGATGAATGCCGTATGATTATAGGCATATGCTTGACTATTGCTTCAGACCACCGCTCGCTGGCCAAAATACACATTTTTGATTCATCCTCAGTTGATGCAGGGCTCTCTAGTCCGTAAAATGGAGCTGACGAGACTTCCTTTGTTTTGACACAGTCAGATGTAAATGGACTATCAAGCAACTTATCATTTGAAAGATCTTCAGTTCCTTTAAAGCCAGAAATAGCACGAAGGCATTCATCCAAAACCTGTACAGGTAGTTAACATTAAAAGTTTGAACACTGTAACCTAAGATGCACATACATAGGCACTCAAACGAAATTTCAAATCAAGTGCATTTAAGATCATACAGGGTCAAAGTTCAAACAAGCTAGAGCGTACTAATACTAATTACCTATCATTTACGGAAAATGCCATTAAGAAATATAGATGGACAAAAAGCTATCAATTCATTGTTTAAAAAATCCCGATTCACGCCCTTCAGAGCGAAGTGAACAAAAAGCACCTCAAGATTGTAAGTAAGTTTTTGGAGTGACTTGCTTATGTTCAGTGAAGCACACACATCAAGGCTTATGAGTCGTGCACTCCTTATTTCTCAAGATTTATTTATTTTGCTTTAGGTAGCCCCACAAAATATTTAAAATTCTGATCGACCCATGTTGGGATTAACCCACTAGCTATTACTAAAAACTACAAACTTAAAATGGATGGATGGATAAACAAAAAAAGTAATAACAACATAATAAGACTACAAATAAACAACTAAAACTAAATTTATAGAACAAATGAAATTATTGACAAACTATAAAAGTATTATGTTTGCATTGGATATAAAAGAAAAGACAATCCATCAGAAAGAAACCATTATACAGGGACAACAGAAAGAAAAACCAATCCAAAAAGTTGATGGCTGGTAAAAATATTAGTCCAGAAAATGCTAAATTAAGACCTCGTGCCTCAACTGCCCAGAGGCTTATACCTTGAAGTTTAAGCCTTAGGAGGCATCAGCATTGACAAAAGGCACTCAAAGCATAAGCTTTGGGGCTCCTAATGAACACCTATACAAGGCATGCCTCAAGGCATATGCATCAGAAGCTTTTGAAAACATTCATATCATTGTGCTAATTCTGAACTGAGCCTCCAAATGCATCAAAAAACTGTTTTTAACAGAGAATCTAAAATATAAAGCACGCTCTTTTACTTAAAAGAACGATAATCAGCAATAAGAGAGGACCATAATAGTCCAGAGTTCTTTGCAATTGAAATTTGCTTACATGTGTATAGGACAGAGGTAGTTGATGGTCCTCTTAGTAAAACTATTAGCATTATGGAAGTTGTTTTTGGAGAAAAACCATTACACCTACTACCCAGTTGTAAATGGATAACAAAAGATCAGAGTAATCATAGAACTGCACATTTTCTTCATCACTATCTCTATTGTACACCAAACACTTCCAACTGTCACCTCAGCAGTACACTTGAAAAAGCACACTTCTCTACAAATATTTTGACCAAATTGGTTTTTGTTGTGCATCATACATTTCAGTAACTGTGATCGCAAGCATAGCCCCCACCAGACCAAAACAAGATGATTGGCTTCTTACTCACCACAATAAAAAAAAAAAAAAAAGCACTGTCACTTCCAAAATGAGGAAACAGTGGCTCCAGCGTCAAAAAAGTGTGACAAAATGTTGCTAAAACATGTTATCAATGTTTCGCGTGCATAGACTTTTCGATACAAGTGGAGTTTAACAAAAGATAGGAGGATAAAAATGAAGAACGAACATCCTTGTGTACAGAAAGTAGAAAGTTGGGGGGGAAAAAAGAAAGTACTCCAGTCAAGTTGAATTTTCAGTATAGCTAGACCAGAAAAACAGCCTGAAGCCTTCACCCAAAGTGAAGAAAGAAATACTACTTGAACCCATGAGAAATCAGCATAAAAAGAACGATTCTTAAAAATTCTATTGTTCCTCTCATGCCATTTTTACAACGTGAGAGTTATCATTGGGATACAACTTTGGCTTCCTTGACACCTCCAAAAGTTCGATGATTCAGTCACACAAAAAAAAGGAAAAACATGTCTTTAAAGTTCGTAAAAACAAGAGAAATCTTCCTAAGGAATGTGCAATACTAATGTGAGCATGAGAAAATAAAGAAACGGAGAATTAACCTCTTCATTTTCTCCAAACCCATTGCTCTTCCCATTCACAAAAAAATAAATAAATAAATAAATAAAGCCACTTACAATCAGCCCTATTGATTAACTAACATAAAACCACTACATATTGCAGTTCCTACTTCCTAGCTTCCTCATAACAACAGAGGTAGGGGAAAAAATGAAGAATTCAAAACCAAGTAATATTAAGAACTTGTTTATTACCCAATTATAAGTTAATAAAAAAAAAAGAAAAAGAACAGTGTCCACCTTTATCCCAGCCACCACAACTCTCTCCCTGATTGCTCCAACAGTGTTTTCAACATTAACCCCCCGTGATCTTGCTGGATCCTCGGGGGAGAATTTCAAAACCCTGTAAATAGTAGATGAAACTTGCTCCCAACATAAAACAATTGTATTAGGATAGTTGTGTGCCATAGCTTTAAGAGCCTGCAACATAAGCGAGAAACATATCTAAAAATATTCAAAAGAGCGTTGAGTTATAAAGTGACACATAGATTGATTAATGTTAAAAGTTAAAAATTAAGGAAGTATAATGGTTTTTCCTGCTCCAAAAACTCAGTTAACAAGCTGAAATTACTGAAGGAGAAGCAGACAAGAAAAAAGAAAATAGAACACTGAATAAGAAGAAAAATAGTTAAAAAAGCAAGTTGTAAAGGATCTGAAAGGATGTTGGCATTTGCACGTGATAAACATCTAGATTAATGAAGTTTTGATAATATACAGACACCAAACTCACATCAATATTATAACTGTCTATCCTCATGACACAGTATTTGAAAGGCATAAAATGAAAGCTAAGATTTGAAGCTTGAAATATATAAGAATTGCAGAATCATGTGTAGTACGTGAATAATGAGTAAAAAAATTCTCTCCCCTCAAGTTCATCTACATTACCTGACAAATGAATCTTGCAAGAAACCATTAACTTGTTTGGCAGAACTGTTAAATCAGATTGCTAAATTTAAACAAATTAGCAAGATATATTTATAGGAAGACTGTCTTCAAATATTTTATACACCTGCTAAAAAAGTATCCAAATGATCCAAATTTGATTATTGACTATTTTTTTTTTTTTGGATAAGAAACAGAATTTTATGAAAAATAACTCATGAAATTACAACAAAACGCGTGGACGAGGTCCATCACAGAAAAGCTTAAATATAAGCTAAAGCTATAAAGCTATATAATGATCTATGGGCTACTCGGAACAATAGTACATAATGAACTCATGGGGGTCTAAGTGAAACAAAAAATTATCTAAATTACTGAAAAGACCGACTGCTCTAGTCTAGCCCATAATCCTGTGAAGAATATGATACTATCCCAAATGCCATCTATCGTTTTCTCAAAATTGTCAAAAATCATCTTGTTTCTCTCTGTCCTTATCGTCTCAGCTGGTTATTGACTACTTGAAAATTTTGTTCCGGATTTTACTAGTCTATAATCAGTCTGAAAAAAATTTTGCATATAGAAGTTCTTGTGTTGAAACCATAATCATGCATTTTAAGCAATGATCTAGTTTGACCTAAAATGCTACTAGCTATGATTGCATGGATTTTAGGGAATTATGACTCCATCTCAATGCAAAAAGAATGTCATTCCTTAACAATTCTAACACTTTTTATTCTTCTTTCAATAAATGGAGGCTATACCTAATGTCATTCCTTAACAATTCTCACACTTTATTCTTCAATTCAATATAGTGTCTTATTAAGGCACTAGAAAATAAAGAAATGAATTAGAATAAATATGAATATTATCTCTAACATTGTCTATTGATTATTATTTAAATATTTTAGTTTTAAACATTTCTTTATTGAATAAATTAATTTATGAAAACCAATTTTTCTTAGTTTTATTCTTCAATTCAATATAGTGTCTTATTAAGGCACTAGAAAATAAAGAAATGAATTAGAATAAATATGAATATTATCTCTAACATTGTCTATTGATTATTATTTAAATATTTTAGTTTTAAACATTTCTTTATTGAATAAATTAATTTATGAAAACCAATTTTTCTTAGTTATGTTAATATTTAGTTATTATTTAGTGGCACTCAAAGATATAAATGTTTGGGGCGTCACAGCTAAACTTACACAAGAACAATGATTTGATGGATTACATTAATGATCATTGCGAAGATTTGACCACTGAGCATATCAACGTTATTTTAGTTGAAATTGAATGAAAATAAGTACAAGATCGTCTCCTAAATTATCAAAGATGTGTTAGCCAATCAAATATTTACAGTTGCTTCTGAGTGATCAAATTCTCGATTCAATGAGTTTGTGACTATAAAGATGTTTAGACGGTGGTGTGCACTAAGAATTGGTTGCATGGTAATCAAAAACCTATAGTGATTCGTCAATATTTGAATGAGAAAGAAGTATTAGATAATTTGGAGAAAGCTATAAAAAATATTATCGTATCTGATCTTTCTATTCATTTTCTTGTATTAGTTGCTTTATGCCATTTAATTATAATTAATGAATTCATTTGTTTTATTCTTATCTTTATGCAGAGAATGAATCACATGTTAAAAACTAAAGAATTTGTACCAATTAGTATCGACTAATGGGTTAAAACTAAATATTTTCTATCATTTTATTGCATTAAAATGATTAAAATGATAAAACATTCGTTTATAATTTTCGTAATGATACTAATATTTATGTTTTAACGTCATATTTTAGACTAACATATATATTTTAACTTGCTCTGTATATTATTTTTTGTTTACTAAATTGTGGTTTTAAACAGATCCAAACCAAAAAATTGGTTTGATTTGGTTCGGTTATTAGAAAATAAAGTGGTTTGATTTGGTTTGGTTATTAGAAAATAAAGTGGTTTGGTTTGGTTTGAGATTCTGTTACAAACCGTACAACCGAACCATGTTCACTCCTACCTGCATCCATTGCCAAACATAAACAACAGTAACTAGGCCACTAGCTTCGTGGACAACTATGTATCTCAAGGAGTATAGTGGTTAGGTTTTTTGCTTTACTTTTCTATGAACCTAACATAATTTGTTAGATTTATTTTTCGTCAATCTTTTTATGCCTGATAGTGTCACTCAGGTTTTCTGCTTTATCTGATTCTCATTGGAAGGAAGCTAAAACTTCAATTTCTAGATCAGGATAATACATCAAACAACCATACTGTTGACGCCACCAGCCTCTGGGGTACTTACGGCTCGGCCAACACACGGATTGTCCACCACGTGGTGTGGATTTGTTCCACGCGAGGTGGACGCGTCCCCAGGGGGTTTCGAATCCACACCACGCGGTGGACAATCCGTGTGTTGGCCGAGCCGTAAGTACCCCAGAGGCTGGTGGCGTCAACACATACCATGCACCCAGAATTGCAGTCCAAGGCAAGGATATCACAAAATAAGAGGGATGAATGTCAAGGGCATCTCCCAATGTAGCACCGGAACATAAGGCGACAAGCCTAGCAGCGGTCGACATCAACGTCCAATAATAAACACTGAACTACAAACAACTTTTATACATCTAAGAAGCCTAGTGGTGTAGCATCCACAGAAAATAGACCACATACAGCAAGTAGCAATGAACCTTGAGAAGTCAAACTTTACTTTTCCAGAAGCATAACTGTTACCTGGAGTGCTTCTAAGCTTACTGAAGGGCTTGTTAACTGCTTGGAATAATGAAATAAGGTATATACAACTCCAGATTTCCTTTGACCATCAAGAAACCCTGGAAAACCATATTAGCATACAATATAAATCTGTGAAACTCTAGCTCACACAGTATGTTATTCATGAAATCAGAAAGAGAAATGTAATCAAGATGGGTTAAGTTAATCTCGGTGAACAAGGTAATTCCATCTCCATAGATGAACAGAAGTTGTCTCATAGACATTTCTTGTAACTTTGACAAAAATATGCAAAGAGGAGTCTATCCTCAAATAAAGGCAACACTAAAGATTAAAGATTGTTGCTCAAAAGTTTTTGCATTCCTTTGCACCCAAAAGCATTTAACTTACCAATAAAGCAAATGGCATTATTCTCCCATCTTAGTCACTCCAAACCTCTAAACTTACAAGAAGCACCACACCAAAGAAGTATAACATGCAACTTCCCAACCTATTATCCAACACAAATAGCATGGTATATTCAAAAACAGAAGACTAACCTGTTGAAACTTCCACTAGAAGAAAGTTGTTGAGATGTACAGAAGATGGTGAAACAGAGAGAGCTACTGTGAAGCAATTAATTGCAGCTACCTGACAACAGCAAGAAGAAATGGTACTTAGATTTCATCTGTATCATTTTCCTTTGTTGGCATAAAACAGCATTGCACAAATAATAAAAAAAGACACTTTAAAAGAGAGTCAAAAAATCAAAGCTTTCAAATGGATCAAAAGGGAAGCTCAAGTCCGGGGAGTATTTTGAAGTTTATTCACAGATTTGCACCACAAACCATACGAAAAAAAATTATTGCTTATCAACTGTTCAAAAGATAATTGAGTTCAACTAGTTCTAACTTCTAAGTTACTGATTTTATGTGATGCACAGATCAACAATACATACATACAAAGGGAAACTGAGGGGGGGGGGAGATATGCAGACACGTGAGATACATGAGTTTCCCCACTGTTATATAAGACATAATCAGGTTTACCATTACTGAAGGGTGATGTGACAGAAAAATGATAGTCCATTATCCAGCCTAGGTTGAATTACGTGGTATAGAGGGTAGAATCTGGGAGAAAAAAGGGCTTTAGGAACTTCAACCCTGTAAAGGTTCAATGCCCACAACATTGCATTATTCAAATCGCTCCCTGCAAAGTATACTAAAAGGAAATTTAAACTTCAAAGCTTCCATCCCAGATTTGTAGAATAGTCGGGACTTCCTAATATTCATAACCTCCTACTGAAACAAACTTTGGCTAGCCATCATCAAGCACAACAGGCTAAAAAGAGAGCTGAAAAATATGAAAAATATAAAAATAAAAGCAAGACATGGAGATGATACTGCCCATCAAATATAAGCTTTGGAAGTCTGATTAAACTGTGCATAATTTTTCAATACTAACCAGCAAGCCATTTTGATCACTTCGAAATGGGAAACCCTCGTCAATTCTTGCTTGAACTGAAGAGATAACTGTTGACAGTAGCTCTGCAGGCATTCGTGAATACCTATAAAATGACAAAACTATGCACATTAAGAAAAGTACATGGTACATGATTAGACTGGTAAAAAAGGGTATCCATATGCATATCTATCTATTTAACCAGAGTTTGATCTTCTAGACTGTGGTTCCCAGTTTTAGGAGTACTACTTCTGCAAACACATAGCGTAGCCCCGTAAAGTAGTTCTGTTTTTTCTTCACTATATAAATTTGGATAAAATAGGTATGTAAAAAAAAAAAACATGAACTATACCAGGGAAACAATGTTGAGTAGTAGAATGTAATGGTTCAAAGTCCTCGTAGACCAAAAAATGAATATGAGATGGAGAAATAACTACTCTGACCATAAGCTCCCGACTCCTTTTCATTTCCTACTCAAGGAGACTATTTCAAGAACTTAATGGGCATTCAATAATACCCATAAAAGCTACAAACTATGCATAAGATCTGAGGGCATACTTACTCCTATTATCAACAAACACCTGGCTGAGCCCATCTTAGATGAATTCTACTATTTTAGGTGCATCAACACATTCGAAATGACCAGAGTGGTTGATTTAGCCTAACATATCTATGATAGAGTTGAAAGTAGAAGGAATCGCTAGAAACTAGGAGCAACACCAACAGATCATTGAATTGCAATATGCAGTCAAAAGCACTTACGGTGTAGACGATATCAAAAGCATCAGAATTCTGAATGACAGCGCCAGCAGTCTACTATTGGTTTCATGTTTGATTAAATACAAAGTACCTGAAAAATGTAACTTTAGCCATTTATATTTCTTGGTGAAGCAAAAAATTTAGAAGCGATGGTTAAAGCAGCCAAAGAAATAGCGAAAGCACAAAAGAAAGCAGACTCACTTTCACCACAAGGTCCAAAATACAAGAGATAGATATATTTCTATGCAATACCTGAATGTAGCTGCATTAGTATATGACCGAGAGAGCTAGAAAGTGCTGTAAAGGACCCACATTTGGAGGATTCCCTGAATTCTGCTACCTGAAGAAAAACAGATGCAGGTCCATCCAACATTGCCATAATAGTAGAGGCCGCTGCAATCCGAACCTAGGCAACATAATAATACATCTTAGTATAAGCACAAGTAAATTTGATTATGCACTATTAATAGAAACACATTCATTACATCATGGCCTGGATAACTAAGACAGTGTTATACACTTGTCATTTTATAGAATTTTAAGAAAACAAGAAAGGATAGAGATAAAAAAAGAAAGATAATTAATCAAATCATAATTGCAACTAATAGATGGAAACCTTTAAAGAGGGGTCAAATAGTAAGCAGCTCATCAGTGTAGTTCCATACTTCCTACAAATAAGAAACATAAGTTCAATGAGAAGAAGGCAGAATATGTAAAGAGACTCAAAACCTTGCATAACTGTCATACAATCAAATTACCGTACCACCATACAAACCATAGGAAAAAAAAAATTCACCTGTGCAATAGCACATCACTGGACGGCAAAAGCATTGTCCACTGAGCAGTGAACAATTTGGGATCAGCTCGGCATAGATCCTTGATTCAAAATTCAAGAGTTAAAGAAATTTTAGATTTGCCAACAGAAACATCAATTTCCTCTGAATATAAGTTTATGAATAAATATCCACAGCCAAAAGAAAAATCCTTGGTGTTGTCCACAAAATTCAGCATCGTTTTTAACGATGTGCACTAAAATGTCCATCTACCAATAAGAAAATAATCCATCCAATGACATTAACAAATAAGTTACAGATATTAAAATTCAATATCAAACCCTAGAAGCTGATCCTCAATGCAACCCTCGAAAAACCACAAATTAACTAGACTTCAAACAATCTCATTGCAGTTGTAACCCCAGTCGTAACCCCGAGTTCGTATTCTTTATGATCTAAATGAAGAACTAGAATAAATATGTGCGTGCCGTTGCTATAGCAATACTATGAATAAGAGTGTTACTGCAAAATGCCACTTATTTTAGGTGGCAAATGTGGAATTGAAACATTTTAATTTTATAGCTGAAACTTACTATGTACAAACCTAGTTCTATGCATTTATAATAGCTTTCTATTTTAAACACAGTCAATGAATTACAGAACACATGAGTATCACCATCTGGACTACATCCATACATGTACACTCGCACCGCTTGCAGTATTCTATTAATTTTCATGCTTCAAATTTTAGTAAAAGAAAAATAAATATTAACAGAATCTAATATTATATCAAAGAAATGTTGAAATATACCTCAAGGCTGGTCATACTGGGTATCAAAGCATTTCGACAACTTCATGAACCAGGAAAGAAGTCGAGATTGAGAAATAAGATGAAACTAACAAACCTGAATACAAACAATTGCACACATCCTAGCCTTAGCAAAATGGTGACTGCAAGCATCTGTTGCTGGTCCATCACTATCACTGCAATCCGAATCTGACGATATGCTCAACTCGTGGTCAGAAGAAAATAGAGATTCCTCATCTTTAAGTTGTACGCTTTCCACAAATTTTTTTCTCAAGTGTGGAGGTCTATAACGGCCACTTCTTGATTTACTAGACTCTGAGAAATTAAGGTTTTTGCTTGTTGAACCAAGATGGGACTTGTTAGTAAGGCCATAATGAAAAAATATCCTCAATGCTGCTACACAACCAGCCACCTGCATACACAATAAATGATACTGATAAAGTGTATAGCACATCGTACTTTCTAAGAACGCGTGATCATAGAAACCTGCTAACATGCAATTCTTTGTTCATATTAACTGAAATAGGCATTTTCTTACATGGCCTGACAGAGAACCTCTAGGATCAGCTAGAAGCAAGTGCAGACAGTGCAGAAGCTCATTATAAAACCTGCATGGAATTGAGGTGCCACCAATTCTTTGATCAGCCGCTCATGGTCCATCTTTGGAAATATAAGTTGAAGAATAGGAAAGAGATTGTTACATGGCCATGATAGTATCTTCTATGAGGGTTTTAGATGCCAAGATATCCATGACTTTGCTGAGAAACTATGAAAAGGTAAAACCATGAGTAGCAATTTTAAGTGGGCATCACCAAATATGTAATCTAGTATACATACCTCAATTGATGACTTCCAAATTTGAAATGGTAAGGAAGAACTGACTCTTGAGTACACTTCACCAATCATAATAAACGCAATTGTTTGGACTTCCAACATATTGTTGTATCCAACTGTCTTGTGATTGTCACTTAAACAAGATGAGTTTATTGACTCTCCGTGAAAGCATTTGACCACTTGAAGAAGGAAGTTCAATAGTTGCTCAATTTCTGATAATAGAGCTGTTGCATGGTATAAATTAAAAAGGCGCCTGGACAAAATAGATCAGCGTGGTCATTAGACAGAAATCACAAATAACAGATTACTTTAGTATAATTGGAAAAACTGATGGCTCCCAGAGCCCCCAATTAAAAGATTAAGAACAAAAGGAAATGTGAGAACTTGAGAAAGTGTAGGTGAGAAACTAGTGTCACTTTTGGGACTTACACCAGGAGTGACATGGAGCTGTGAGCGTGTACTCATAAAATATAAATCTAAATAAAAATTGGGTAATTTTCGCACCGTATAGTTTCTAAGCATAGTTTTGTGGCTTTAATAGCAGTAATATTCCCAATGAAAACATTGTTTGTCTGGGCTTTGCCAAGGAAAATTTCCACAATCCTTTTGTAAGAACTAAATACAAGGGCCCAGGATGTCGAATTCATTTGTAAAGAAGCTCGGATGCTGACACTGTGGATCTGCAACATATATGAAAAAGGTAACATTACTCATAATATAGATGTGCTACATCTAAGAATATTTATGATGATACAGTAAATCACATGAATAAAATGACACACAACAACAAAATAATTGCAACTGCACTAGTGAACTTTTCAAAAGAGAAGGATTACATAAATGCATTTTATTCTAGGGTAATCAGCATTTTTTAATTATCACAGAATGATCTTTTACTTTATTACACAGCAACGTGCTAACATTGAAAACATGTTTTAATAGTTAAAGTCAAAAGGTATATGGTGTCTAAAATATTATGGAAATAAGCAAAGTTTAAAAATATTTCGAATTGAACTCAATATAAATCAAGGATAACTCAGGGTCATACGTTGGCATTAGGCATTTACCATGGGTAATCATGTTTGGGCTGATGTATGTACATCTCACTTAATCCCACAAATGGTGAGCAAAGGGATAAGGAAACAAAAAATTTCAATTGTAAGTATGAGGAATGTCCAACTAATAAATTTACTATACATTAGGTTAATGCACTTACAGCTCACGTGTTTTCCTTTAGAATTGCACATCAGAGCAATGTTTGGATATGCTTACCAAACGTAGAAGTTTCTTTTACTAAATATGACTTTTATACCTCCAAACATGTTTGGAAAACTTACTTTTTACTTTTTGTTAAGTCAAAAAAATAAATAAAATATTTATTTGGAAACTAACTTATTTCTAAGTTTTGTCAATTATAAATTTATTTATTTTAACCTTAATCCCTATTTGGTGGGATTAAAATCAGATTTTTAGTAAATTTCGATAGAAGATGAAATGTATGGATGAAAAGTTGTGAGTCGCACAAAAAGTATGGTTAAAATTAATTGTTGACTTTGACTTGAATTAAAATCTTGCTTTTATTTTCTCCCAAACAGGGGCTTAATATTTACTTATACAACCAAAAAATTTAAGCTTTGGTTGAACCCACTTCAAGTTCATCATTTGGTGCATTTGATCATTCTACTAGCTTAAATGCTGCTTTTCTTTGGAATTATTCTTGGATACTCAATGTTAGCTTTTATTCTCCCCACTTCCATGCACTTTGCGACCTCGACTACTTGAACAACAATGGAGCTGAAATGTGAATTTGCAATCCAAACCGGAGAAAATTACAAGAAAACACTTACCAAGTGGGACAGTTTAATAAAAGAAGAAATGACGTCCTCGAATCCTTCAGTGTGAGAAATGTTTCGAGCCAACTCCAACAGTAACATCACGTCAGACGTGACCTAAAAGGAATATTAGACAAATTGGAGTGAAAGCCTCAAAAGAATCAAATAAGAATTCACATGGGAAAGTAGAATTTTTAATACATACCTCGTGAGGAGGAAGGTCGGGGGCGGCAGCGATGAGAGAATCGGATTGGGAAAAAATGAGATGGTCGAGGAGATGTAAGACGGTGGGGCGAGGCGGCGACGCCAAAGTCTCGTCCCTTAGGGTTAAAAACGCCATCCTCCATGACTTCACTGGTGATGACATTAGCAGAAGACGCACTGCCTCTTCTTCAAAAGATTTCTTCCTCGTTTGCTGGTGATTTTAGAAGTCAGCTATCAATTGACAAGTATTCAAATGTACTTTCAGATTCTATACATGAAAATGAAAACAGATCCTGAAAATTTGAGGCAGAAAAATGTCTAATTAAAAGGTAGTTTAAAAAATTAAGTAATTTATAAATTGATTTATAAATAAAAAAAATAGATCGTGGCCAAATATTAAAAAAATAAATAAATAAAAAGGAGGGTCTTGGCCTCAATTTAGCAATATTAATTTGGGGTATGTATATGCTATTTTTAAATTTTATATCGAAGGATTTGATATATAGTTTAAGTTTAAATTTTATATTTTGTTTTAATTGATTTGATATCTCAAGTTATATTTATGTTTTTTTCACTCATTTACTTATTTTGCTACATAGTTAAGTTACATGAAATAAAGCTTAATAAAGATTCTAAGCAATCAAAAATTTCTAATTTGTTTGTCTGTGTTTACAAGAATAATTAATTAATGACCAAAAAAATTCAAAATGTAACACAACAACATACGTAAATTTTGTAATTTTCAACTTTCTAATTAATGCAAGATTTGTTAGCTAATCTCAAATGCTCACTGCTTGAATCAAAAGATCTCACGGGCACGTGTCTCAATTACTACAATGCATGGCGATACCACTCTACTAACATCACTTTTTATTCAAGTTTTTACACAATGCTCTTGTCAAGTATTCTTGATGTCTAATCGCAAGTTATATATTGGCATGCATCTTTTAATGATCTTTTGTTCTATAACTACTGAATATAATATGGAACTTTATGTTACTTGGTATAAGTCGATTGATGGATCTCATAATCATGCGGGAAGAGCCTTGTAACTATAGAAGTTGTAAAAGAAGGGGTGAGGGTCAGAAGTTTGAAAGACATATTTTCACTCTCTCTATATTCAATCCTCTTACAATTAGATTCTTTTTGTCAAATAATCTACACTATTAGTTTCTTAATTCATTTGGTCATTTTGCTTATCTCATATATGTAATTGATTTATATCTCTATCCGGTGACTAAAAATCCATGTTAATCAGTGAGTCATTCAAAGAAGATGACTAGAAATTGGTTCAATTGGTGCTCACTTTTTCCAAAACACACTAATTATTCAAGATATATCAACTCAGTAGAAAAATTTGAGGAATTTTCTACTCAATTCTTATCCCTTCAAGACAGGTTTCTAGAACTGTTGTTCCAGGAGAATGTAATGGACTTGATCATGAGTTTTACCACAGCATGTTGTCGATCTTCGTGACTATAGTCTTCAAAATAACCTTTTCTACTCGAGACTTTCTTTTACATATTTAAGGGCCAAGAGTCAGATTTAATTGCTAAGATGTATTTGAATTTGAGTTGAATAGAGAGAAATCCACTGACATATATAGTTACAAAAAATGACTGTTTTGGACTTTTAGTGCCTTTTGAAATAAAAATAGAATTTGAAGAGACAGTGAAAATTGATAAACAAAAAGTTATAAAATTAATTAAAAATTAAATTATGAATTATTAAACACTAATAATGGCATATGATTTTTTTAGTTTTTTAGTTAGTGTAATTGGAAATAATGGGCTATAGCTAAATTATATACATAAATGATAACTGAAGACATTTAAGAATATAATTGCAACTTTAATTATAATATTTTCTAGGACACTTATTTTCGAAAACATTGCTTGATATTTATTTTCATTGTGTAAAGGACGAAAATATCAATACTCAACTTTTTATTTTATTTGATATTCATTAGGGGAAATTACACCAAATACTCTAATTAATGACCTGATTTGAAAAATACCCTACAGAAACATATTAAACCACTTGCACCATAATATATACGGTCTAAAAGTTCTCAAATGACAAAACCAGTATGTATCCTAATTGTAGAAAACTAGCCATTTATTTTAGCTTCAACTGGTCCTAATTACTGCTTCGGCACTGTCAATTTTGATTCAAACTCCCAATTCCAACAACTTTCCCAAAGCCCCGATCAATCAAAATTTCTTGAAAGAATGGTAATTTGGAAAATAATAATGCAGTAATTAGATAAAATTCCAGGGTTTGTAGGGGAGAAATCAGCTTCTTCTTCGTTGCTCAGGTACAAGATTGTGGTGATCTTTTGCAAAATTCTTGATGTCATTATTGCAATTGAAACCCCTGTCGGGTAATCTCACCTTCATCGTGGTTTGATTGTATTTAATGCTGATGAAGGTAAATTTCGAGGGTTTTATATTTGGATTCGATTGTTGGTGATTTGTGGTTAAGGTGACGCAAATGGGAGTTGATGTTGATGGATTTAGTACACATTTTTCATTGTGACTGTGAACTTCAAATCCAGTCAATAATGTAAGTCATTATAATTTTCTGTAGATGTCGGCAAAAATGAAGGTCCCAAATTCATCTAGATTGGCGGTGGTGAAATAAAATTCATGAAATTGGTTTCTTCTAACTTCTTATAGACTTGACTGCAATTCACAATTTATTTTCTCCATAGACTTTAATGACTGGAAGTAGCCTTACCCAAAAATTCTGGTAATATATTTTACATGTTGTGATGGTGTGTTGTCCTTTTTAGTGGTGGGGATGGTGGTAGTTTTAATGGTGGAAATAGTTAGCAGCAGTAGCAATGGATAATATATGAAACGAGGAACTGATGAGAATCAAGGGAGTCAATCGAGTCAAAATCAAACAAGTCAACCTTCGATAAGAATGTCGGTGGGGCCTATGACAAGATCCAAGGCTAAAGAGGTCCAAGAGTCGATGGCGAGACTCATTTTTAAGCTCCGAAATCAAGTCCACATGGAAGAGAGCAAGATTGAGGTCAATTGCCTAATTTTGGATGTTCAGGACACTTCGGTCGACCGAAAATCACTTCGGTCGACCAAAACTCTGCAGGAATTTTAGATGTAGCTTCAGGCGGGTTCAGCTGATCTTTGTACGATCGAAAATGCCATTTCGGTCGACCAGGTGTTCGACCAAAATAGTTAGGTCGACCGAAAGTTTCCCGAATGTAAAAGAGGGATTTTTTGTGCAAATTCTCAAACTTTTTGTTTTCATTTTGTATATACATTGTAAAGCTCCCAAAACCCTAATTTAGTTTTGGCTCATGAAAACGACTCCACTGGAGAGCATTTAAAAGAGGTAAATCCCTTTCTTTGCTTGTAACTATTCTTAGAATTTTCTTCAACTTATATATTGAGAATCAATCTTGTGTATTTGTTGTTGTTCATTCCACAATATCTTGGTATTTGTCTTAATTTCTCCATTGGGCTAGGGTTAACTTCCCTTAGAATTTTGGTTGGGTTAAACTTGGGTTAAGATTCCTCATTTATTACCATTTTTAGCTTTCTTGGGTTGATACAAAATTGTTGTGGAAATTTTTGGTTTAATCACCAAAGGGGGTTCGCATCATTTGGTATCAGAGCTTGGCTCTAAAATTGGTAGTCCTATCTTTCATTTCTTGTTGTTGTTCTTGCTATTCAAAAAAAAAATTTGGGAAAAATTGGAAATTGTGTATGCCCATGAATATTTCATGATTCTTACATATTGGGCATTGTTGTTATTATCAATTTGAAAAGTTGTTGGGGTTACATTTGAACAAACACTTGAAAATCCTAAACTATTCAAGTTTGCATCATAAGTGTTTGACAAAATGTTTCAAAGAGTGTTTTCATATTGAATCCTACCTTTCAACTATCAAACACATTCCTTGTGTCTTACATCAAGTTGTTGTGACTATACCCTTGAAAATTTTGTTGATCAAGTTCAATTCCTTACTTCCTTGTATAGTAGCAAGTAACTAAATTCTACTTGCTATTGTGTCAATCCTTCATTTGCTTCATTTATTGTTTGTGGAATTTGTGCTACACAAGAATTGAATTCTCTATTTAGTTGAATTACATTCATTGGAAAGTTTGGGTAAGAAAGTGAGGAGTGGTAAAAAGCAAGAGTGGTGAACTCATTAGAGGGAAAAAGCCTAATTGAGTGAAACACGAGCAAAAATATTTTGTGAGGACACTTACACTCCATGGCTAATACACATACTTCAAGCGGACAAGATTCTAATGCACAAACTCAAGAGTTGAGGGATATGATACAAGCTCTCACGGTTACTATGGCGGATATGGGGGAAGATTGGAGGGTAGATTAGCGAGGTTGGAGACTAGGAGGGAAGCTCCACCCTCAAGGGATGATAATTTTAGGAGGGGTGATAGGAGAAGACCTAGAGACGAGTATGAGGATGATGATGTTGATGATGATGAATTGGAGAGTGAAGGGGGGTAGTGACCAAAATTGGAACATGGGTAGGAATAGAGGAGGTAGGATTGTGAGGGGATTTGGTCGAGGTCATGGGAGGAACCCTAGGGGTAGGGATGGAGTGGATGGTAACCTTGGAAGTATAAAGATGAAAATTTCTTCTTTCCATGGGAAGAGTGATCCGGATGCCTACTTAGAATGGGAAAGGAAAATTGAATTAATTTTTGAATGTCATAAATACTCCGAGGATAAAAAGGTTAAGTTAGCGGTAGTGGAATTTACCGACTATGCCTTAGCTTGGTGGGATAATCTATTGCTCACTAGAAAAAGGAATCTAGAGGGTAGTGTGGATACTTGGGATGAGTTGAAGAGTCTTACGAGGAAGAGATTTGTACCAAGTCACTACTATAGGGAGCTCTATCAAATATTACAAACTCTTACTCAAGGAACTAAAGGGGTTGAAGACTATTACAAGGAGTTGGAGAAGGCCTTGATGAGGGCCAACATAGAGGAGGATAGAGAAGCCACTATGGCTCGATTTATGAGTGGATTGAATAGGGAGATAGCCAATGTGGTGGAATTACACCATTATGTGGAGATGGAGGAGTTGGTACACATGGCCATTAAAGTGGAGGCTCAATTGAAGAAGAATGATCAATTTAAAAGAAAAGGGCAAGACAAATTTTTTGGGGGGGGGGGGTCCTAGTTCTAATTGGAAGTCTAAGTGGGGAAGTGAAATGGTTGATAAAACACCACTTAAGGACAATGTTGAAACCTCCAAGGGGAAGAAAGTGGGTTTCGTCAAGGATAAACCAAAGGTTGTTCCTACCGCTTCTAGGAGTCGGGATATTGAATACTTCAAATGTAGAGGACGGGGGCATTATTCTAGAGAGTACCCTAACAATAGGGTGATGATTATTAAAAATGGGGAGTGGTACTCAGAAGATGAAGAGGACGAAGAGAAAGTGCCATGTGGGGGAGATAGTGATGACAAGGAAGAAGAGGTGGAGGGAGTTGTTAGCCCACCCAAGTCTTTAGTCACCATTAGATCTCTCAATACCCAAACCAAGGTGGATGAGGCGGCCAAGCAAAGGGAGAATATTTTAAGAGTAAGAAGATCGATATCCTAAACTTTAATGGCCAGATTCTTAATTTTTGAAATTTTAAGGGCCTAATATTTAATTTCAGAAATTTTAAGGGTTTGATTCTAATTCCTGAAACTTTAAGGACCTAAGGGTTAATAATTCAAGAATTTAGGGATCTGAGACCTAAGGGCCTAAAACTTGAAACTGCAAAACTTTAGGAACTTGAAATTGTAAAATCCAAAACTTTATGATCAAATATGAATAAATCAGAACTTTAGAGGCCAACTATGAAGAATTCCTTAACTTTGGTGGTTAAATTGAAATTTTATAAAATTCTAGTGGCCAATTCAAAAGAAATCCTTATTTTAAGGTGCTTAATTGCAATTCCACAAAACCTTAGTGGCTAATTTAGAAGAATTCCAAAATTTAGGTGCCAATTTAGGAAATCTCCAAACTTAAGGTGCCAATTTAGAAAATTTTCAAACAGCTGCTGTTTTAGAAAATTTTCAAACTTTAGAGGTTGAATTATAAAACCCTTAACTTTAGAGGCCCAACTTTAATAATTTATAACTTTATGGGGCTTAATAATTGATCCCATAATTTCGGGGATCAAAATCTTTAAGTTTTGTAAACATGGGAACTTGAGTTGCAATAACCCAAAAATTCTAAAATTGCACAAGGAGGCCTGAAATCTTCTAATTTCCAATGACAGCCCCTGCCTCCAAAATCAAATTACAGCAGCTAGGGTTTTTCTAACCCTTGCCGCAGCCAACGCTCCTCCATACCGCCAGAGCCGGCGTCGCTATCGGCATGCACAAGCAGCATCGAGACGCTGCTCACTTGCAGCGTCCGACGTTGTTCTTACAGTGAGGCTGTAGCCTGAGGCGCAAGTGCCGGTAGCTGTTGTGTCACCGCAAATCCTGCACGGGCAGCGCCATCATCGACACCGCTCGCCTGTACCACCGTTGCAGCGCCCATCGTTGGTGCTTCACCATCTACCGCAAGCAGGCTGCGTTTGCAGCGATGCGACGCCGCAACACGGCCAACCCTGACTTTAGCTGTGGCTCCTCCGGTCACCCTCATTCATCCTCAAACTTCAACCGACACAATATTAAATCCAAAATCCAACTTCAAACATACAACCACAAACAGATTCAAGACATGTTCCATATTCATATACCCTAAAATCTAAATACCCAATTCGAAATGTGCAGGCAGTGTCCCAATTTCATACATGTTCAAATCTCAAATCACACAGGTTGAAAACCCAGATTCAATATTTCAAGAACCAAAATCAGATTTCATGGCATATACCAATTCCAATTTCCATATTTTAACAGTCAAACGTTTTTACGCATATACCTTTAATTTCTTTTATCATATGTAATGAAAATCTGATAATTCAACATGATTGGAGGCTCTGATACCACTTGTTAGAATTAAATCTTTATAGTCCAAGATCAATCATGCTAAATTACCAAGAATAATAAACTGGAAACATACCTAGATCCATTAAATCTGATTAAACGAGGGTTAGATCTTCCACAGCCAAATTCCTTATTGTTCAACATGTTTTCCTCTCGCGGTGGACACAAGAAGGACACGAACAGTTATAATTTGACTTGGGGATCATAACCATCTAAGGTGTCCTTTTATGATAGCTAATTAGGTTTCCATCAACCCTAATTAGGTTATCGAGTCTCTACACATTGCAAAGCCCATACCAATAAATGTTTATAGGGCTCAAATATTTAGATTACTTAATTTTCCCTACTAATTTAGATAGCACAACATAATTGTAATTAACTATGTAGCCCACATAAAGATTAATTCCAACAAATACATCTCATAATATTTGACAGTGGAAATTACAGGGAACCCTGTATTTTAATTTTGGATTTCAAAAATAAGAGGAAATTGAGATTTATTCAAAATTCAGGTAATAAAGTTATTATAATATTTTATTAAATATAAAATACAACTATTACTCGAGTAACCACCGTCATTATCGCATTTTAAATGTAGAAACTAAATTCTCGAAACAAATGAACACAAATCATATCCCTAAATATACGGTAACTATACACATCTTCTTCATATCACTTACGTATACCAATAAATAGGAAACCGCCCATCAGCCGTGCTCTTTTGTGAATAGTCGGAAAACTGAGAAAGTCGATTCGAATCTTTTCATTCCCCAACTGCCATTAAGCTGTGAAGAGTAAAAACGATAATGTCTGAGAATAAGAGGTCTGAAAGGAAGAGGAGGAGAGAAGACAAACGGAATACGACTGGAAAAGAAATTCTTGCAATTCGAAGTAGTCAGAGAACACAAACAGGAGAGGTACGTTATCCAACTTTTATTCTGTGACCTAAGAATGTCGAAAATAGTAATTTTCAAATTATGTAGGATGAAGTATTGGAATGATGTAAATTTTGTGACCTAAGTATTATACGAAATTTAGATTTCAAAATTTGGGGTTTCTCTGTATGCGAATGGCACGATAATTAGGGCTGTGATTTTAGAAGTATTCACCTAAATGTGACCTGGATTCATCACCTTTGTGACCTAGATGCAATTTATGGCGCAAAGTCATATTGATGTGAAACGTAGCTTATTATGTATATGTGACCTGGTAACCCCAACATATGCAAATGGACTTGAAATTTGATAGGATTTTTACATATTAATGTGACCTAATACTTGAGGAACAATGAACAACATGAGAACTAGATCACATTCATATGATCTGACTATGAATGTGACCTAATAGCTAAAACCTCCAATGTAATCAACTTTATATGCTACTGAGGTCACAATCACAGTAAGAGCACATCTGCATTTCGTAGAAGTTGACCATGTCTGCAGGTCAAATGGGATTTGTCGATGCTCGTATATCAGTTGAATTCCATAGAAGTTAAACATATCTGTATATTAAATGAATGTTGTCAATTCGAACCGCAGACCTCATAAGTTTGTTATCATATCACCCGTTATGATTAGGGGTGGGCATTAACCCACCCAACCCGCCAAAACCGTCCAACCCAACCCAACTCGATCGGGTTGGGTTGACTTTTGATGAAAATTGGGTTAGGTTATAAAAAAAAATTTGTTTGGGTTGGGTTAGGTTGGGTTGGGTTGTGGGTTGGATGACAAACCCAACCCAACCCAATCAAAATTTTAAAAATATAAGATTATTTAAATTTCAAGAATCTTAAATCCATTTTTAATTTGAATGAAACTCAAATATAATTTGAACATATTTTAATTTTATTAGCAAGTATTCAATTTACTATATTTGAGTTTATTGTATTGTACATAATTTATTTGAGTTAATAGTTGATTTATGGACATAATTTTTTAATTTTCTAAGAATTTTATTTAATTGGACCAAAGCCCAAATCACCCAACCCAACCCAACCCAACCCGACTGAAACTTGATTGGGTTGGGTTTGAATTCATGTTTGGGTTGGGTTAGGTTGATTTTTTATCAACCCAACCATAGTGAGTTGGGTTCGGGTTGGGCAAAAAACCGACCCAACCCAACCCATGTCCACCCCTAGTTATGATCAGGTCACAAATACATAGACAAGACACACATGTTATTCTGTTCAAATTATTATATGAACATATGCAAATGGACTTGAATTTTGATAGGATGTTTACATATTAATGTGACCTAATACTTGAAGAACAATGACCAACATGAGAACTAGATCACATTCATATGATCTAACTATGAATGTGACCTAATAGCTAAAATCTCCAATGTAATCAACTTTATATGCTACTGAGGTCACAATCACAGTAAGAGCACATATGCATTTCATAGGAGTTGAACCATGTCTGCATGTCAAATGAAATTTGTCACTTCACATTTGTGACATTGAGGTCACATGCATGTATATATGTACTCATAGCTTAGATTTTTCTAGTGAGGTCACAGTCATAGTCATAGCATATCTGCATTTCTTAGAACTTGACCATGTCTGCAGGTCAAATGAAAATTTCCAATTCACATTGTGATATATGTACTGACGGCTTACATCTTGCTACTGAGGTCACAATCACAATAATAGCATTTGTGCATTTCATATAAGTTGAACATGTCTGCAGGTCAAATGGAATTTGTCTGCAGGCAAGGATGCTCGTATATCAGTTGAATTCCATAGAAGTTAAACATTTGGGATTTCAACGTCAAATTCTTGGGAGATTGGAGAAGGCGATTGGAACCAAATGAAAGGGGCACGACTGGACTGATTTTGATGGTGCACGGTTGGGGTGATGCTTGGACTTCAACTATTCAAACTCTGGGTTTTACTTTCATTATTTGTTGCCATTTTAAGTCCCAGGAACATGATTAGCTAAATTTAATATTGAGATTGATGATGAAGATTTAATATTTCTAGTTTAAATTTCAATTCTCAAGTTGGGCATCTTATTGTTTTCATGTATTGATTTTACTATGTTTTTAATGCTTGAATTAACTGGCTACTAATTTATGACTTAATGATTGTTTTCATAATTCGAAAGGTGAGTTAACAATTAGATTGTATAGTAAAATTTGGCAATTTCAACATAAAGATATAGATATGAATTTGTGGTTACTTGTGATCATTTATGAATTCCTAGGTAATTTAATGCATTTAACTAAGGAGAACTCTGACCCGCTGTAGAGATAAATGGTTGACTTAGTTAAATAGGCCTAATTTGAACTCGAGAGATGTAAATTAGATATATGTGTGAATTCGATCAAATACAATTTTAGAAAATAACTTGAGATACGAAATTATGCTAGAATATTATTTCGAAATCATTAGTCCCAATAGTTCTTTATTGTTAAGAAAATTCATCATTTAATTTCTCACTTTTATATTTTAATTTAGTTGCTTTTAGTTTAAATTTCCATTTCTTAGTTATTGGAATTGTTTGTTTCATTAATCTCTCAATTTATTATTGTTGACCACAAAATTCGGCTGGACCTACGTCTCGGCTCCTCCCTCTTGAACACGTGGTTCTCCTGCACACTGTGACAAACAATCAGTTTGCAAAGGGGGTCGAGGTGGCTCCCGTTTGCACTCCGATGCCAAAGTCAGTACTCATTTTTAGGTAAATATATATGTTGGGTGCGGGAGATATAAATGTGTAGAAGAGAGAAAAGGGAGTGAGAGAAATGTATATTGATAAAAGTATTAAATTGCTAACCCCTCACTTGGAGACAATCGTGCTTCATTTATAGAGGAACTTCTTGTCTCGGATCACGACACGTGACATACTTTACACTTGTCATCACCCTAGCTCATGGAGGTGACAACCTTACTTTTTGACCGTAATCATTACTACGTTTCGTAGGGGATGGGCGCCTATCACGTCTTGGTAAATGCAGTGTCCCATCACTGACTCCATCTCTCTTTTGGTCAACGTCATAAAGCGCCCCCCTGAGTATAAAGCACATCGGTTAGGCATTAACCAGGTCGGCCAAAGAGGTTTGCTTGACGTACCACCTCGAAATTCGTCCCAAGGTGATATTTTAGGCCTTAGCTGTGGGTCAAGGTCCGTTGGGCCACTATTGGGCCCTTGCTGGTGGATCACTGTACCTTTCTTTGGGCCCGGATTCAACAATTGTCTTTTTGGAATCGTTTGCATTTTATTTTCTTAGTTAGTGTTTGCTTTAGTCTAGGAATTCTCTTTATCAAAGTAAATTTATAACGAATTAACTAGTCCTCGTGGGATTGAAAATCCAGACTCAAAAGTCCACTTTTACTACTTGTTAACGATATCGTGCACTTGCGATAATTAAACCAACAAGTTTTTGGTGCCGTTGCAGGAACTATTTTAATTTGTTATTTTTTTTTTTTGATTTTTAGTATTCTTAGCTTTTATAATTAGTTTGCCTTCATTTTTTAATATTTTGATTCACAATAAACAAAAACAACAAAAATTCTCAATAAAAAAAAAAAAATTCTCTTCTTGTCCTTTTATTCTCCATTCGCAAAAGGAAAATCTTCTACCATTCGAACCTGAAATTGAACAATTCTTTAGAAGACGACTTAGGGAACAACAAAATCTGAACCAAATGGCTAATCCTATTAATCCAAACGAAAACTTTGAACTTGAGCTAAATGCCGCTGTAAGAGCTCTTGCTCCTAATGCAGCACTACAAAACAATCAAGTCCATGAACCTAATGTTCAAGATGACAATGTAGGAGACCTTCCTATGGGTCAATTCTTGACCCTTATTGCAACTGTAAATCGTTCTAGTATATTATATATGCCTTTTGGAAGGAATGACTTCCAATTGAGAGCAGATATAATAAACCTTTTTAGTAATAATCTCCAATTTTTTTGGAAAGGTACACGAGGATCCCAACGTTGCAAGATTTGGGAGAATGTGCCCAAATTTCCAATTTCAGGGCATAAACGATGATGCCATTCGTTTGTGACTATTTCCTTACATTTTAAGAGATAGTGCATTGGAGTGGCTTGATTCTGAGCTTGAATTTAGTATAGCTACATGGGATGACTTAGCTAGGAAACTCTACAATAAATATTCTCACCCGCTAAAGTTGCTAAATTAAAATTGGAGATATCTACTTTTCAACAACTAGATGGTGATAGTTTTCATGAATCTTGGGATAGATTTAAGGATCTTCTTCGAAAATGCCCATACCATGGATTTAAAAAAGGCCTTCAAGTTCAATACTTTTACTCTGGGTTGTCACCACAATACAAGCCAATAGTGGACTCATCAGATGGTGGGTCCATTTCCAATAAAAGTGTCAACCAAGCATGGGACCTGGTCGAACTCATTGCAAAAACACACACCATGTTCCCATCTGAAAGAGTAGTGCACAAGCGAGTTTCTGGAGTGCTTAATGTAGATGCACTAACCAGTACAAATGCGCAACTTGCTACACTAACAAAAAAGGTTGACATGTTGTTTTCATAGCATCAAGGAGTTCACGCTATTCAATCACCAATAGTGTGTGATTATTGTAGCGCGAACCATTCAACCAAAAATTGCATGTTATTTGCTTTGAAAGAGGAGTGATAAGTGTATTTTATACACTTATTTGTATGTCTAAATTAGAATAAATTATTGTCATTTTAGAATATATGCTCTTTAATTTGTGTTTAATTGTTATTTTGCAGAAAATATCCCAAAAGATGAAGAATGAAGTAATTAAGGGAAATATTGCAAAATTGGATGACATTTGGAGCTTAATTGAGCGAATCTAGAAGAATATAAAGTTTGGGAACTAAATTGCAACAATTGAAAGTTAAGGGTTGAAGGTGCGATTAAAAGGCAGGGACCAACTTATACAGAAGGGAAAGTTGATAATTGCACAGACCGGCACAACCACGCGATCGCGACGTGTCTTGGCGCGAATGTTCAAAATCTTAACCCGAGAGTTAAAGGGTCTTCCAAGCGATCGCTGGCCATAAGCTTGCGCGATCGCGCGTTTATCCGACTGGGCCACATATCAGATTTTTCTCGCAATTTTTAACAGGTTTTGGGATTTTTAACCTAGGTTTTCTCTCTAACCTATAAATACAACACATGAGGCACGAAAATAAGAACATTTACCTCTCCATAGAACGAGCTACAATAGAGAATACATCATCAATTTCTTGGAGAATCAAGCATTGCAGAGGGACGTGAATTGAAGAATCAAAAATTGGTGCAAGATTTCCATTCTTTACATTGTTTTTCAATGAACGTTTATTTTTATTGTTTCTCTTCTTTCATAATGATGTGTAACTAATTTTGACGTTGGAATGAACGATGTAGCCTAATTAATTATTTTAATTCCATATTCCTTAGTTTTAATGATTCAATGCATGCGTTGATTTATTATTACGTTTAATTCGTGAATGAACTGGTCACTATTTCATGATTTAATGTGTTATTTCCATAATCCGAGATGTGAGTTAATAAAATAGATCTAGGTAATAAATCTAGTAATTGAACGAGAGATAGATATATACTCTTATGATTATTGCGGTCGTATATGAATTCTTGTGTTCAATGCATCTAGATAAGGAATATTCGGACCTGCTGTAGAGATACAAGGTTGACTTATTTAGGTAGGATTGATTTAAACTTGAGAGAGGAATCTCAATTTGAATTAGTGAATTTGATAGAACACATATTTAGAAAATAGAACCTGGAATTGGAATTGATTTAATTGGTTAGGTGAATTCGTGAATCCCAATTACCTTACAATCATTTTTAAAACAAAAGCAATATCGTAAATTAATTCTCTAGTTTTAGTATAAATTCTCAAAATCTTTTGTTTGTTCAAATAAAGATAAGAACTAAAATATTTCGGTAATTAATAGCAGTCTCCGTGGGACGATAATCCGGATTCTAAGGTCCACTTTATTTCTTCTTACGACCCGTACACTTGTAGGGATATCTCGCATCGAGATATCAGTGAACAAGTTTTTGGCGCCGTTATCGGGGACTGTTTTTATATTAATATCGATACTCATTAGCTCTATCTTTACTTTGAACTTTATACCTACTTTATTTTTATTGTTAGTTTAATTTTTGTTTACTTTATTTTATGTTAAGAAGGATTAAGTCATTTGATTTGCTTCCTTTTGATATAGAAATTGAACGCACCTTTCGATAGAGGCGTAGACAACAGTTGGAAGCAAATCAATAAACAGACTTAGCAATGGCCAATGAAAGAATTCAAGATAATAAGGGAAATCAACAAAATCTACCAGCAGCTATGAATGGACAGCCACAAAATCATGGAAGGTGCATATTGAGAGACTACATGGTTCCTCCTGTGGGGAACATTGGAACATGCATAGTACCGCCTGTAATTCGAGCAAATAATTTTGAGATCAAGACTTCCTTGATATCCTTGATCCAAAAATCATGCGTTTTTCATGGATTGCCATCAGAAGATCTACATGCGCACCTTCGGACCTTTTTAGAACTATGTGATATGCAACGCATGGATGGAGTTTCAGATGACACTGTGAAATTAAAGCTATTCTCATTCTCTCTGGTGGACAAAACAAAAGCCTGGTTTTACTCTTTGCCCCTACACATAATCACCACTTTTGAAGTTATGTGATAGAAATTTGTAGATAAATTTTTCCCACCTGACCACGTGTCAAAGCTAAGGCATGAGATTTTATTATTCAGTCAACAGCCTGGGGAATCAATTTTTGAGGCTTGGGAAAGGTTCAACGAGCTCATCAGGCAATATCCTACCCATGGAATAGATGATTGGATCTTAGTCCAGACATTCTACAATGGGCTGACAAATGAAAACAAGAAGTACGCTGACTCAGCAGCTGGAGGATCAGTAATGGATATGACATATGAAGAAGCTTATGAGATTTTTGAGTAGATGGCTGCGAACAGTTACCAGTGGTACTCAGATAAATCTACACCAAAGTCTGGGGGAATTGTTGCAGTTAGTGAGATTACAACATTAAATGCTAAGCTGGATGCTTTGACAAAGAAAATAGATAGCATGGGTGTGCAGCGAGTGAATTCAGTAAAATCAATCAAATCTAGAACAGGTTAACTTCGTAGGAAATAGATAGCAGGGTGGTCCTTATTCACAAACTTACAACCCAGAATGGAAGAATCACCCCAATTTTTCATGGTCTAACAATCAGAATGTTCAGCGCCTACCTGGATTTCAGCAACAGCAACAATCTCAGAAAAATGTGGCCAAGAACTTGGAAATATTAATCCAGCTGGTCAAGAGTCAGAATGGAGAAATAATGAATCAAGCTGCTGAAATAAAAAATCTGAAGAAACAAATGGGGGAATTGGCAACGAGAAGTGCCACAAGGCAGCCGGGGCAGTTACCGAGTAATACTGAAACGAACATTCATGAGCATGTTAATGCAATAACAATAAAGAGCGGGGTTTAGCTATCTAAAGTGACTGTAGAGGAATATGAAAAGCAGAAGAACCAGAAGAAAAATATGGTGGAAGAGCAGAAAAGTGAAAAAGAACAGGGTCAACTTCAGAAACTCAAGAAAATGTGGAAGAAGAAGTTCGAGTTCGACCTCTAGTCAAGGAATATGTATCTCTAGTTCCATATCCACAAATACTGAGAAAGCAAAATCTGGAACAGCAATTTGGGAAATTTTTGGAGATTTTCAAGAAATTACATATAAACATCCCTTTTGCCAAAACTTTAGCCCAAATGCCCCTCTTCTTGAAATTCATGAAAGAGATGCTGTCAAACAAAAGGAAATTGGTTGACCATGAAACAGTAGCTCTTAGTGAGGAATGCAGTACCATTATCCAAAAGAAGTTGCCACAGAAACTAACAGATCCAGGGAGTTTCTCGATCCCTTGTACTATTGGTAAATTTACTTTTGATAATGTATTGTGTGATCTTGGTGCCAGTGTCAATTTAATGCCTTTGTCTGTGTACATGAAACTTGATTTGGGGGAGCTTAAACCAACCAATATCACACTGAAGCTGGCTAACAGATCCATTCAGTACCCGTATGGTATTGTTGAGAACGTGATAGTAAAAGTAGATAAATTCTTCTTTCCAGTTGACTTTATGATCTTAGACATGGAGGAGGACACTCAGATGTCCCTCATTTTTGGAAGACCGTTCCTAGCTATTGGAAGAGCCTTAATCGAAATTGAAAAGGGAGAAATCATCTTTAGGGTCGAGAAGGAACAAGTCACGTTCAACATCAAGCCAAGGAAAGATCTTGAAGTTCTAAAAGAAAGTTGCTTCAAGGTGGAGGGAGTGGTCTAGAAACCAGAAGAAAAGACAATTGCATAATCTGTGAACTCAACCACCGCCAATTTCACCTTCTTCTTTTCGGAATAATGATGACAATAAAAAAGTAGCTCCACTTTAGTCTCCCAATCCAAATAGGCTTCCGGATCACTCCTACCTTGGAACGCGAGTATTTTCATTTTGATGTTCCCAAGGTCTCCATCCTCAACATCCCTATCCTCATTCCTCCTTCTATGGCCCCTTTCATGCCTATCATCTTGCTCTCTTCTCCTACCTAAGCTGGCCATAGACACATTCCCGCTATCACCATCACTATCAACCCTTCCGACATCAAAACCATATCCGACCCGATGATTATCTTCCCTTCTATGCTCCCTCTCTTCGCCCCTCCGATCCCTATGAGTTTGCTCCCTACGCAATTGGTTAATAGTCTCCTCCTGCCTATCCATTCTAGTCATAAACTTCTCAAAGTGCTCATTTAAAGTAGCCATTACCCCTACATCATTCTCACCCACCTTATTCATACCCCTGGGTCGTTTGTTGTGGCTCATTGTTGAAGTTACTGGCTCTCTCCATTCCCTTCCCTTGTTTTCACCAACAAATGAAGAAGATGATCCTCGACTTCCATACATTGTTACAGATCAAAACACAAATGGCGTAACCTCACGTGTTTCATTTCACTCGTGTATATCACTCAATTCCCTTTTCAATATCACCCAAGAACTAATCAAGGAACAATAAGTAAGGAATTTATGGAAGATACGAAGAAAACTGAGATTGAGAATTTTCCAGCAATTTTCGATTTTTTTATAATCTGCCAGAAAATTTGACTACAAGTATGGCAGAAAAAAGGGAATTGGATTTGGACGAAAAACGAACAAGAAAAACAATTTTTAAAATTTTGGACTGATACTTATGGATCAAAACTGGAAAAATGATGACTGACACGAAGAAATCAAGAAAAGGCGAGAATCTGAAATAGATCCAAGCTCTGATACCAGATGACGCGATCCCAATCGAGAATCTCGACGAAAAATGCGGAATAACACAATTAGAAACCTAGGAAAGATCTAAATCAGATTAAACTAAGAAACAATAAATAAATTATATGATAGGATTCCAATCCAAACTTCATGACACAAGAAATTGACGATGCGAAGGAAAGAACTGGAATTGTTGAACACCACAAGGATTGCCTAATTCCTTGATATGTTCGGGGTGAACTCCACAAAAATTTAATCTTTGATAAGTTCGAAACAAAGAGAATAATTCAACCTTTTAATTTGGAGAATCCTCTCTCGAACAATATTAATAATCCCAAAAATTGTCTTTTACAATGAATGATAATGATAATATAAAGAGAATTTGACCTAAAACTAGGTTTAGTCGCTAATTGGGCCTAAAACATGGAAAGAAATAATTAAAAAATGGAAAAAATAACAAAATACGCGAAAATCTGGAAAATTAGGGTTACGTCCGTGATGAACTCATTTACGGCCGTAAATGACCTTCTGTTTAAGACTTACGGCCGTGACGAAAGAACTTACGGCCATGAGTAAAGTTTTGCTGAAAATCTTCATTTGAACCCGAGAACAAGTTACGGCCGTGAGAGTCATGAGTTATGGCGTAATGGTGCCCCTGTTCTTTGATCTTCGACTCCTTGATTCAGCTTGATCCGTTCTTCTTCTCGGCTCGACCCCAACATGGAACTTGCTCCGTTTTTCCCGTAGATCACTGTCATATTTCCAATTTCTAGACTTGGCCTTTGGCCTCCTGTTTTGGATCACATCAGCATTAATTCACCATTGTCTCCAAGAATCTGCACAGGGAACAAATTTGGGGGGGGGGGGGAGGTTACCCATAGCCGAAGCAGAGGATATTTTCAAGTTGTGGGGATTGGTATGAAAATAAATTGGAATGAAGAAAGATGGGGAAGTATTTATGGTTAGTAAATGTGAGGCAGTCAAAGTAAGACAGAGGTTGGTTGGGTAGGAATAAATTTTGCAGAGGTTTGATCATCTTTTGGACCTGATTGGTATAAATGCAAGATCAGAGGGGTCGTTGAGAGTAATGGTTTTAGTGTTTCCTTGTTTAGCAGAGATAATATCCATATCAATAATACGCCCAAGGGCTTAGATTAAGCAAGATATTATTAGCTGAGCAAGGGTTTTAGGGGTTAACCACTCGGGCACTGGGAATACCACTAGCATCCAGTGGTATATAGTGATGGCAACGGGGCGGGTTCGGGTCGGGTCCCCCTGACCTGTGCCCCATGAGAATTTTTCAATTCCAAACCCGCCCCGCGACCCGCGAATTTCGGGTCGGTGCAGGTTCGGGTTTGGGTCGAGGCGGGGAGGGTCAACCTACCCGCCCCGTTTAATTTTTTCGGTATTTTTTTTATTTTTTTCCTTATTATTTTTTATTAATTTATTTAATTGGGGCGGGTTCGGGTCGAGACAGCCAAACCCGCACCCGCCCCGCGACCCACCCGAGTTGGGGAAAATCGCCCAATACTCGCCCTGCCGACCCGCGGGGCATGTTTTTTTGCTCCATTAGGGGCGGGTTCGGGTCGGGTTTTTTTACCATCTCTAGTGGTATAGCACCTTTGATTTTCTCAGAGATTTTTGTGTTATCAATGAATCTGTTAACCTTTCTATGTCCTCCTTCTTGTGCAAGCATGTCGGCAACCCAATTACATTCCCTGTGGACATGTGTAATTTGTATTCCACTTTCCTTACAAATGTGAGTAATATGTTGCACCTCCTCTATTATCTCATTTGGGCTTGGTTCCATATCATGAACAAACTGTAATGATTTAGGGCTATCCATTTCAACAACCACCTTCTCCAAGCCTTTCATTCTGCAAATCTTAAGTCCCATCAGGATTGCCTTTAATTCTGTTTCTGTGACTGTGCCAACACCATAGTTTTCTGGGAATGCCCAGATAGCTCTTCCATGGTGATTTCTCAAGATTCCTCCTCCAGCAATTTCACCTGTACTCATGTCCCTGGATCCATCCATATTTAATTTGAGTCTTCCTGCTAGAGGTAAAGTCCACCGAATAATTTTAAAAAAAACCTTGGTTTTGGTTTAAAATAACCGAAGTATTCAATATGCTTTTCATCCCCGTTCCAATTTTTATGATTCAAGATCCCTGCTTGGTTCAAAATATTGAAATTTTGTTCAATGGAGAAAATAGTGCTAATCCATCATTATCTCCTGGTACCTGCACATGAAACAAATCTGGAGAGGGATTGTTAGCCATAACAGAGGGATTCAATGGGTTCAATCAAGATGAAGGGAAGAATGGAAAAATGGTGAGTGGTTTTTGCTGGTATTTTAGGGCTAAAAAGACAGAGAAAGCATTAAAAATCAACAATAATTGAGGCAGAAAGTAATAGTCAAAGGCTGTTACAATCTGTTCAAATGCAGAGCATTGAAGGGCATATGATTTTTGGAAGCTAGCGAATTCTGGTCAATGTCTCATGAATGCGAATAAATTGAGGTAGGTTTGATGAATTGGCAACGAAGGAGTGGGCATTCAAACATGCCAGTTGGCCTTGTAGGATCAGAAATAAATGGGTCAGAATTTTGATGCATAAATGCGAATTGATGGGAATTCAATTTTATCTAGTGCAACTTTGCCCCGAACTTCATCAGAAATTTGATCCACCTCAAAGCTTATATTTACTTTTGAAACACCTCCTTCACGAGCAAGGCAGTCAGCCACCCAATTCCCTTGTCGGAAAATATGCGTCACTTTACTTGCATTATCCACAAGGAAGTTTTTAATCTCTTGGATCTACTTTTCAATGCTCCATGGTCCTCTATCAAGACCTTCACAAATACGAGCAAGTTACATACTATCAGTTTCAACAATCAATCCCTGCAACTCAATCGGATTACATTTTCTCAATCCAGAAAGTAAAGCTTTGCATTCAGCCTCCAATATGGTGCCACAACCATAAAAATTATGAAATGCCCAAACAATATTGCCTCTATCATTTCTAAGAATTCCCCCAACAATTTCTCCAGAGATTTCATTTCTGGATCCATCTGTATTAAGTTTCAGCTTCCCCTGCGGTGGCAGTTTCCATCTCACAATCTTTAATGGTTGATGCTTCCTTCTGGTTGATCCAAAATATTCAACATTGTATTCATCACCTTTCCAATCCTCCCGATTCAATATTTTTCCTTTGTTCATGATTCTAATAAAAAATTCAACTCTCTAAATAATTCTTCCAGCATCTATAACTATATTTCTATGCTTGGCGTCATTTCTTTCAACCCAAATGAACCAAAAAACAATGAGTGGTAGGATTGTTCGAATATGTCCAGGTCTGACCCATCTGTGGGATTTTATCCAGTAGTGGTAAGCTGTTCGAGGTAAAAGACAATCAAAGTGGTTCACACCAAATATTTTATTGAAATGGAACCAAACTATAGCTGTAATTCTTCCATTAAGGAATAGATGTCTGATAGTTTCAATATACTCACAGCACTGGAATTTCGAAACCATCGAAATCCCCATCCTTTCAATAATAGTTTCATCCACTGCAACCCATTTATGCCAAAGTTTCCATGCAAAAAAAGCAATCTTTTTTGGTATAGTTTTATGCTAAATGAATCTCCATTGTTCTTGCTCTGGCTTCCTATCTCTAATTCTATCCCACATATCTGATATTCTAAAAATGCCATTTGGGGAATATTTCCAAATGATTACATCATCCCTCCCCTCATCCACTCTCCTTTCATCCACATCACATAGCATTTGATGAGGTAGGAGGTTCCTCAAGTCTTCTGTCCATTTGTTGTCATTCCAGAACTCTTTAACCTTCTTAGATGTAGGCATTCAAGTGGTTAGTATTTCTTCCAGCGTAAAATCTCCTAACCATTTATCTCTCCATAAATGTATATCCCCTCTCCCCAACTTCCAAACAATTCCTTCTTCAGCATATGAAGCTCCCTTAAGCAGTCTTCTCCAGTTTGGGGAGTCATGTCCTCTTTTCGTTATATTTCTAGGATGATTTCCTTTACAATCTTTGTCTCTAATGACCTCAGCCATAATGACTTCATTTCTCTAAATCTCCACCAAATTTTAGCAGAAAAGCATTCAACAACATCTTTCATAGTTTTGGTTCCAATTCCACCTTCATTCAAAGGTCTACAAATATTTCTCCATTTCGTCTAGTGCATTTTCCTCCCCTGATTACTATCACCCCAAAAGAAACATGCCAGTAGCTGTTCAATTTTATGTATCACCGTGCTTGGTGTATTCAGAATCTGGATAGAATAGATTGGTATGGATTCCAACACACTTTTAATGAGGACCATTCTCGCACCAGGTGAAAGACAACTTTTTTCCCATCCAGTAATCCTTTGTTTGATTTGTTGAATTATCTTATCAAACAAATAAACTCTTTTATTTCCCACAAAAGTGGCATACCCAAATAAGTAGTTGAAAGCTCAATTTAACTGAATTAGGTTAATAGTTCAATTTTCTCCACCAGTTTACGGGGTACCTTCTCTTTGACAATGAAACCACTTTTACCTTTATTAACCATCTGCCCAGATGCTTGCTCATATTTCTCTAACATGGACAGGATACCTTTCACCGCTTTGCTATTGCCATTAGAAGAAATAATAATATCATCTGCAAATGCAAGATGAGTAATTGGCCTTTCCCCTCCATAGTCAAAGAGCCATGATTTGTTTGCCTCAAAGAGGTTATTAAGATTTCTCGACAAGGCCTCCGCAACAATAATAAATAATGCTGGTGAAATGGGGTCACCCTGTCTCAATCCCCTAATGATTGAAAGAAACCAACTTGCTGTCCATTAATGAGCACAGGAAACCAACACCTCTGAATCATTCTCTTAATCAATTCCAACCACTTAGAATTAAAACCAAACTTCAAAAGAACCTGGTCCAGGAATTTCCAAATCAAGGTGATCATATGCCTTGGCCATATCCAACTTAAGCACAATATTATGTCCTCAAACCCTCTTGTGTAAGACTGTGCATAAGCTCTTGTGCAATTAGAATATTGTCTGCAATAGCTCCACCTCTCACAAAACTACTTTGGTTTTTGGAAATAATTCTAGGCAAAACAATTGCAAGCCTATCAGCAATGATTTTCGAAAGCAGCCTATTAAAGATTGTACACGGGCTGATTGGCCTAAAGTCAGTCTAGTTTCTCAATTGTTCTTTCTTTGGAATAAGGCTAATAGTAGTTCTCGAGAATTCCAGATGCATAAATTGTCCCTGAAATATAGCACGAATTCCCCCGCATACTTCTTTAGAAACAATTTTCTAGCAGGTTTGAAAAAATAAAGGCGTAAATCCATCAGGGCTGGCCACCTTATCTCCATCCATATTCATCATAGCTGCTTTAATTTCATCATCATTTGGAGTCCGAAGGAGTGCTTCATTATCTTCTTCATTAAGAACAGTCAGGATGCTTCTAAGAAGTGATTCCTGGCAGTGAGTATCCTATGTTTCATACAGTTTTGAGAAGAACTCAATTGCAGATTGAATGATTTGGTTCTCCTCCGTGAGCGTTTGTCCTTTATCCTCAATCATCCAAATTTTCTGTCTCCTCCTCTTACAATTCACAACTGCATGGAAATACTTGGTATTATTTTCTCCTTCTCTGAGCCACCAAATGCCAAAATTTTGCTACCAAAACATTTCCTGCACTGCAAGTGTATAATTAAACATAGCTTGGGCCTTGTGTAGCTCCTCCCTATCACCTGGAAATTTACATCAAAAATTCTTTCTCTTCTAGTGACTGCAGCCTCAGCTTCCCGAATTTGGTACAAAATGTTACCAAAAACCTCTCTATTCCAACAACGTAAAGCTTTATTAAGTCTAGTAAGTTTGTTCCAAAGAAGCAGCATACCATTGCCTTCAGCATTTTCCATCCAGCTAGATTCCACCATTTTCAAGAAACTATGATGTTTAATCCAAGCATTCAAGAATCTAAAAGTAGAGGGTTTACTAGGCAGTGGATCAAAATATTCCACAATCAGAGGACTATGATCACTCCCAGTTCTATTAAGGATGCCAATTTTGCAGTTTTCTAGTCCGGATGCCAATTCAACATTTCCCAAAAGTCTGTTTAATCTCTCCCAAATTCTACCATTGGTCGTTTAAACTTAGACCCAATACCTCCCAAGTCGATATGTCCACAATCAAAAATCATCTGTGCAAATTCCTCTGATTGTCTGAATTTCTTAATCTTCCCATCACTGCGCTCATCACATCTAATAATACAATTGAAATCCCCACCAACCAACCATTTACCCTCATAATTATTGGCAATATTCTTCAAATCATTCCATAAGCATCTACGCTTTACATAAGAACAACTTGCATAAACAGCAGAAACCAGAATTTTCTCCATCTTAAATAAATCCAAAATCTCCACATTTAAACTTTGCTCAGTATCAAGAACAATTTGGCATTCAACATTTCTTCTCCAAAGCACCCAAATTTGACCCGATTGATTAACCAGAAATTTTTTGAAACCAAACTTAAAGGCAAACTGACGAATTTTATAACTTTCAACAAACGGTTCTAAAAGAGCAACAACGTCAATTTTGTGTTCCTTAACTAGGAATTTAATTCTCTCTTTGGCATTTCGCTTAGAAACTCCCCTAATATTCCAAAATAGGTAATTAACCATGATAATTAAATAGATGAGCATTTGGATGGCCCTTCGGAGTTGGGCCTTCTTTGCAGTTTTCTTGGGCTCTGAGTAAAGCCCAATGTATCATGTCCCGAGACCAATTTTCTTCCTTGGGCTCTAAGATATGTCTCTTCTAGCAGTCCATCTCTATAATCTGGGCTTTCAATCTCAATTTCATCCATCATATTTTCCATACAGTAAAGCTGGTCCATATGGCCTATATGGTTAAGCAACTCAAATGGGTTATTATTTGACATCTCTTCAAGTTGGGCCAAATCAACTCCATATCCCAATTCAACCGGATCCTTATATGGGATAATGGTCCAATCATCTCTATTTTGAATATCCACATGGCTTTGATTTAATTTATCCAACTTCTTTTGTTTCGGATTTTTCTTCCCACTTTTCGATGTTTTTCCACCTTTTCTAAGAAAAATAGCTGTCTTCTGAGCAGATTTATCACCTTTCCCATACTCACCTTTTCGTCCTGTCTGCAGTCCTATTTCATCAGTTTCCAAGAAATCAATGGAAGCTGTCACACTTTCATCCGCTGTATTTTCACTGTGCACTTGACCTCCCAAGTTCTGATTTTGACAGACTAAATCCCTCTCTTTTTGTGAAGCATTTTCAGTCTCCTGTTCCATCAGAGTAGCCTTTTTACCATTTTCAATATTCAGCACATGCTGATGCACAGTAGCTGCTGACCTACCCAACTTTGATGACTGCACATTTTCATCATTAGAATAGGACTGTTCGTTTCTGTCATTGGACTCACGTGCCACCACTTCTACCACCGAATCAAGTGGATCATCAACCATAATCTGATCATTAGATTCCCTACAACCTGACTCCCGCACCACCACTTCTTCCACCATTTCCAGACGATTACCAAGTTGTCCTCCGGTCCCCTCATCCTCTTTGACCTCCTTACCCGAATCTCTTCTCTTCTTCCAGAAACATTTGTCAATTCCATGCCCAAGGTGCAAACAATGATCACAATACTCTGATGGGTTCTCCAAGCGAACTTGTTTCCAGAACCTACTCTCATCCATACCAATCCATACTCTCTTTGGTTTTGTTTTAGAGACATCCATTTCAACACATATTCTAGCCTCACTCGGTTGAGTTAAAATAGAGGCAGGTTTATCCAAACACAAAGATCTTCCAAACATACTAGCAATAGAGAATAAAACTTCTCTTTTTTGGAAGAAAATATAAGGGAGTCCCGGCATAGAGACCCAAACCGGAGTAATAGGCGACTCTCTAGATGGATGAAAATCCCTTTTCCATTTAAACACTCTCATCAGAGCACCTCTAATAGACCAGACAGGTCTCATAAATAATCGTCCATAATCCTCTTCAAGGGAAAAGTGAATAATAATATGCTTAGAATCCACTAATCCTATCACATACTTACCTTTAAATTTAAGGAGCCTGAATGCTTCTCTAACTTGTTCCATACTAGGCTTAGCATGTGAGAATTTTCCAATAAAGACAAATTTAGCCTTGACTTCTAATTTATCCAGATGCTCCTTCGAGAAATGAATACCTGGTTCCCCTTCATGTGTAATTGCTGGAAGAATGCCAAAATCTTCTTCAATGATACTTTGTGTTTTCGATTCCAGGATTTCCAAGAAAGACTTACTTGATTTGTTTGCATCATCTTTATCCACTTTCGAGGTTGTACTTCCATTTCCTAACGGCGGGAAGTGTTTTTCATACTGTTGTTGCGTATTACATTCCACCTGAGCTTTTCCTTTATTGAGATTATGGGTTCCTTTGAAATTTTTAGTAAGAGTTGCATTTGAAAGTGTTTTGGTGTTCAAGGGTTCTGCAAGAGAATGGGTGGTTATATGCTGAAAATTTGGTTGAACCACCGGAAGTGTGTGACCGACGGTGGCTTGAGTCTTTGTATACTCCACCTCTTTTGATGCGAACCCATTTGGTGATTAAACCAAAAATTCCCACAACAATTTATGTATCAACCCAAGAAAGCTAAAAAAGGTAATAAATGAGGAATCTTGACCCAAGTTTAACCTAACCAAAATTCTAAGGAAAGTTAACCCTATCCTAATGGAGAGATTAACACAAATACCAAGATTGTGTGGAATGAACAACAACAAATACACAAGATAAACTCTCAATATATAAGTTGAAGAAAACTCCAAGAAATAGTTACAACATAAAGAAAGGATTATACCTCTCCAAAGCTCTCAAGGAGTGTTCTTCAATGTCCAAAAAACTAAATAGGGTTTGGAAGCTTTACAAGTATATACAAAAAGTGAAAGACAAAAAGTTTGAGAAATTGCACAAAAAACCCCGCTTTTACATTTGGGAAACTTTCGGTCGACCGAACTGGTCGACCGAAACTATTTCGGTCGAACACCTGGTCGACCAAAATGGCATTTTCGGTCGTACAAAGATCAGCCGAACCCGCTTGAAGCTACGTCTCAAAATCCTGCAGAGTTTCGGTCGACCGGAATGTCCCGAGCTTCCAAAATTAGGCAATTGACCTCGATCTTGCTCTCTTCCATGTGGACTTGATTTCGGAGCTTGAAAATGAGTCCCGCCATCGACTCTTGGACCTCTTTAGCCTTGGATCTTATCATGAGCCCCACCGATATTCTGATAGAGGGTTGACTTGTTTGACTTTGACTCGATTGACTCCTCGGATTCTCATCATCCCCTCCCTCTTGAAAAGGATTCGACCTCGAATCTTCACCTGCATCAAAAGGGGATAAGTCAGATACGTTAAAAGAAGCCGATACATTGTACTCACCAGGAAGGTCAAGCTTGTAGGCATTGTCATTGATTTTCTCTAGGATTTGGAAGGGGCCATCACCACGTGATTGTAATTTTAATTTTCTTTGAGTCGGGAACCGCTCCTTCCTCAAATGCAACCATACCCAATCACCGACCTCGAATGTCAATCGTTTTCTACCCTTGTTGGCACTGGAGGCATATTGTTCATTCTTCTTCTCGATTTGGAGTTTGACCTTCTCGTGGAGAGATTTTACCAACTCCGCCTTTCTCTTCCCATCTAAACTACCTCTTTCACCAATAGGTAACGGAATCAAATCCAAAGGAGTAAGAGGGTTAAAACCATAAACAATCTCGAATGGAGAAAAGGAAGTAGTAGAATGAACACTTCGATTATATGCAAATTCAACAAAAGGTAAACACTCTTCCCAATTCTTTAGGTTGCCCTTAAGGATAGTGCGAAGAAGTTGTGTTAAAGTTCTATTAATCACCTCAGTTTGGCCGTCAGTCTGGGGATGACAAGTTGTCGAAAACAAAAGTTTAGTTCCCAATTTCCCCCACAAGACCTTCCAAAAGTGACTAAGGAATTTAACGTCCCTATCCGACACAATGCTCCTAGGAACCCCATGGAGTCGCACTATTTCCCTAAAGAACAGGTCGGCTATATGAATGTCATTATCATTCCTTGCAGTCCAAAGAAACCAAAAAATCAATAGAGGAATAATGGTGCGAATGTGACCCAGCCTGACATGACATCCTGAATATCTCCAACGCTGGAACCTCTGCCTGACACCCTCATCCCGAATCATGGTTATCCAAAAAATATCCCTAAAGTGGCTTCAAACCTGATCTGAAATCAAACTGCCAGTAAAGATATGTGTAAGAGTCTCAATCTGTGCGCAACACTGACACCGAGAAGCCAAGTAACAAGCAATCCCCTTCTGTATAACCGTGTCAATAGGGATAAGTCCATGTAATAGTCTCCAAATGAAAAAAGAAATAGTGACAGGTAATACATAAGTCCACATCAAGCGAAAAGAATCCTGGATCTGCCTCCCTGTTCGGACCAACTACCAAGCAGACTTGGTAGCAAATCTACCATCTGATGTATCCCTCCAAACAATCTGATCAGGGGTATCAATAGATAAAGGAATCGCCCCAATCTGCTCTGCCATAACCTGTGGAAGGATCTGAAGGAGCCTGTCCATATCCCAGCCAGCGTCATCATATAAATCATACACCCTCTTCGATGTATGAAGCTTATCAGGAAATCGTGCAACCAATGTAGTGTCCCCCATCCAACAATCATGCCAAAAGAATATCTTTCCAGCTCCAAGGTACCATGCAATATGTTGCTCAGCCTGTGACCCGCACTCTTCAACCTCTTCCATGTAGGGGAGGCCGAATGTGGAATAGGAGCAAGGGAGGGATGTGTCCCCATACAATATTTGCCCAGTAGAAACTGAGACCAAAGAGATCTCTGAGAGCGAAAAAGCCACCAAAGCTTCATCGAGAAAGCATCCAAACTGTCCTGAAGTTTCCTGAAGCCAAGTCCCCCCTCATCAGTAGGAAGGCATAAATCCTTCCATCTATGCCAGTGTAATCTATGAGCATCGTCCCTGGAATCCCAAAGAAAATGTGCAAAGATGCTCTCGATCTTCTTCAGAACAGCCTTAGGAGGCTGCAGGATCTGAAGAAGGTATAATGGGAGAGATCTGAGGACTGATCTAACCAAAGTAATGCGTCCTCCAGGGGAAAGCAATCGTGATGCCCATCCAGAAATCCTGCTCCTGATCTTCTGAATAAGGTCATCATAAAGAAATGATCGCTTAGCCCCCTTAGCAAAGGGACCCCCAAATAAGTGAAAGGCTGCTGCTGGTGTCTGAAACCCGTCAAAGGCTCAAGCCGTCTAATCTGACTAGTAGAAGCCTGTCTAGGGAGGATAAGTCCACTCTTATCCCTGTTCACCAACTGGCCAGAAACCCCCTCATAATGCTCCAAACAGTCAAGTACCCTCCTGATAGACTGTTTTTGGCCGTTGGCAAAGATGATCATATCATCAGCAAATGACAAATGGGAAATAGTAATGGCACCTCCATGTCTAAAAGCCATACTAGGGAACTTCTCAAACTGCACTGTGAGTAGACGTGAGAAGTAATCAGGAGCAATAATGAAAAGAAATGGCGATATAGGGTCTCCCTGCCTGAGTCCCATCGAAGAAGGAAAGAAACCACATGGGCGTCCATTAAGGAGCACCGAGAACATACACCCGGAAACACATCTCTTGATCCTATCAATTCACAACTGATCAAAACCAAAGCTCTCCAGCACTGAGTAGAGAAAGCCCCAGTCCATGCGATCATATGCTTTAGCCATATCAAGCTTCAGCATGGTATTGCCTCCTCTAACTTTATCATCCAAAGTATATAGGAGCTCCTGAGTCAATAAGACATTATCCCCAATAAGCCTACCAGGGATAAAACCACTCTGCTGAGGAGAGATAATACGAGGCAGCAGCAAACTGAGTCTGGTGTTCAAAAGCTTAGTCATGAGCTTATTAAACACCGTGCACAAGCTGATAGGTCTAAAATCAGTCCACTTACAGGTTCCATCCCTCTTAGGGACCAGAACAATAGAGGTAGCAGCGAATCCCCTAGAAAAAACTCCACCCTCAAAGAAATCCCTGACTGCACTGGCAACATCCTCCCTAATAATATCCCAACACTACTGAAAGAACAAGGATGAGAAACCATCTGGACCAGCAACACTGTCAGAATCAATGCTGAAGACCGTCTCCCATATCTCATCAATCGAAGGGGGGCGGTTTAGTGCCATGTTGTCCTCATCCATCACAAGTCTGGGTATAATGTCAGAGCGAATGGCCTCCACAGGTTGCGAAGAAGAAGACAGCAAATCCTGGAAAAAAGAAATATCGGAAACCTGAATTTCCTCAGCATCAGATAGGACCTCGCCAGACTGTCTCGTAATAGATCTAATACGTGATCTAATTCGACGTCCTTGAACTATCGCATGGAAGTATCGAGTGTTGTGATCAACCTCACACACCCAATGTGAACCGGCCTTCTGCTTCCAAAATCCGTCCTCAATAGCCAAGGTCCAGTTCAAAGCAGCCTGTGCCTGATGTAGAGAGTCACCACGCTCAGGTGTAGGGTCCAAATCATAATCAATCTCCAGCTCATCAACCTTGCACTCATCATCCCTCACCCTCTGGAACACATCCCGAATTTTGCAACAGAACTCGTTGCCTCGAAGTGTGTGCCAAAATGCACGTTTTCCAATGTTGAACTACGCTCAAGATCAGTTGAAACCGGGACCACCTTGGGGGTAATATGGGGGCTCTAAATCCAATGGAGTAGGTCCCAAAACCAGATTCTGATCAGAACAGTGCAAAATCGAAGGGACAGCTGCGTGCACGCTTCCCAATGTGAGATTTTCGGATGTATTGGGTGTAAAGGTGGGGGTACCCCAGGGGTTTTTGGGTGTTCTGAAACCAATGGAATCAATCGTTGGACCTGAATCAAAGTGGAACAACCTGCAATGGAATGCCCTAAAACCGTGGCTAGGGTTTTGAGATAATCCCTATGCCCCGCAAACGCCAAAGGGGTAAGTTGGGGGATGATTTGTGGTTGGCTGGAGGGAGAAGGTGGAATGGCTGGATGGGGGACGGAGGTGATGGTGGTGCAACGCCGAAAATGTCCCCGACGGGGGCAGAAAGTGGGGTGGATGTGTACGGGTTATGGGGATGATTTTGGGCAATTGAAGGGTGGTTTGTTGGTGGAATTGGACATGGATTGGATGAATGGAAAGAGCTTGAGGATCCATCGACAAGAGAGGTGGTGGCCGGTCGATTGGAGAGCGGATCTGGCGGCTTTAGTGGAAGGGATGACATGGTGGAAGTGGGGTATTTTTTGGTCTAAGGTTTGGGGTTTAGGGTTTTTTTTTATTAGGTAGAGCCGTTCACAGTTTATCCTCGTGCGGGCCAGGAGCTAACATTAAAATGAAATAGTACATGTACGGAGGGGGGCATAGACCTGACATCCGAGCGAAAAGAAAAGTAGCAACTGAAGAAGACGAAATATAAGAAATAAAAAGGGGGAAACATGCCCCGAACAAAAAATAAAAGATGAAACCAAGTGTAACGCCCCGAGTTCCGAGGAGCGCGAGAACGTCAATTTTCTAAATTCTTGAATAAACTTTGTTGCGGAAAATGACTAAATATTAAATATTGCATTTATCGAATAAAAGTTTAGCGATAATTCAAATGTAATAAGTATTTTGTTACAAATTTATAAAAATGACAATTCTTGATAAAATGAAATAATCATTTCAAAGTTCACGACTTTTTAAAAAAATATCAATTTGTAATTTTCCGTCATTGTCCCTCACTCGCCACCGTCTCCGAAATCTGCAAAAATTGTTAAAACAACGGGTTGAGCATTTCAAAATGAAATACTCAGTAGACTCATCGCCAGTAATTAATCTACAAGATAATTGAACACGTAATCATGCAAATAATGTAGTGACATTCTTTTCTTATTCATAGGCATCACATATTGAACGCAGATGAACACATTCTTTTCTTTTCTTGGCTAGCAGATAAGTTATGCCCAGCATAACATAATTCTTTATCTCAAAAGAGATATTCTTTTCTCATGCAATTAAGCATAAAATCACACAAATCCACATAACACATGCAATTATAATATAAATCAATTAGTGGGGGCGAGTCTACCTTAAATCTGTCGAGTGCAAAGTTGAGCGGAAAATGACTTAAATCCTTTAAATCTCCGTACGCCTCGTCTAGCCAATAAGTTAAATTAGTCTTTAGAAATTTATAGTTTAAAAATGATATTTTCCAATTTGAGGACTAAAATTGATGTTTTGAAAGTTGATGGACTAAAATGAATACTTTTGAAAGTTGATATTTATAAATATAAATATATACATATATATATATATCATTTTAAATCAATATGAACAAAATAAAAAGACTTTAAAATATGGGGGCTTAAATGATTGCTTTTAAACCTTTGGGGACTAAAATGTAAATCTTTTAAAAGTTGGGTCGGAGCTCAAAATGAATATTAAACAATAGGACTGAAATAATAGATTTTAAAAATGAAAGGCCTGATTAAAACTCATTTAAAACTTAAGGGCTGAAATTAAAAGATTTAAAGCCAAAAGGACCGAATCAAATAAATTTTATAAATTAGGGACCAAGGTGCAAGTTTCTGAAAGTTATCAAAATAATAAAATCAAAATATATCTCGTCTCTCTCCCTAATTCAGATCAGAGAGAAGGTTTGAGAGAAATGCGAGAGACAGGGGTGCGATGGGGCGTCACTGCCGGCGATTTGCCGGTGAAACGCCGCGGTCGAGCGGCGGCGGTCAAGGTATGGTGTGAGTGTGAGAAAATAGAAATGTTTTGGGTGTTTTGATGTACGAAACCGAGGTCTTGAGAGTAGGGATTGTAGCTGCGATTTCCGGTGGAACTTCGATCGAACACTCCAGTAACTGAGGCAAGGTAATGGGTTCACTTATTTCTTGTTTTGGGTTTTGATTTTGGGTTGGGATTTCGACCGGTTTGTGGGCACGGTGATGGTGATGATGAAAAGGGGTTGCGCAGTGGTGGTGATGATTCCGGTGGTGAAGGTGCAAGTGTTGGAATGGAGGTGTGGGTGGTGATGATGCTGGGTGGAACGGTTGGTGTAGTATTGTGAGGTTGGCCGGGCTGTGGTCAGTTTAGGCAATTGGTTGGTGGTGGATTGGCCGGTGGTTGGTGAAGATGGGGGTCATGACATTGTGCCCTGTTCGTGGGAATTTGCAGTTCTGCAGGGAAAATAAAAATGGAGGTTTGTGGTGATGCTGATTGGGTTTGGTCGATGGTGAAGGTTTGGTTGTGGAAATTCGAATCATAGGTAGTGTGCTAGGTTCGACTGTGGGTGGTTTGGTTTGACGTGTGATTGGGTGCTTACAGTTGAATGGGTGTGAGATGCTGAAGAATTGCAGTAGAAAATTACCAGAAGGATTGTCTGGCTTGGGTGAGTTCGTGTAGAATGAAAAATGAGATATATGTCACGGTTGGTTTTGCTGATATTGGTAAGTTGCGGATTGCTTGCTAATTGAGGATGGATTGCAGGGAGCTGGATGCAGGATTGAGGGCTGAAAGAGGCGATGCAGATTTGGACAGCTGCAAGCATAATCTCTTGATTGAGGCTGAATTGCAGGATTGCAGTAGGATGGCCATGGTTATTAAGGAAAAGAGGGAGAGAATTAGGGAGTGAAGATGGAAGGGGGGTGGAATTGTTGGAAATTAAGGATCCTTACTGAAATGCTGGAGATTGAAATCTGAAAAAAGGAAGACTGTTGGCGTTCGTCTGACTGGAAGAATTGCAGGAAATATTGAGTGATATATGTTACTTTTAGGGGTAAATTTTATGGAAATGTGGGTAAAAGAATCGTTCATACCAATTGGAATTGTGCTAAAACTAAATTTGGGGATTAAAGAAAATTTAAATTGGACAAGGTAAAAAATGTGGAAATACATGAATTGGGACTTTAAAATCATTAAGATTTAAATTAATATTTTAAAATGGTGACAATTGGAATATTTTAAATAAAATTTGGAAATTTAATTACGATGAAAATTAATTTGATTTCATTTATAATTTGGCTAGACGACAACTCTTTTAAATTAAATTGGAGAAGTTGTAGCGACGCGCATTTAAAGTTTTAAAACATTTTATTTGAAAGAATTGAAAATTCCCGGTCGCTACACCAAGACTAGAATCCTCTGAAGCTGGGGAGCCCGTGTCTGTCAATCTGTAGGAGTGCCCTGATGCTACGTGGTAGATCCTGCGGTCCATACTCTCTGTAAGCTCTGAAATCCCATCCCTCAGAAGCAAGTGAGTCAGCAACCTAATTACGGTTTAGGGTTCAGGGTTTTTTTTTTTTTGATAAACCACAATGAGGTGACGATTTTTATAGATTTTCAAAACAGGAAAAGTACAAAGGAGGGGGGACTAGGCCAATACCCTCCCAACGAAAACAAAGCATACATAAAGTAAATAAATACAACAAAAAGAAAGCAAAGTACAAACAATGATTTCACCGACCTTTTTCAAGCCTAATATGATCCTTGCCTTCGGTGCCACTTTATTCGTTACATATCTTCAAAAGTGGACCTTTTGAATAAGAATTCATCCCTCGGTCGTGTGCTTTTGATAATGTCTTAATCATCTGAGTCCCCAACTTTCCAGATTTTTGCATATTGGTCCCCGAATTTTTGAAAATGTGCAAACTGGTCCCTGCTTTTTCTACCATTTCCAGACTGTCTTCAACACAAAAATCATCATGAAAAACGTTCTCCAACACCCCAAAAGCATTGATGCATGATTTGTCTTTTAATCCAACTTGCTTTTGTAGTTTTTCTTGTTTTTTGTTCCCATCACCCATCACCTTTCCATTAAATGCTCCTTCAGATGTCTCATTCATCTCAAAAGGTGCTTCATGACTCACTTTGTCCTTTTCCCTTGAGTTTTGCACATTACATGCAAACCTAGTCAAATCCTTGTCCTTTCTTGGACAAATATTCTCACCATTTCCATTATTCAACCGAGACATACAATTTGGATTCAAATATGTAGATTTTGCATTCAACATACCAAATTCCTTTCAACCAACATCTACTAAAATCTTCCTCTTTAACAAAGTTAAGAAGAATATGCTTGCTATCAACATGAATAATAGAGAACTCACCTATGAATCCTAATGCTTGAATGCCCTTTCGAATCTTCAACATAGGGGGTCTACCATGTGAAAACTTTCCCGCCAATGCAAACTTGAAGGGAGAAGCCAACTTTGAGACTTCAAGCTTGGAGAAAGAGATGGCCGGTTTTCCCTCTTTAATGAATGAATGTTTGTGAGAGACAATAGGTGTGTAGTTTTGAACAAGAAGGGAAGCAAATGATTTCTTCCAAGCTTTGTTAGCCTCCGTCGGAAGGAGTTGGGTTGTTGTAACACCGGAAAGTGGTGGTGTGGAGGTGGAGAGTGGCGGGTTGGTGGCGGGTCGGGTGGCTTAAGAGCCATTTCACTACAGAAATTGTTGGATTGGGAATTCTATCATTTATCCAATGTTAAATTGATGAAACGTGTCTTATTTGTAAGTAGAAGAATTTTTTGAATTTGAAATGAAGAAGAAAGGAAATAGTGGTGGAACGGTTGTAGGGAGATTTAGTTCATTTTGAACTAATGAATTCAAAAAAAAAAAAAAAAAAATGGGTTTAGGGTTTGGGGTTTCGGGCTAGGGGTTTAGGGGTTAGGGGTTTAGGGTTTCTGGTTTTGGGTTGTTTAGGGTTTGGGGCTTGGGGCTTGGGGTTTGGGGTTTACGTTTAGGGGTTCGGGGTTAGGGTTTCGGGGTTCAGGGTTCAGGGTTGAGGGTTTGGGGTTTTGCGTTTTGGGGTTTGGGGTTTTGGGTTTTTGGGTTTTGGGTTTTGGGGTTTGGGGTTTAGGGTTTGGGGTTTGGGGTTTAGGGGTTAGGGTTTTTTTTTAATGAAACCACACAATAGTGGCAGATTTTATAGATTTTCAAAATAACAACAAACACAGACACAGAAGGGGGGGACCACACCAAACCCTTCCAACACTAACAGAAAAACATTAAAAAAGACACCACACTCGCACTACACCTACGCCAGGAGGGGATAGGTTGTTATTGAAAGACCAACACAACAGGACACAAGCAAAGTAAAACAGGCAAAACAAAGCTCCTAAGACACCACAATTGGCTTGAAGCCACCTCAGAAGTCATCAAAACCCACATCATCATCCTCCTCGTTGTCTGAAAGTTCTCGCAGACCATCAAAGGCTTTCGCCCTAAGATACCCATAAAACTTAGCAAGTTCCAACGCAGACATTATATGGTATTGTTCACGTAGGATTCGCCTTTTAATTTGAAAATGCTCCAGCGGGTGGTTCAATGAAATCTCCAAAAGGTATTGCTCTGCCAATCGAGTCATGGCACGAATTGGGAAGAACCTGATATGTTCGATGTCAAACAGATTGCACTCGAAAAGTCCTTGAAAAAAAATTCTCCAGCACCCCATCACTTGTGTGGAGTGATTCCATGTATACCAGTGGATGGTGCATGATGTGAAGAAGAGCCTCTGGAAACTCATCATCCATGAATTGAAAGTCTGCAATTTCCAGTTTATGATGTATCCGAGCATACACCATCAGCAACGCCGGTTCCACAATAATCCTCATGCTGTTGAGAGCCGTTGGCTGGAAGACGGTGATGATGAATATATTGGCTTTAGTTCCTTTAATTTTGAGCTTCGGCCGACCATCAATCTGGCTTTGGTCACCTTTCGGTTCAGCCACCTGGATCACCTGGAAGACTTCAGGCATCGGGGAGAAGAGCGTCAGTCCATCGTTTTCGTCGGGGACCTGCACAGGAAACAAATCTGGGGAGGGGTTGTTAGCCATAATTTGCGAACTGGGAATGGTTCACAGGTTGGAAATGGTGGGGGGGGGGAGATGAGGTTCAGTGTAATCTGGCTAATATAACGCTGGGAGAATTGGTCAACCTGCAATAAATGGCGAGCCAGTAGGCTTACAGGTTGGTGGCCACTTTAATGGGTAGAAAGGAGTACGAGAATCAGTATTATGGGTAGGAACCAGGAAAGTGGTCAAAGAACCAATAAATGCTTCTGAAAAGATGGGGAAGTTTGAGGTGGAAAAGCGAGACCTATGGGAAAAAGTAAATGAAATGCTGAAGACCACAGAATTTAATGCTCCTGGATTCTTAGAGATGGCAGTCCCAGCGTGTCCAGACGAATAATGCCCCTCAGTCTCATGTCCAATGCATCCCATTTCATTATGGCATTAGTTTTAGACGTTCCCCCTTCACTCACCAAGAAATCAGCTGCCCAGTTACCTTGCCTGTAAGTGTGAACCAAATCAATATGCCATTTCCTGCAGATATGTTCAATTTCTGTAAGCTCCTGCTGGATCTCCCAAGGTCCTCTATCAATTCCTTCCATAAGTGAAGTGGTTGATCTAGTGACTGAGGGGACCTGTGGTGTAGGTTCTCCAGATGAAGATGATGTAGCTGATGGTAAATCTGCGTCAGTATTCTATATGCAATCTCCCAAACCCATCCCCATCAATATCACCCTCGATCTGTGCCTTCACCTTATCCCGTGTCGGGGTAGGAGAAGGAGTGGATGAAGGTGTAGAAGTTTGAGTATTAGAGGGCTTGGCAGATGGGGTCTCTCCAAAGAGCTTAAGGACCAAGTCTTCAATGGAAAACCTCAAAGAGGATGTGATCTTCATTCGATGTTTTGCCTTGAAGTGGCCTAACAAGAGCTGCTTAGCCTTGGAGTGCTCTTAGCCTAACTCCGTCAGTATACCCTGGGCAAGAAGCTGTGGACCTGTCCCTCCTGACCTATGAGATGACTGTGCTGTCTCTGCAGAAGGTGGGGAGCTAATGTGTGTAGTAGCTATGGGTGGTACCTCTGTAGCAGGTGTAGGAGTAGGAGACATGGGAAGTACCTCAATAGGAGCCTGTGGAGGATGCTCAGCTATGGTAGATACTGTCACTGAAATAGGCTCAATAGATGTAGGAATGGTCTGTGTGGCCTTTGTCAGAACCTGTGGTATGATCTCAGTAGTAGGAGCGGGTAACTGAGGAATCTCTGGGATAACCTCTGTAGGTGTAGTACTGAAAGTCGAAACAGCCATAAGAGGTGGTGTTATGGTGAAAGATCGTTGCTGCTGTAAGGGAAGAATCACTGGCGAAACAAAGGCTGTAGGAGGAGGCTGCTGAGCAACAGAAGAACTGGGGCCTTGCTGGCTGCTGGATGCTCTAGGAACCGCCACCCACTGTCTGGGTTGATCATCAATCAACATCCCCTTTCCCTTATCCTTCACCCTATCAACATGTTTCGGAGGAGGGGCAGAAGGAGCAACAACAGGAGCACTAGGAACAGAAGCAGAAGGATGAGCAGTGATAAATGTATTTTATACACTTATTTCTATCCTAAAAGTAGGATTTTATATGTTTGTTTTGGAATATTTGCTATTTATTTTGCGTTATTTGTTTACATTTCAGAAATAATCCAAAGTCGAGAAAACAAAGGAATTGGAGCAAAAACAAGCAAATTGGATGACAAAAGAATCAAAGTATGCAAATCAAGAATGGATGAAGTAGATCAAGGGTCAATTGGAAGAAAAGTCAAAGAAAGAACCAAATTGGAAGAAATTGGGAGTTTAATGACTAAAGTATACAAATCAAAAGAAGAAGGACCAAATTGCAAATATTCGATATTTGATTCGAATCAAGATAAGATACTTGAGGACTTTTAGGAGTCAATTGGATGCAATTAGATGCAAAAAGGAATGAAATATGGTAAGAATATTACCATAAATTCATTTAAATCAAGCAAGGTCTTCGGGCACATTTTTAGTCAGACTTTGAAACCTAATTTTGGGGCAATAAAAGTTCGAATTGGGAAAATCCTATTTCAGGAAGAATTTTATCCCTTTACGTTATCTTTCTAACGGACTTTGAAGCACCTCAATCGGATAATGGAATAGAAAGATATGATCAAAATACTAAATGCTGTGCAATAAAAGGATGATGACCAAATTGCTGAAATTTAAAGAAGAAAAATGTAGCTGCCGGTATAACCGTGCGGCCGCACTGTTGAAAAAGCGTGCGGTCGCACGGTCAAAAAAATCAGCGACTGAAGTTTACCTGCAGAGTCATGCGATCGCGCATTTCTGAACCGTGCGGTCGCACGGTAGTCCCGACTGGGCCTCAACTGGGCTTTTTACGCGGAAATCAGCAGTTTTCTCCTCAATTTAGGGTTTAGGGTTTAGGGTTTAAGGGTTTTAGGGTTAAGGGTTTAGGGGTTTAAGGGTTTAGGGTTTAAGGGTTTAGGGTTTGGGGTTGGGGTTTGGGGTTTTGGGGTTTTGGGGTTTGGGGTTTGGGGTTTTGGGGTTTGGGGTTTGGGGTTTTGGGTTTAGGGTTTAGGGTTTAGGGTTTCGGGTTTCGGGTTTCGGGTTTGGGGTTTAGGGGTTTTGGTGTTTTGGGTTTGGGGTCTAGGGTTTAGGGTTTAGGGTTTAGGGTTTAGGGTTTAAGGGTTTAGGGTTTAGGGGTTTAAGGGTTTAGGGTTTAAGGGTTTAGGGTTTGGGGTTGGGGTTTGGGGTTTTGGGGTTTTGGGGTTTGGGGTTTGGGGTTTTGGGGTTTGGGGTTTGGGGTTTTGGGTTTAGGGTTTAGGGTTTAGGGTTTCGGGTTTCGGGTTTGGGGTTTAGGGGTTTTGGGGTTTTGGGTTTGGGGTCTAGGGTTTAGGGTTTAGGGTTTTTTAGGGCTTAGGGTTTAGGGTTTAGGGTTTAGGGTTTTTTTTTTTTGGTAGAGCCGTTCACAGTTTATCCTCGTGCGGGCCAGGAGCTAACATTAAAATGAAATAGTACATGTATGGAGGGGGGCATAGACCTGACCTCCGAGCGAAAGCAAATGTAGCAACTGAATAAAGCAAAATGTAAGAAATAAAAAAAGGGGAAAACATGCCCCAAACAAGAAATAAAAGATGAAACCAAGACTAGAGTCATCTGAAGCTGGGGAGCCCGTGTCTGTCAATCTGTAGGAGTGCCCTGATGTTACGTGGTAGATCCTGTGGTCCATACTCTCTGTAAGCTCTGAAATCCCATCCCTCAGAAGCAAGCGAGTCAGCAACCTGATTACCCTCACGATAGATGTGGGAGATAGTGCCCCTGTCCATATGAAGAATATTCCTGATCTGTCGAAGAATCCCCTGAATCTGCCAAGGTCCGCCCTTTCTGGTGATACAATGAATAGCCACTGTAGAGTCAGCCTCAATCCAAATAGATGTGATACCCAGTCTGCGAGCAAGAATAATTCCATCAAGGATAGCACGCAGCTCAGCCTCTAATATAAGACAGTCTCCATAGAAAGCTGAGAATGCCCTAACACACTGTCCATCATGGCCCCTGATAATACCCCCTCCACTAGAAAAGCCATCCTTGACGCAACCATCAGTGTTAAGCTTGTAGGCTCCCACTGATGGAGTGCGCCAAAGGACCAAGATAGGAGGTGAGGGAGTTTGGGGGGCAAAAGAAATACCAAACAGTGGTGCAATAGTCATATCTCCTCGCCAATGCTGTGGTCTGAATAGCCGCCCCGTATGTAAGAATGAGAGCATCCGGTAGATTCTCCAAATAATCCTTCGTGCCTCCATCTGAATGCCCCTATGCTTCGCATCATTCCTCTCAGTCCAAAGAAACCAAAAAATCAATAGAGGAATAATGGTGCGAATGTGACCCAGCCTCACATGACACCCTGAATATCTCCAATGCTGGAATCTCTGCCTGACATCCTCATCCTGAATCATGGTTATCCGAAAAATATTCCCAAAGTGGCTCCAAACCTGATCTGAAATCGAACTGCCAGTAAAGATATGTGTAAGAGTCTCAATCTGTGCGCAGCGCTGACACCGAGAAGCCAAGTGACAAGCAATCCGCTTCTGAATAACCGTGTCAACGGGGATGAGCCCCTGCCATAGTCTCCAAATGAAAAAAGAAACGGTGACAGGCAGTACAGAAGTCCACATCAAGCGAAAAGAATCCAGGGTCTGCCTCCCTGTCCGGACCAACTGCCAAGCAGACTTGGTAGCAAATCTACCATCTGATGTATCCCTCCAAACAATCTGATCAGGGGCATCAACACACAATGGAATCGTCCCAATCTGCTCTGCCATAACCGGTGGAAGGATCTGAAGGAGCCTGTCTATATCCCAACCAGCGACATCAAAAAATTCATACACCCTCTCCGATGTATGGAGCCTATCAGGAAAACGTGCAGCCAAAGTAGTGTCCCCCATCCAACAATCATGCCAAAAGAATATCTGTCCAGCTCCAAGGTGCCACGCAATATGTGGCTCAGCCTGCGAACACGCCCTCTTCAACCTCTTCCATGTAGGGGAGGCTGAGTGTGGAATAGCAGCAAAGGAGGGATGCGTCCCCACACAATATTTGCCCAGTAGAAACTGAGCCCAAAGAGATCTCTGAGAGAGAAAGAGCCACCAAAGCTTCAACGAGAAAGCATCAGCACTGTCCTGAAGTCTCCTGAAGCCAAGTCCCCCCTCATCAGTAGGAAGGCATAGATCCTTCCATCTCCGCCAGTGTAATCTATGTGCATGGTCCCTGGAATCCCAAAGGAAACGTGCAAAGATGCTCTCGATTTTCTTCAGAACAGCCTTAGGAGGCTGTAGGATCTGAAGGAGGTATAATGGGAGAGAGCCGAGGACTGATCTAACCAAAGTAATGCGTCCTCCAGGGGAAAGCAATCGTGATGCCCACCCAGAAATCCTGCTCCTGACCTTCTGAATAAGGTCATCATAAAGAAAGGATCGCTTGGCCCCCTTATATAAAGGGACCCCCAAATAAGTGAACGGCTGCTGCTGGTGTCTGAAACCCGTGAGGTGCTCGAGCCGTCTTATCTGACTAGTAGACGCCCGTCTGGGGAGGATAAGTCCACTCTTATCCCTGTTCACCAACTGGCCAGAAACCCCCTCATAATGCTCCAAACAGTCAAGTACCCTACTGATAGACTGTTTCTGGCCGTTGGAAAAGATGATCATATCATCAGCAAATGACAAATGCGAAATAGTAATGGCACCTCCATGTCGAAAAGCCATACTGGGGAACCTCTCAAACTGTACTGTGAGAAGACGTGAGAAGTAATCCGCAGCAATAATGAAAAGAGATGGCGATATAGGATCTCCCTGCCTAAGACCCCTCGAAGAAGGAAAGAAGCCACATGGGCGCCCATTAAGGAGTACCGAGAACATACAGCCGGAAATACATCTCCTGATCCTATCAATCCACAACTGATCAAAGCCAAAGCTCTCCAGCACAGAGTAGAGGAATCCCCAGTCCATGCGATCATATGCTTTAGCCATATCAAGCTTCAGCATAGTATTGCCTCCTCTAACTTTATCATCCAAAGTATATAGGAGCTCCTGAGTCAATAAGACATTATCCCCAATAAGCCTACCAGGGATAAAACCACTCTGCTGAGGAGAGATAATACGAGACAGTAGCAAGCTGAGTCTGGTGTTCAGAAGCTTAGTGATGAGCTTATTGATCACTGTGCACAAGCTGATAGGTCTAAAATCAGTCGACCTACAGGCTCCATCCCTCTTAGGGACCAGAACAATAGAGGTAGCAGCGAATCCCCTAGGCAAAACTCCACCCTCAAAGAAATCCATGACTGCACTGGCAACATCATCCCTAATAATATCCCAACACTTCTGAAAGAACAATGATGAGAAACCATCTGGACCTGCGACACTGTCAGAATCAATGCTGAATACTGCCTCCCGTATCTCATCAATCGAAGGGGGGCGGTTTAGTGCCATATTGTCCTCATCCGTCACAAGTCTGGGTATAATGTCAGTGCGAATGGCCTCCACAGGCTGCGAAGAAGAAGACAGTAAATCCTGGAAAAAAGAAATAGCAGAAGCCTGAATATCCTCAGCAGCAGATAGGACCTCCCCAGACTGGCTTGTAATAGATCTAATACGTGATCTAATCCGGCGTCCTTGAACCATCGCATGGAAGTATCGAGTGTTGTGATCACCCTCACACACCCAGCGTGAACCGGCCTTCTGCTTCCAAAATCCCTCCTCAATAGCCAAGGTCCGGTTCAGAGCAGCCTGTGCCTGATGCAGAGAGTCATGACGCTCAGGCGTAGGGTCCAAATCATAATCAATCTCCAGCTCCTCAACCCTGCGCTCAGCATCCCTCACCCTCTGGAACACATCCCCGAAAACATGTCGATTCCACCAGCGAAGCCCCTGTTTCAGCCTGAAAAACTTTTCCCAGAGAGCAGCCATACCCGTAAGATGAGTGGGTAATGACCACTTCTGGGAGACAAAGGCTGAAAAATCATGATGTTTGGTCCAAACATTAAGGAACCGAAACGGCCTAGGTCCCAAATCATCCTCGTCGTCCCACTGAAGCAAAAGCGGCGCATGATCGGATGAAGTCCGATTCAGGTGTCTGACAGTAAGCCGATGACAAAATGAAGCCGCTGCCGGATTAATCAAAATCCTGTCCAATCTCTTCCAAACCCGACCATTGGTCCAGGTGTACCTGCTGCCAATGAATCCAGCATCCTCCAAACCACAATCCATCATCATCTCTGAGAAAGCTGTAGTACCTCTGTCTCTGGTGTTATGACCCGTACGCTCACCATCGTGAGCAATAACGTTAAAGTCTCCCCCAACTATCCACGAACCATCCACAGTGAGGGAGATGTGGTGAAGACCCGCCCACAAATCCCTCCTACCTGATACCGTGCAAACCGCATACACAGGAGTCAAAAAAATAGGCCGCGACAGTCTAGGATCCTCAACTTTAACGTGCAGATACTGGAGATTATCATCCAATGCAGTAACAGTAGTCGCAGAATTCCAGAAAGCCCAAATCTTCCCTGATGAGTTCTGCGTCCCAGTATCAAAGCGTAGCAAACGTCTGATGTAATCGAAACTCTCCCGAAGAACAAAGGGCTCTAAAATAACCAACAAAAAAACCTGATGAAGCTGAACCAACCTCTTCAGCCGCCTGCGAGTAGCTGAGCTAGCTACACCCCTCACATTCCAAATGATGACACTCATCGAGACCGAGAGCGTGAGGTATCCAATGACCGACTCCTGGTCGTCATCCGAGTAGGTGGAAATCTGGTGTCAGCAGTACGCGGATTTTTCTTCCGAGTGACCGGAATAAACCCATCATCCTCAGTACGCTGAGTAAGACCAACTAAATCATCAGTCGAGGATCTCCGAAAAACACCCTGCTGGTGAACCTCCAACTGGGCAGTACTCTCAGTGTCAGAATGAGTACCAGAATTCGAAGGGACAGATGCCTCCAAATTCTGATGGCAAATAGGAGGAGCCCCAGAAGGGATCGCTGCAATAGTACCAATAGACTGAGCCACACCCTCATCAGAGGCCTGCTGCCTCAAAAGAATATCAGCGAGCAACGGGTCAGAAAAAGAAGCTGGGACACTGATACCCGGAACCGCCACAATAGGTGGCGTCATGGTGAGAGAACTCTGCTGTGGTAAAGACTGAACCACAGGCAAAACAAAAGCTGCTGGAGGATGCTGCTGAGCTACTGTCGAAAAAGGAGTCTGAGTAAAACCTGGCTGAACTGAAGCAGCCAAATCCATAGACTGAACTGCAATAACTGGGCGTGGGATAGTAGAAGCGGTCATCACAGTGGAACTGTGCTGAATGGAGATTCCAGAAGAACTGGGGTTATGCTGGCTGCTGGAAACTCTGGGTACTGCCATCCACTGTCTAGGCTGATCCTCAGTCAAAATCCCCTTACCCTTATTCTTCACCTTATCAACAGTCTTCAGAGGGGGGGGGGGGGGGGCAGAAGTAATAGTAATAGGAGCAGTGGAAACTGAAGAAGAAGACGGAGGAGCAGAAACAACAACATGAGGTCTACCAAGCAAGCATTTATCAACACTGTGACCCAAATGCCTGCATCGACTGCAAAATATCGACTTCTTATCATAAACAACAGGCTGCCAATACCTCGGATATTTCTCTCGCTGAATCCATATGCGGTCCGGAAGAGCAAAGGACAGATCAACCTCAATGCAAACCCTGGCCTCACTAGGTCTCCTCAAATCAGTAGTGGCCTCATCAATACGTAACGGGGTCCCAATAGCTCGAGATAGAGCAAATAAAGCGCCCTTTGCACGAAAGTGTATGGGCAATAGTGGGAAAGAAACCCAAACAGGAACAATAGGACTTTCATGCGCAGGGTTAAATCCAGGAGTCCATTTGATGGCCCTCATAAGGCACCCATCAATATACCAGGACGGCTTGAGGAAAAGCCGAGCATAATCATCCTCGTGCGATAAATGAATAAGAATGTGGTGTGCATCAATTAAGCCAATGGAAAAATCACCACAGAATCCAAATTTAAGGAAGCTTTCCCGTACCTGATAGGAGGCTTCCTGTTAATGAATTTGCCAACAAGTGTGAACTTGTATGGCGCAGCCAAAAATTGCTCATCCTCATCATCAAATATAACAGCAGGTTCATTCAAGTGTACTGAGGGGGTCTTAGTAGCAAACCTGTGGAGGAAGGAGTCCGGGGGAGACTGTGTGACTGATGCAAATGATTTATTCTGGCTCCTTTCAGTCTGAGTAATGGATGGCTTTCCAGCCAAAGCAACCGCATATGAAACTTTATTCTGGGCTGGCATACCTGTAGCTGTAGTAGATGTTTCAGTAGCTCGAGGGGGAGCTGCATTACCACGTGGGGGAGCCCGAGGGGCCAGGGGTTGCCCACGTGGTTGAGGGCGCCGTCCATCCCGAGGTGGCGCAGCAACAACAAAAGGAACATTACCCTTTTCCAAATGAACCAGAGGTGCCTTTCCAATAGGCTTCGGGGCTGCCAAATCAGAAGGACCAGGCTTGGAGACTAGGGCTGAGGCATTGGCAGCAGAATTATCAGCCTCGTTGTGCGTGTTCAAAGGCACGCTTCCCAATGAAGTGGAACAGGGAGGATTATTAACTAAGGGAGTGATCCCACCCATTTTTTGTTGCTCCGGAGCTGATTGAACAGGTTGCATTATCAGATTCGCTGCAGAAAGAATTTTTATTGCTGCCTCGATTTGCGTGCTAGAAGGCACGAATCCCAATGTGGAGGTATCAATAACATTAGACGAAGCGGGGACCAAACTTGGATGAGTTGGGGCTGCTGAGTTCAGTGGTGGTACTGGTTGGCCGAGATTCTGTCCAGAAATCCCAGAATTCCCTGCCTCAAAGTGCGTGCCATTATGCACAAATCCCGATGCATCTCGAATCACAACATTTTTTGGGATTGATGACATTTCCATGGTTTTCAGGTGTTCTGGAGCTGATGGTGATGGTTTCAGCCCAGAATTCGCACCAGAGTGTTCTACCTCGAAGTGCGTGCCCAAACTCACATTTTTCAACGTAGAATTCACCCCACAATTGACAGAATAGAGGGGATTTGATATCATTTCCATGGTTTGCAGGTGCTCTGGAGCCAATGGTGATGGTGTCAGATTCAGATTCGAACCAGAATTCGCTGCCTCGTTATTCGTGCCAAAAGGCACGTTTTCCAATGTTGCAAATTGCTCAAAATTGGTAGGAATTATACCTACCCCAGGGTAAATTGGGTGCTCTGAAACCAATGGAGGATGTCCCATGACGAAATTCTGACCAGAAACCGCTGAAACAGGGGCCTCGAAATTAGGGCTTGAGGGCACAATTCCCAATGTGCAATTGGCATCAAAATTGGACGAAACCAGGTTGTATCCAGGGGTTTTAGACCCTTCTGAAACCATTGGGATGGTCTGCAAAGCCTGAATCAAAGTGCTACTATCAAAACTGGAAGCCCCTAAAACCGTACCTAGGGTTTGAGGAAAAACCCTAGGCGCCACAAAAGTTGAATCTGCAGGATGGAGGCTAAATTGGTGAGGAATAGAGGGTGGTGGATGAATTCCATATGAAGGAGGATGGGATGGTGGTGGTCCGCGACCGGAAATTGCAAGAACGGCGCCGGAAAGTGGATGGCTAGGGTTCGGGTTTATGATGTCTTGGGGAAGAAAATCAAGATTTTGGGCATGGCTTGGTGGAATTGGTTGGATTGGAAGATGATATATTGGTAGTGGAGGGATACCGCCGGCTTGGGTGGTGGCTACCGGCGGCGAGGGAGGCGGTTCCGGCGGTTTTGGAGGCGGGGTTGCCATGGGGTGGAGAAATCGCCAAAATCGCCCTAGGGGTAGAGAGAAAATGGCGGTTTTGGTTTAGGTTTTGGTTTAGGGTTTAGGGTTTAGGGGTTTAGGGTTTAGGGTTTAGGGTTTTTTTTTTTTATCAATATCATAATTTTATATCATAAAATGCGAAACTAAAATAAAAGGAGGGGGGCAAGGACCTGACCTCCATCAAATGAAAAGTACAACAATGAAAAAAGAGCAAGTGAAAAAAGTGCAGAAAAAACAATGTAGAAAGGACTCTCATATGCCCTGGTACATGTTCCCTCCATAGTAACGCTCGTAAAGGTCTATGGACTCTGGGCCATAGGAAGGGCGAAATGCAGGTGCCTCTGATCTCAAGAAAGGACTCATGTGTGATGTGGCTGTTGAAGTGACTGAGGGGACCTGTGGTGGAGGTGCTCCAGATGAAGAAGCAGATGGGGTAGCTGATGGCAAGTCTGCCTGAGTATTAAGCATGCAATCTCCTAAACCCATCCCATCAATGTCTCCCTGGATCAGAGCCTTCATCTTATCCTGTCTCGGGGGAGGAGCAGGAGTGGATGAAGGTGTGGAAGTCTGATTACAAGAGGGCTTGGCAGGTGGGGGCTCTCCAAAAAGCTTGTGTACCAGATCTTCAATGGCAAATCTCAAGGAGGATGTCATCTTCATGCGGTGTGAGCCCTTGAAGTGGTCTAACAGAAGATGCTTTGCCTTAGAGTGCTCTGAACCTAACTCTGCGAGAAGACCCTGAGCGAGAACCTGTGTAGCTGAACCTGCTGACCCATGTGCTGACTGTGCAGTCTCTGCAGATGGTGGAGAGCTACTGTGTGTGGCTGTGGGAAGTGCCTCAACAACTGGTGCTTGAAAAGAAGGGATGGGAGTTACCTCAATAGGAGCCGGTGTAGCCTCTGTCTGAACCTCTGGAATGATCTCAGCAATAGGAGTGGGTAACTGAGGAGGTGCAGGGCAAGCCTCTGTGGTAGGCTCAATAACCGGAGGAGGCTCTGATGTGATCACAAGTGGAGTCTCTGGGATCACCTCCATAGGTGTGGGTGCTGTCTCAATCACCTGTACAACCAACTGGGTGACTGGAGGCGCAGTAGTGGAAGTAGTGGGGAAGGAAGTGGTAGCTGCTGAGACTGGAGCCCATCTCTTCTTCTGGATGGGAGGTGGAACTCTGATTGCTGGCGCAGCAGTAGGTGGTGGTGCTGGTGGTGTAGGCTGAGCAGGTGCAGTTGCCGGTGCTGGTGGTTTCCCAATCTGACACTGAACATCTGAATGCCCCATGTTTCTACACCTGAGACAATATACTGGCTTCTTATCATAGACAACAGGATGCCAGTAACCAGGGAGTTTCTGTCTCTGAACCCAAATGCGGTCGGGAAGCTCATACTCTAGATCAGCCTCAACACAGACCCGAGCTTCACTAGGCCTACGTAGGTCAGTAGTCGCCTCATCAATACGAAGTGGGACCCCAATGGTCCTAGCGAGGGCAAACAAGGGCCCTTTGGCTCTAAAGTGGATCGGCAGCAAAGGAAAGGACACCCAAATGGGAACAATAGGGGTCTCATGCTCTGGACTGAATCCTGATGTCCACTTGCTGACCCGCATGAGACATCCCTCGATATGCCAAGATGGCCTCATGAATATCCGTGTATAATCGTCCTCGTGTGTAAGGTGTAGCAAAATGTGTCGTGCATCAATAAGCCCAATGCTAAAATCACCTTTAAATCCAAATTTATGAAAGCTTTCACGTACCTTAGAGATAGGAGGCTTTCTGTGGATGAATTTCCCAACAAGTGTGAACTTGTAAGGCTCAGCTAGGATGTTCTCATCCTCCTCAGTAAAAGCAACTGCAGGTTCATTCAAATGTAGAAATGGTTCCTTAATAGCGAACCTGTGCAGTGTAGAGTCTGGCGGAGCCTGTGTAACTGATGCAAAGGATTTGTTCTGACTCCTAGCAGCCTGAGTAATCGTGGGACGAGCATTCAAAGTGGCTGCGTAAGACAATTTTGGAAGAGCCGTGGCAGTTTTCGGAGCAGTTACGGCAGAAACAGGCACAGCAGCATTTTTCGGTGGGCCAAGTTTCGGTTGACCGTTGACCGTTGACCGTTCACCGGTCGAGGTCGACCTCATTTTTTGGTCCGGTCGACAGGTCTTTGTGGAGGTCGACCGGTCCATGGTCCGGTCGACCGGTAAGTGGGACGCGGTCGACCGGACCCGCGACAGCCTTCGGCGGATCATCTCCAAAAATCGATTTTTCGGCCAAATTAGGAGTTGGGGAGACCAAACCTGGGGTTTTTGATGCTTCTAAGATGATTGGTGATGCTCCCACGGCCTGATTTTGATCAAAAACATGTGTATTTCCAGATTCAAGCGTATGAACCCTAGTAGCCTCCTTCGTCGAATCTGCCACTTGGAGCGTTTGAATCAGCGAAAACTCTTCATGGACTTGTTCTCCTAGTGTAGGAGAGGTGTCTTGTTGATGAATTGAGCCATGGGTATCGACGGGGAAGGATTTCTCAAATTGGGCATCCGTATGCACGATTTTTTGGCTCGATTTAGGGGCTGATTTTGGATTTTGAATGGAGGGGATTGTTGTAGATGATATTTCCTCAACATTAGAAACAATTTCCGGAAAAATAAACGGTGGTTTGGGTGGTTTGCAAGGTGGTGCCTCCATGGGGGAAAAAAATCCCCTATTTTCTCCCCAAACCTAGAGAGAGTTTTGGGTTTTTGGTTTAGGGTTTAGGGTTTAGGGTTTAGGGGTTTAGGGTTTAGGGGTTAGGGGTTAGAGGTTTAGGGGTTAGGGTTTAGGGGTTAGGGTTTAGGGTTTAGGGGTTAGGGTTTAGGGTTTAGGGGTTAGGGGTTAGGGTTTAGGGTTTAGGGTTTGGGGTTAGGGTTTAGGGGTTAGGGGTTAGGGTTTAGGGGTTAGGGGTTAGGGTTTAGGGTTCAGGGTTTAGGGTTCAGGGTTTAGGGTTCAGGGTTCAGGGTTCAGGGTTTTAGGGGTTAGGGTTTTAGGGGTTAGGGTTTAGGGTTTAGGGTTCAGGGTTCAGGGTTTAGGGTTCAGGGTTCAGGGTTTAGGGTTCAGGGTTTAGGGTTTTTTTTTTTTTAAGCAATACCACTAGTGTGGCTTATTTTATATCATAAAATGCGAAAAACATAAAAAGGAGGGGGGCATAGACCTGACCTCCAATAAATGTAAAGTACGACAATGGAAATAGCAAATGATACAAGAAATGGGAAAAACAGTGAAGAATAACTGTGATCATGGATATTCCCGGGGGTGGACCCTCATGTGCGTCATAGATCTGGTCATGCGCCTGGTCTGGTACATATCCGGGTCATAGTAATCCGTGTAGTCCTCTGTGTGCTCTGGATCACTTCCTGGTGAAGTATGACGTCTAGGTCGTGGAGCATCTCTGATGGCAAGAGGATCACCCACCCATGGACCATGGGTAGGGCAGAATGAAGGTGCCTCTGATCTCAAATTAGGACTCATATGTGATGTGGCTGAACCAGTGACTGAAGGGACCTGTGGTGTAGGTGCTCCAGAAGAAGATGATGTAGCTGATGGTAAGTCTGCCTCCATATTCTGCATGCAGTCTCCAAGACCCATCCCATCAATGTCACCCTGGATCTGAGCTTTCACCTTGTCCTGTCTTAGGATAGGAGTAGGGGTGGATGAAGGTGTGGATGTCTGAGAACTAGAGGGCTTGGCTGATGAGGGCTCTCCAAAAAGCTTGAGGACCAGATCTTCAATGGCAAATCTCAAGGATGATGTGATCTTCATGCGGTGCTTTGCCTTGAAGTGGTCTAATAGAAGCTGCTTTGCCTTTGAGTGCTCTGAACCTAACTCTGTGAGTAGACCCTGAGCAAGAACCTGTGGAGCTGTACCTGCTGACCCATGAGATGACTGTACGGTCTCTGCAGATGGTGGGGAGCTGGTGTGTGAATGCTCCGCTAAGGTAGGGACTGCCACTGAAATAGGCTGAGTAGATGTAGGAATTATCTGTGTAGTCTCTGTCTCAACCTGTGGTATGATCTCCGTAGTAAGAGCAGGTAACTGGGGAGTCACTGGGATAACCTCTGTAGGTGCAGTACTGAGAGTCGAGACAGCCACAAGAGGTGGTGTCATGGTGAAAGATCGCTGCTGCTGTAATGGATGAACTACTGGTGAAACAATAGCTGTAGGAGTAATCTGCTGAGCAACTGTTGAAGCAAGAGTCTGAATTCGAACTGGCTGAGTTGAAGTAGACAAAGCAATAGATTGAACTGTAGTAAGTGAGCATGGAATGGTGGAGGTGTGCTGAATAGAGATACCAGAAGAACTGGGGCCCTGCTGGCTGCTGGATGATCTAGGCACCGCCACCCACTGTCTGGGTTGATCATCAATCAACATCCCCTTTCCCTTATCCTTCACCCTATCAATAGGTTTCGGAGGAGGGGCAGAAGAAGTAATAACAGGAGCTGCAGGAACAGAACGAGGAGGAAAAGGAGCAAGAGTAGTAGGCCTACCAATCAGACAGTTATCAACATTGTGTCCCAAATGTCTGCAACGGCTACAAAAAACCGGCTTCTTATCATAAACAACATCCTGCCAATATCCCGGATATTTCTGACGCTGAATCCATATGCGGTCCGGAAGAGCAAAAGACAAGTCAATCTCAATGCAAACCCTGGCCTCACTAGGCCTCCTCAAATCAGTAGTGGCCTCGTCAATGCGCAACGGCGTCCCAATAGCCTGAGCTAAAGCGAATAGAGCACCCTTGGCACGAAAATGTATGGGTAGTAATGGAAAAGATACCCAAACGGGGACAATAGGGCTCTCATGAGCAGGGTTAAAAGCAGGAGTCCACTTGGTGACCCTCATAAGGCATCCGTCAATATACCACGAAGGCTTGAGGAAGAGTCGTGCATAATCATCCTCATGATACAAGTGAATAAGGATATGGTGTGCATCAATAAGACCAATAGAAAATTCACCACAAAACCCAAATTTAAGGAAGCACTCACGAATCTTATTGATAGGGGGCTTCCTATTCATAAACTTACCAACAAGTGTGAACTTGTATGGTGCAGCTAGAAACTGCTCATCCACATCGTCAAAAATAACAGCAGGTTCATTCAAGTGTAATGAGGGGGTCTTAGTAGCGAACCTGTGGAGAAAGGAATCCGGGGGTGCTTGTGTGACTGATGCAAAGGACTTATTTTGGCTCTGCTCCGCCTGGGTGATAGTTGGCTTTCCGGCCAAGGCAACTGCATAAGATATCTTATTCTGAGCCGAAGCCCCAGGAGCTATAGAAGGAGTCTCAGCAGTACGAGGAGGGCGATTCACCAAAGGAGCCTTTACAAGAGGCTTAGGAGCTACCTTACTAGTAGGAACAGGCCTGGGAACTTCAGTTGAGGCGGTAGGAAGAGATTTAACAGTCTCTTTTTGCGTGCTAGAAGACACACTTCCCAAAGTAGTGGAACCGGGAGGATTAGGGGTTGGGGGGTTTAGGGTTTAGGGTTTGGGGTTTGGGGTTTTGGGTTTGGGGTTTTGGGTTTAGGGTTTTTTTTTTTTTTTAACCCAAGCTATAAGCATCTCATTAAACCATGCGAAAAATAAAGCATAATCAGTATCCAAAAACTTCCTAGTACGAAAAATTAACCAAAAACGAAGTAGCAACATCATAGTTTCACTCGGTTCATCACCTCAAAATCCAATAATTAAACCCAATAGTAATATCGAGTGGTAATGTAGCCGAAGATTAACTTATTTAATCTACGGTCTGCATGATGTCTTCGGCGGTGAATTTGGTGCCCTTATCCTTGTCTGCGGCCGCGCGGCCCTTTGCTTTGCGCTCGAGGAGAGACTTGCGGTCCTTGTCAAGGCGCAGCTTGCTGATGACTACCTTAGACGGGTGAATGCCGACATTGACTGTGGACCCGTTAACTTTCTCACGGGTGATCCGCTCTACATGGATGACCCACTTCTTCCTGTAAACCTGCACCACCTTGCCCTCTCGACCCTTGTACGTACCCCGGACAACCTGGACCTCGTCGTCCTTGCGGACCGGCATAGAACGAACGTTGTATTTTGTCCGGAGGTCGGAGGATAGGGGAGCGCTCATCAAGACACGACGGACACTCGACGGTGCCGTGAAATGGGCCTTCCTGTTCTTGCGCCTGGATGAGGAGACTCGTGGGTTGTACTTCATTTTTTCTGTTGGGATTCGGTTCCCTCACCCTCTATCGAGTATCGACTGCAGAGTGGGGAAGCTTAGGGTTTTTTTTTTTTTTTTTTTTTTTTTTTTTTTTTTTGGTAGAGCCGTTCACAGTTTATCCTCGTGCGGGCCAGGAGCTAACATTAAAATGAAATAGTACATGTATGGAGGGGGGCATAGACCTGACCTCCGAGCGAAAGCAAATGTAGCAACTGAATAAAACAAAATGTAAGAAATAAAAAAAGGGGAAAACATGCCCCAAACAAGAAATAAAAGATGAAACCAAGACTAGAGTCCTCTGAAGCTGGGGAGCCCGTGTCTGTCAATCTGTAGGAGTGCCCTGATGTTACGTGGTAGATCCTGTGGTCCATACTCTCTGTAAGCCCTGAAATCCCATCCCTCAGAAGCAAGCGAGTCAGCAACCTGATTACCCTCACGATAGATGTGGGAGATAGTGCCCCTGTCCATATGAAGAATATTCCTGATCTGTCGAAGAATTCCCTGAATCTGCCAAGGTCCGCCCGTTCTGGTGATACAATGAATAGCCACTGTAGAGTCAGCCTCAATCCAAATAGATGTGATACCCAGTCTGCGAGCAAGAATAATTCCATCAAGGATAGCACGCAGCTCAGCCTCTAAAATAAGACAGTCTCCATAGAAAGCTGAGAATGCCCTAACACACTGTCCATCATGGCCCCTGATAATACCCCCTCCACTAGAAAAGCCATCCTTGACGCAACCATCAGTGTTAAGCTTGTAGGCTCCCACTGATGGAGTGCACCAAAGGACCAAGATAGGAGGTGAGGGAGTTTGGGGGGCAAAAGAAATACCAAACAGTGGTGCAATAGTCATATCTCCTCGCCAATGCTGCGGTCTGAATAGCCGCCCCGTATGTAAGAATGAGAGCATCCGGTAGATTCTCCAAATAATCCTTCGTGCCTCCATCTGAATGCCCCTATGCTTCGCATCATTCCTCTCAGTCCAAAGAAACCAAAAAATCAATAGAGGAATAATGGTGCGAATGTGACCCAGCCTCACATGACACCCTGAATATCTCCAATGCTGGAATCTCTGCCTGACATCCTCATCCTGAATCATGGTTATCCGGAAAATATTCCCAAAGTGGCTCCAAACCTGATCTGAAATCGAACTTCCAGTAAAGATATTTGTAAGAGTCTCAATCTGTGCGCAGCACTGACACCGAGAAGCCAAGTGACAAGCAATCCGCTTCTGAATAACCGTGTCAACGGGGATGAGCCCCTGCCATAGTCTCCAAATGAAAAAAGAAACGGTGACAGGCAGTACAGAAGTCCACATCAAGCGAAAAGAATCCAGGGTCTGCCTCCCTGTCCGGACCAACTGCCAAGCAGACTTGGTAGCAAATCTACCATCTGATGTATCCCTCCAAACAATCTGATCAGGGGCATCAACACACAATGGAATCGCCCCAATCTGCTCTGCCATAACCGGTGGAAGGATCTGAAGGAGCCTGTCTATATCCCAACCAGCGACATCAAAAAATTCATACACCCTCTCCGATGTATGGAGCCTATCAGGAAAACGTGCAGCCAAAGTAGTGTCCCCCATCCAACAATCATGCCAAAAGAATATCTGTCCAGCTCCAAGGTGCCACGCAATATGTGGCTCAGCCTGCGAACACGCCCTCTTCAACCTCTTCCATGTAGGGGAGGCTGAGTGTGGAATAGCAGCAAAGGAGGGATGCGTCCCCACACAATATTTGCCCAGTAGAAACTGAGCCCAAAGAGATCTCTGAGAGAGAAAGAGCCACCAAAGCTTCAACGAGAAAGCATCAGCACTGTCCTGAAGTCTCCTGAAGCCAAGTCCCCCCTCATCAGTAGGAAGGCATAGATCCTTCCATCTCCGCCAGTGTAATCTATGTGCATGGTCCCTGGAATCCCAAAGGAAACGTGCAAAGATGCTCTCGATTTTCTTCAGAACAGCCTTAGGAGGCTGTAGGATCTGAAGGAGGTATAATGGGAGAGAGCCGAGGACTGATCTAACCAAAGTAATGCGTCCTCTAGGGGAAAGCAATCGTGATGCCCACCCAGAAATCCTGCTCCTGACCTTCTGAATAAGGTCATCATAAAGAAAGGATCGCTTGGCCCCCTTATATAAAGGGACCCCCAAATAAGTGAACGGCTGCTGCTGGTGTCTGAAACCCGTGAGGTGCTCGAGCCGTCTTATCTGACTAGTAGACGCCCGTCTGGGGAGGATAAGTCCACTCTTATCCCTGTTCACCAACTGGCCAGAAACCCCCTCATAATGCTCCAAACAGTCAAGTACCCTACTGATAGACTGTTTCTGGCCGTTGGAAAAGATGATCATATCATCAGCAAATGACAAATGCGAAATAGTAATGGCACCTCCATGTCGAAAATCCATACTGGGGAACCTCTCAAACTGTACTGTGAGAAGACGTGAGAAGTAATCCGCAGCAATAATGAAAAGAGATGGCGATATAGGATCTCCCTGCCTAAGACCCCTCGAAGAAGGAAAGAAGCCACATGGGCGCCCATTAAGGAGTACCGAGAACATACAGCCGGAAATACATCTCCTGATCCTATCAATCCACAACTGATCAAAGCCAAAGCTCTCCAGCACAGAGTAGAGGAATCCCCAGTCCATGCGATCATATGCTTTAGCCATATCAAGCTTCAGCATAGTATTGCCTCCTCTAACTTTATCATCCAAAGTATATAGGAGCTCCTGAGTCAATAAGACATTATCCCCAATAAGCCTACCAGGGATAAAACCACTCTGCTGAGGAGAGATAATACGAGACAGTAGCAAGCTGAGTCTGGTGTTCAGAAGCTTAGTGATGAGCTTATTGATCACTGTGCACAAGCTGATAGGTCTAAAATCAGTCGACCTACAGGCTCCATCCCTCTTAGGGACCAGAACAATAGAGGTAGCAGCGAATCCCCTAGGCAAAACTCCACCCTCAAAGAAATCCATGACTGCACTGGCAACATCATCCCTAATAATATCCCAACACTTCTGAAAGAACAATGATGAGAAACCATCTGGACCTGCGACACTGTCAGAATCAATGCTGAATACTGCCTCCCGTATCTCATCAATCGAAGGGGGGCGGTTTAGTGCCATATTGTCCTCATCCGTCACAAGTCTGGGTATAATGTCAGTGCGAATGGCCTCCACAGGCTGCGAAGAAGAAGACAGTAAATCCTGGAAAAAAGAAATAGCAGAAGCCTGAATATCCTCAGCAGCAGATAGGACCTCCCCAGACTGGCTTGTAATAGATCTAATACGTGATCTAATCCGGCGTCCTTGAACCATCGCATGGAAGTATCGAGTGTTGTGATCACCCTCACACACCCAGCGTGAACCGGCCTTCTGCTTCCAAAATCCCTCCTCAATAGCCAAGGTCCGGTTCAGAGCAGCCTGTGCCTGATGCAGAGAGTCATGACGCTCAGGCGTAGGGTCCAAATCATAATCAATCTCCAGCTCCTCAACCCTGCGCTCAGCATCCCTCACCCTCTGGAACACATCCCCGAAAACATGTCGATTCCACCAGCGAAGCCCCTGTTTCAGCCTGAAAAACTTTTCCCAGAGAGCAGCCATACCCGTAAGATGAGTGGGTAATGACCACTTCTGGGAGACAAAGGCTGAAAAATCATGATGTTTGGTCCAAACATTAAGGAACCGAAACGGCCTAGGTCCCAAATCATCCTCGTCGTCCCACTGAAGCAAAAGAGGCGCATGATCGGATGAAGTCCGATTCAGGTGTCTGACAGTAAGCCGATGACAAAATGAAGCCGCTGCCGGATTAATCAAAATCCTGTCCAATCTCTTCCAAACCCGACCATTGGTCCAGGTGTACCTGCTGCCAATGAATCCAGCATCCTCCAAACCACAATCCATCATCATATCTGAGAAAGCTGTAGTACCTCTGTCTCTGGTGTTATGACCCGTACGCTCACCATCGTGAGCAATAACGTTAAAGTCTCCCCCAACTATCCACGGACCATCCACAGTGAGGGAGATGTGGTGAAGACCCGCCCACAAATCCCTCCTACCTGACACCGTGCAAACCGCATACACAGGAGTCAAAAAAATAGGCCGCGACAGTCTGGGATCCTCAACTTTAACGTGCAGATACTGGAGATTATCATCCAATGCAGTAACAGTAGTCGCAGAATTCCAGAAAGCCCAAATCTTCCCTGATGAGTTCTGCGTCCCAGTATCAAAGCGTAGCAAACGTCTGATGTAATCGAAACTCTCCCGAAGAACAAAGGGCTCTAAAATAACCAACAAAAAAACCTGATGAAGCTGAACCAACCTCTTCAGCCGCCTGCGAGTAGCTGAGCTAGCTACGCCCCTCACATTCCAAATGATGACACTCATCGAGACCGAGAGCGTGAGGTATCCAATGACCGACTCCTGGTCGTCATCCGAGTAGGTGGAAATCTGGTGTCAACAGTACGCGGGTTTTTCTTCCGAGTGACCGGAATAAACCCATCATCCTCAGTACGCTGAGTAAGACCAACTAGATCATCAGTCGAGGATCTCCGAAAAACACCCTGCTGGTGAACCTCCAACTGGGCAGTACTCTCAGTGTCAGAATGAGTACCAGAATTCGAAGGGACAGATGCCTCCAAATTCTGATGGCAAATAGGAGGAGCCCCAGAAGGGATCCCTGCAATAGTACCAATAGGCTGAGCCACACCCTCATCAGAGGCCTGCTGCCTCAAAAGAATATCAGCGAGCAACGGGTCAGAAAAAGAAGCTGGGACACTGATACCCGGAACCGCCACAATAGGTGGCGTCATGGTGAGAGGACTTTGCTGTGGTAAAGACTGAACCACAGGCAAAACAAAAGCTGCTGGAGGATGCTGCTGAGCTACTGTCGAAAAAGGAGTCTGAGTAAAACCTGGCTGAACTGAAGCAGCCAAATCCATAGACTGAACTGCAATAACTGGGCGTGGGATAGTAGAAGCGGTCATCACAGTGGAACTGTGCTGAATGGAGATTCCAGAAGAACTGGGGTTATGCTGGCTGCTGGAAACTCTGGGTACTGCCATCCACTGTCTAGGCTGATCCTCAGTCAAAATCCCCTTACCCTTATTCTTCACCTTATCAACAGCCTTTAGAGGGGGGGGCAGAAGTAATAGTAATAGGAGCAGTGGAAACTGAAGAAGAAGACGGAGGAGCAGAAGCAACAACATGAGGTCTACCAAGCAAGCATTTATCAACACTGTGACCCAAATGCCTGCATCGACTGCAAAATATCGGCTTCTTATCATAAACAACAGGCTGCCAATACCCCGGATATTTCTCTCGCTGAATCCATATGCGGTCCGGAAGAGCAAAGGACAGATCAACCTCAATGCAAACCCTGGCCTCACTAGGTCTCCTCAAATCAGTAGTGGCCTCATCAATACGTAACGGGGTCCCAATAGCTCGAGATAGAGCAAATAAAGCGCCCTTTGCACGAAAGTGTATGGGCAATAGTGGGAAAGAAACCCAAACAGGAACAATAGGACTTTCATGCGCAGGGTTAAATCCAGGAGTCCATTTGATGGCCCTCATAAGGCACCCATCAATATACCAGGACGTCTTGAGGAAAAGCCGAGCATAATCATCCTCGTGCGATAAATGAATAAGAATGTGGTGTGCATCAATTAAGCCAATGGAAAAATCACCACAGAATCCAAATTTAAGGAAGCTTTCCCGTACCTTAGTGATAGGAGGCTTCCTGTTAATGAATTTGCCAACAAGTGTGAACTTGTATGGCGCAGCCAAAAATTGTTCATCCTCATCATCAAATATAACAGCAGGTTCATTCAAGTGTACTGAGGGGGTCTTAGTAGCAAACCTGTGCAGGAAGGAGTCCGGGGGAGACTGTGTGACTGATGCAAATGATTTATTCTGGCTCCTTTCAGTCTGAGTAATGGATGGCTTTCCAGCCAAAGCAACCGCATATGAAACTTTATTCGGGGCTGGAAATCCTGGAGCTGTAGTAGATGTTACAATAGCACGAGGCAAAGCTGCATTACCACGTGGGGGAGCTCGAGGAGCCAGGGGTTGCCCACGTAGTGGAGGACGCCGAGAATCCCGAGGAGGTGGAGCAACAACTAAAGGAGTATTATCCTTATCCAAATTAATCAAAGGTGCCTTTCCAACAACCTTCGGGGCCTCCAAATCAGTAGGGGCAGGTGTGGAAACTTGGCCTGAGGCTTTAGCAACAAATTTATCAGCCTCGTTGTTCGTGCTCAATGGAACGCTTCCCAATGAAGTTGTACAATGAGGATTAGTTACTAAAGAAGTGACCCCAACCATTTTTCCCTGTTTTGGAGCTGATGGAACAGGATTCATGATCATCTTTGCTGCAGAGAGCACAGAAATCGCTGCCTCGATTTGCGTGCTCGAAGGCAAGAATCCAATTGAAGAGCTACTAACAACATTTGACGAAATGGGGGCCAAACCTGGATAATTTGGGACTGCTGAGATCAGTGGTGCTACTGGTTGGCCAAGAATCTGCACAGAATTCCCAAAATTCGTTGCCTCGATTTGCGTGCTAGAAGGCACGAATCCCAATGTAGAGGTACAAACAACATTAGACGAACCCGGGGCCAAAATTGGATGATTTGGGGCTGCTGATATCAGTGGTAATGCTGGTTGGCCGAGATGCTGTCCAGAATTCCCAGAATTCATTGCCTCGAAGTGCGTGCCATTATGCACGATTCCCAATGCATCTTGAATCACAACATTTTTCGAAATTGAAGACATTTCCATGGTTTTCAGGTGTTCTGGAACTGATGGTAAAGGTTTCAGACCGAAATTCGCACCAGAACTATTTGCCTCGAAATTTGTGCCCAAACGCACATTTTCCAATGTAGAATTCACACCACTAGTAACGGAATAAAGAGGATTTGATATCATTCCCATGGTTTGCAGGTGTTCCAGAGCCAATGGTAATGGTTGCGAATTCAGAATCGCACCAGAAATCGCTGCCTCGTTATTCGTGCCAAATTGCACATTTCCCAATGTCATGTTATGTTCAAAAGTAGTGGAATCCGAGACTGCCCTGGGGTAATATGGGGGCTCTGAATCCAATGGCATAGGTCCCAGAATCAGATTCTGATCAGAACAGTACGAATTCGATGGGGCAGCTGCGGGCACGCATCCCAATGCGAGATTTCCGGATGAATCTTGATATGCAGAGACTACTCCAGGGGTTTTTGGACCTTCTGAATCCATTGGAAGTGAAATCGCAGCCTGAAACATAGTAGAATTGCATGAACTAGAAACCCCTAAATCCGAACCTAGGGTTTGGCATTCAACCCTAGGCGCCGTAAACCGAGGTTGGGGCTGTTGGAGGCTGACTTGGGGGTTATGCAGGGGTGGAAAATGACCACCATGATGAGGCGCTGCTGAGAACGGTGGTCCGCGACCATGGGGGTCTCGTCCGGCGCCGGAAAATTGAGGGGGAGGGTTCGGTTGAAATGTATGAAAATGGATGATTTGGGGCTGATTTTGGGTGTAAACGGATTGGTGGTTTGGTGGTAGAGAATGGGAGGCGTTTCCGGCGATGTTGGGAGGCGGGTCCGGGGGTTTGGCCGGCGGCAAGGCGTCGTTCGAGGAGGAAGGTGGCGGGTGCGCCATGGAGGGTCCGAAATCGCCCTAGGGGTAGAGAGAAAACGGCAGTTTTTTTGGTTTGGGGTTTTGGGTTTTGGGGGGGAAGGTTTAGGGTTTAGGGTTTTTTTTTTTTTTTTTTTTGGTAGAGCCGTTCACAGTTTATCCTCGTGCGGGCCAGGAGCTAACATTAAAATGAAATAGTACATGTATGGAGGGGGGCATAGACCTGACCTCCGAGCGAAAGCAAATGTAGCAACTGAATAAAACAAAATGTAAGAAATAAAAAAAGGGGAAAACATGCCCCAAACAAGAAATAAAAGATGAAACCAAGACTAGAGTCCTCTGAAGCTGGGGAGCCCGTGTCTGTCAATCTGTAGGAGTGCCCTGATGTTACGTGGTAGATCCTGTGGTCCATACTCTCTGTAAGCCCTGAAATCCCATCCCTCAGAAGCAAGCGAGTCAGCAACCTGATTACCCTCACGATAGATGTGGGAGATAGTGCCCCTGTCCATATGAAGAATATTCCTGATCTGTCGAAGAATTCCCTGAATCTGCCAAGGTCCGCCCGTTCTGGTGATACAATGAATAGCCACTGTAGAGTCAGCCTCAATCCAAATAGATGTGATACCCAGTCTGCGAGCAAGAATAATTCCATCAAGGATAGCACGCAGCTCAGCCTCTAAAATAAGACAGTCTCCATAGAAAGCTGAGAATGCCCTAACACACTGTCCATCATGGCCCCTGATAATACCCCCTCCACTAGAAAAGCCATCCTTGACGCAACCATCAGTGTTAAGCTTGTAGGCTCCCACTGATGGAGTGCACCAAAGGACCAAGATAGGAGGTGAGGGAGTTTGGGGGGCAAAAGAAATACCAAACAGTGGTGCAATAGTCATATCTCCTCGCCAATGCTGCGGTCTGAATAGCCGCCCCGTATGTAAGAATGAGAGCATCCGGTAGATTCTCCAAATAATCCTTCGTGCCTCCATCTGAATGCCCCTATGCTTCGCATCATTCCTCTCAGTCCAAAGAAACCAAAAAATCAATAGAGGAATAATGGTGCGAATGTGACCCAGCCTCACATGACACCCTGAATATCTCCAATGCTGGAATCTCTGCCTGACATCCTCATCCTGAATCATGGTTATCCGGAAAATATTCCCAAAGTGGCTCCAAACCTGATCTGAAATCGAACTTCCAGTAAAGATATTTGTAAGAGTCTCAATCTGTGCGCAGCACTGACACCGAGAAGCCAAGTGACAAGCAATCCGCTTCTGAATAACCGTGTCAACGGGGATGAGCCCCTGCCATAGTCTCCAAATGAAAAAAGAAACGGTGACAGGCAGTACAGAAGTCCACATCAAGCGAAAAGAATCCAGGGTCTGCCTCCCTGTCCGGACCAACTGCCAAGCAGACTTGGTAGCAAATCTACCATCTGATGTATCCCTCCAAACAATCTGATCAGGGGCATCAACACACAATGGAATCGCCCCAATCTGCTCTGCCATAACCGGTGGAAGGATCTGAAGGAGCCTGTCTATATCCCAACCAGCGACATCAAAAAATTCATACACCCTCTCCGATGTATGGAGCCTATCAGGAAAACGTGCAGCCAAAGTAGTGTCCCCCATCCAACAATCATGCCAAAAGAATATCTGTCCAGCTCCAAGGTGCCACGCAATATGTGGCTCAGCCTGCGAACACGCCCTCTTCAACCTCTTCCATGTAGGGGAGGCTGAGTGTGGAATAGCAGCAAAGGAGGGATGCGTCCCCACACAATATTTGCCCAGTAGAAACTGAGCCCAAAGAGATCTCTGAGAGCGAAAGAGCCACCAAAGCTTCAACGAGAAAGCATCAGCACTGTCCTGAAGTCTCCTGAAGCCAAGTCCCCCCTCATCAGTAGGAAGGCATAGATCCTTCCATCTCCGCCAGTGTAATCTATGTGCATGGTCCCTGGAATCCCAAAGGAAACGTGCAAAGATGCTCTCGATTTTCTTCAGAACAGCCTTAGGAGGCTGTAGGATCTGAAGGAGGTATAATGGGAGAGAGCCGAGGACTGATCTAACCAAAGTAATGCGTCCTCCAGGGGAAAGCAATCGTGATGCCCACCCAGAAATCCTGCTCCTGACCTTCTGAATAAGGTCATCATAAAGAAAGGATCGCTTGGCCCCCTTATATAAAGGGACCCCCAAATAAGTGAACGGCTGCTGCTGGTGTCTGAAACCCGTGAGGTGCTCGAGCCGTCTTATCTGACTAGTAGACGCCCATCTGGGGAGGATAAGTCCACTCTTATCCCTGTTCACCAACTGGCCAGAAACCCCCTCATAATGCTCCAAACAGTCAAGTACCCTACTGATAGACTGTTTCTGGCCGTTGGAAAAGATGATCATATCATCAGCAAATGACAAATGCGAAATAGTAATGGCACCTCCATGTCGAAAAGCCATACTGGGGAACCTCTCAAACTGTACTGTGAGAAGACGTGAGAAGTAATCCGCAGCAATAATGAAAAGAGATGGCGATATAGGATCTCCCTGCCTAAGACCCCTCGAAGAAGGAAAGAAGCCACATGGGCGCCCATTAAGGAGTACCGAGAACATACAGCCGGAAATACATCTCCTGATCCTATCAATCCACAACTGATCAAAGCCAAAGCTCTCCAGCACAGAGTAGAGGAATCCCCAGTCCATGCGATCATATGCTTTAGCCATATCAAGCTTCAGCATAGTATTGCCTCCTCTAACTTTATCATCCAAAGTATATAGGAGCTCCTGAGTCAATAAGACATTATCCCCAATAAGCCTACCAGGGATAAAACCACTCTGCTGAGGAGAGATAATACGAGACAGTAGCAAGCTGAGTCTGGTGTTCAGAAGCTTAGTGATGAGCTTATTGATCACTGTGCACAAGCTGATAGGTCTAAAATCAGTCGACCTACAGGCTCCATCCCTCTTAGGGACCAGAACAATAGAGGTAGCAGCGAATCCCCTAGGCAAAACTCCACCCTCAAAGAAATCCATGACTGCACTGGCAACATCATCCCTAATAATATCCCAACACTTCTGAAAGAACAATGATGAGAAACCATCTGGACCTGCGACACTGTCAGAATCAATGCTGAATACTGCCTCCCGTATCTCATCAATCGAAGGGGGGCGGTTTAGTGCCATATTGTCCTCATCCGTCACAAGTCTGGGTATAATGTCAGTGCGAATGGCCTCCACAGGCTGCGAAGAAGAAGACAGTAAATCCTGGAAAAAAGAAATAGCAGAAGCCTGAATATCCTCAGCAGCAGATAGGACCTCCCCAGACTGGCTTGTAATAGATCTAATACGTGATCTAATCCGGCGTCCTTGAACCATCGCATGGAAGTATCGAGTGTTGTGATCACCCTCACACACCCAGCGTGAACCGGCCTTCTGCTTCCAAAATCCCTCCTCAATATCCAAGGTCCGGTTCAGAGCAGCCTGTGCCTGATGCAGAGAGTCATGACGCTCAGGCGTAGGGTCCAAATCATAATCAATCTCCAGCTCCTCAACCCTGCGCTCAGCATCCCTCACCCTCTGGAACACATCCCCGAAAACATGTCGATTCCACCAGCGAAGCCCCTGTTTCAGCCTGAAAAACTTTTCCCAGAGAGCAGCCATACCCGTAAGATGAGTGGGTAATGACCACTTCTGGGAGACAAAGGCTGAAAAATCATGATGTTTGGTCCAAACATTAAGGAACCGAAACGGCCTAGGTCCCAAATCATCCTCGTCGTCCCACTGAAGCAAAAGAGGCGCATGATCGGATGAAGTCCGATTCAGGTGTCTGACAGTAAGCCGATGACAAAATGAAGCCGCTGCCGGATTAATCAAAATCCTGTCCAATCTCTTCCAAACCCGACCATTGGTCCAGGTGTACCTGCTGCCAATGAATCCAGCATCCTCCAAACCACAATCCATCATCATATCTGAGAAAGCTGTAGTACCTCTGTCTCTGGTGTTATGACCCGTACGCTCACCATCGTGAGCAATAATGTTAAAGTCTCCCCCAACTATGCACGGACCATCTACAGTGAGGGAGATGTGGTGAAGACCCGCCCACAAATCCCTCCTACCTGACACCGTGCAAACCGCATACACAGGAGTCAAAAAAATAGGCCGCGACAGTCTGGGATCCTCAACTTTAACGTGCAGATACTGGAGATTATCATCCAATGCAGTAACAGTAGTCGCAGAATTCCAGAAAGCCCAAATCTTCCCTGATGAGTTCTGCGTCCCAGTATCAAAGCGTAGCAAACGTCTGATGTAATCGAAACTCTCCCGAAGAACAAAGGGCTCTAAAATAACCAACAAAAAAACCTGATGAAGCTGAACCAACCTCTTCAGCCGCCTGCGAGTAGCTGAGCTAGCTACGCCCCTCACATTCCAAATGATGACACTCATCGAGACCGAGAGCGTGAGGTATCCAATGACCGACTCCTGGTCGTCATCCGAGTAGGTGGAAATCTGGTGTCAACAGTACGCGGGTTTTTCTTCCGAGTGACCGGAATAAACCCATCATCCTCAGTACGCTGAGTAAGACCAACTAAATCATCAGTCGAGGATCTCCGAAAAACACCCTGCTGGTGAACCTCCAACTGGGCAGTACTCTCAGTGTCAGAATGAGTACCAGAATTCGAAGGGACAGATGCCTCCAAATTCTGATGGCAAATAGGAGGAGCCCCAGAAGGGATCGCTGCAATAGTACCAATAGACTGAGCCACACCCTCATCAGAGGCCTGCTGCCTCAAAAGAATATCAGCGAGCAACGGGTCAGAAAAAGAAGCTGGGACACTGATACCCGGAACCGCCACAATAGGTGGCGTCATGGTGAGAGAACTCTGCTGTGGTAAAGACTGAACCACAGGCAAAACAAAAGCTGCTGGAGGATGCTGCTGAGCTACTGTCGAAAAAGGAGTCTGAGTAAAACCTGGCTGAACTGAAGCAGCCAAATCCATAGACTGAACTGCAATAACTGGGCGTGGGATAGTAGAAGCGGTCATCACAGTGGAACTGTGCTGAATGGAGATTCCAGAAGAACTGGGGTTATGCTGGCTGCTGGAAACTCTGGGTACTGCCATCCACTGTCTAGGCTGATCCTCAGTCAAAATCCCCTTACCCTTATTCTTCACCTTATCAACAGCCTTTAGAGGGGGGGCAGAAGTAATAGTAATAGGAGCAGTGGAAACTGAAGAAGAAGACGGAGGAGCAGAAGCAACAACATGAGGTCTACCAAGCAAGCATTTATCAACACTGTGACCCAAATGCCTGCATCGACTGCAAAATATCGGCTTCTTATCATAAACAACAGGCTGCCAATACCCCGGATATTTCTCTCGCTGAATCCATATGCGGTCCGGAAGAGCAAAGGACAGATCAACCTCAATGCAAACCCTGGCCTCACTAGGTCTCCTCAAATCAGTAGTGGCCTCATCAATACGTAACGGGGTCCCAATAGCTCGAGATAGAGCAAATAAAGCGCCCTTTGCACGAAAGTGTATGGGCAATAGTGGGAAAGAAACCCAAACAGGAACAATAGGACTTTCATGCGCAGGGTTAAATCCAGGAGTCCATTTGATGGCCCTCATAAGGCACCCATCAATATACCAGGACGGCTTGAGGAAAAGCCGAGCATAATCATCCTCGTGCGATAAATGAATAAGAATGTGGTGTGCATCAATTAAGCCAATGGAAAAATCACCACAGAATCCAAATTTAAGGAAGCTTTCCCGTACCTTAGTGATAGGAGGCTTCCTGTTAATGAATTTGCCAACAAGTGTGAACTTGTATGGCGCAGCCAAAAATTGCTCATCCTCATCATCAAATATAACAGCAGGTTCATTCAAGTGTACTGAGGGGGTCTTAGTAGCAAACCTGTGGAGGAAGGAGTCCGGGGGAGACTGTGTGACTGATGCAAATGATTTATTCTGGCTCCTTTCAGTCTGAGTAATGGATGGCTTTCCAGCCAAAGCAACCGCATATGAAACTTTATTCGGGGCTGGCAATCCTGGAGCTGTAGTAGATGTTACAATAGCACGAGGCAAAGCTGCATTACCACGTGGGGGAGCTCGAGGAGCCAGGGGTTGCCCACGTAGTGGAGGACGCCGAGAATCCCGAGGAGGTGGAGCAACAACTAAAGGAGTATTATCCTTATCCAAATTAATCAAAGGTGCCTTTCCAACAACCTTCGGGGCCTCCAAATCAGTAGGGGCAGGTGTGGAAACTTGGCCTGAGGCTTTAGCAACAAATTTATCAGCCTCGTTGTTCGTGCTCAATGGAACGCTTCCCAATGAAGTTGTACAATGAGGATTAGTTACTAAAGAAGTGACCCCAACCATTTTTCCCTGTTTTGGAGCTGATGGAACAGGATTCATGATCATCTTTGCTGCAGAGAGCACAGAAATCGCTGCCTCGATTTGCGTGCTCGAAGGCAAGAATCCAATTGAAGAGCTACTAACAACATTTGACGAAATGGGGGCCAAACCTGGATAATTTGGGACTACTGAGATCAGTGGTGCTACTGGTTGGCCAAGAATCTGCACAGAATTCCCAAAATTCGTTGCCTCGATTTGCGTGCTAGAAGGCACGAATCCCAATGTAGAGGTACAAACAACATTAGACGAACCCGGGGCCAAAATTGGATGATTTGGGGCTGCTGATATCAGTGGTAATGCTGGTTGGCCGAGATGCTGTCCAGAATTCCCAGAATTCATTGCCTCGAAGTGCGTGCCATTATGCACGATTCCCAATGCATCTTGAATCACAACATTTTTCGAAATTGAAGACATTTCCATGGTTTTCAGGTGTTCTGGAACTGATGGTAAAGGTTTCAGACCGAAATTCGCACCAGAACTATTTGCCTCGAAATTTGTGCCCAAACGCACATTTTCCAATGTAGAATTCACACCACTAGTAACGGAATAAAGAGGATTTGATATCATTCCCATGGTTTGCAGGTGTTCCAGAGCCAATGGTAATGGTTGCGAATTCAGAATCGCACCAGAAATCGCTGCCTCGTTATTCGTGCCAAATTGCACATTTCCCAATGTCATGTTATGTTCAAAAGTAGTGGAATCCGAGACTGCCCTGGGGTAATATGGGGGCTCTGAATCCAATGGCATAGGTCCCAGAATCAGATTCTGATCAGAACAGTACGAATTCGATGGGGCAGCTGCGGGCACGCATCCCAATGCGAGATTTCCGGATGAATCTTGATATGCAGAGACTACTCCAGGGGTTTTTGGACCTTCTGAATCCATTGGAAGTGAAATCGCAGCCTGAAACATAGTAGAATTGCATGAACTAGAAACCCCTAAATCCGAACCTAGGGTTTGGCATTCAACCCTAGGCGCCGTAAACCGAGGTTGGGGCTGTTGGAGGCTGACTTGGGGGTTATGCAGGGGTGGAAAATGACCACCATGATGAGGCGCTGCTGAGAACGGTGGTCCGCGACCATGGGGGTCTCGTCCGGCGTCGGAAAATTGAGGGGGAGGGTTCGGTTGAAATGTATGAAAATGGATGATTTGGGGCTGATTTTGGGTGTAAACGGATTGGTGGTTTGGTGGTAGAGAATGGGAGGCGTTTCCGGCGATGTTGGGAGGCGGGTCCGGGGGTTTGGCCGGCGGCAAGGCGTCGTTCGAGGAGGAAGGTGGCGGGTGCGCCATGGAGGGTCCGAAATCGCCCTAGGGGTAGAGAGAAAACGGCGGTTTTTTTGGTTTAGGGTTTAGGGTTTAGGGGTTAGGGTTTAGGGTTTAGGGGTTTAGGGTTTAGGGTTTAGGTTTAGGGTTTAGGGTTTTAGGGTTTAGGGTTTTAGGGTTTAGGGTTTAGGGTTTTTTTTTTTTATCAATATCATAATTTTATATCATAGAAAACAAAACGACAAACAAAAGGAGGGGGGCATGAACCTGACCTCCAGCAAATGTAAAGAACAACAGTGAAAAAAGCAAGTAAAAAACAATGTAGGATAAATGTGATCATGGGCATTCCCGGGGGAGGACGCTCATGTGTGGTGTCATGGATCTGGTCATTCTGCCCTGGTAACTGTCCTCATCATAGAAACTTGAGTAAAGGTCTGTGTACTCTGGGTCACTACCTGTAGAAGGATGACGACGAGGTCGTGGAGGATCTCTGGTGGCAAGAGGATCACCCACCCATGGGCCATGGGTAGGGCGGAATGCAGGTGCCTCTGATCTCAATATAGGGCCCATGTGTGATGTGGCTGTTGTAGTGACTGAGGGGACCTGTGGTGGAGGTGCTCCAGATGAAGAAGAAGATGGGGAAGCTGATGGCAAGTCTGCCTGAGTATTAAGCATGCAATCTCCTAAACCCATCCCATCAATGTCTTCCTGTATCAGAGCCTTCATCTTATCCTGTCTCGGGGGAGGAACAGGAGTGGATGAAGGTGTGGAAGTCTGATTACAAGAGGGCTTGGCAGGTGGGGGCTCTCCAAAAAGCTTGTGTACCAGATCTTCAATGGAAAATCTCAAGGAGGATGTCATCTTCATGCGGTGTGAACCCTTGAAGTGGTCTAACAGAAGATGCTTGGCCTTAGAGTGCTCTGAACCTAACTCTGCGAGAAGACCCTGAGCGAGAACCTGTGTAGCTGTACCTGCTGACCCGTGTGATGATTGTGCGGTCTCTGCAGAAGGTGGGGAGCTACTGTGTGTAGCTGTGGGAAGTGCCTCTACAACTGGTGCTTGAAAAGAAGGGATGGGAGTTACCTCAATAGGAGTCGGTGTAGCCTCAGTCTGAACCTCTGGTATGATCTCAGGAGTAGAAGTGGGTAACTGAGGAGGTGAAGAGCGAGCCTCTGTGGTAGGCTCAATAACCGGAGGAGGCTCTGTTGTGATCTCAAACGGAGTCTCTGGGATCACCTCTGTAGGTGTGGGTGCTGTCTCAATCACCTGTGGAACCAACTGGGTCACTGGAGGCGCAGGAGTGGAAGTAGTAGGGAAGGAAGAGGGGGCTGCTGAGGCTGGAACCCATCTCTTCTTCTGGATGGGAGGTGGTACTCTGATAGTCGGCGCAGAAGTAGGTGGTGGTGCTGGTGGTGTAGGCTGAGCAGGTGCAGGTGCAGGTGGTGAGTGCCCCATGTTTCTACACCTGAGACAAAATTCTGGTTTCCTATCATAAACAACAGGCTGCCAGTAACCAGGGACTTTCTGTCTCTGAACCCAAATTCGGTCGGGAAGCTCATACTCTAAATCGACCTCAATACAAACCCGAGCTTCACTAGGTCTACGTAGATCAGTAGTTGCCTCATCAATACGGAGTGGGACCCCAATGGTCCTAGCTAGGGCAAACAAGGGCCCTTTGGCTCTAAAGTGAATCGGCAGCAAAGGAAAGGACACCCAAATGGGAACAATAGGGGTCTCGTGCTCTGGACTGAATCCTGATTTCCACTTACTGACCCGCATGAGACATCCCTCAATATGCCAAGATGGCCTCATGAATATTCGTGAATAATCATCCTCATGTGTAAGGTGTAGCAGAATGTGTCGTGCATCAATAAGCCCAATGCTAAAATCACCTTTAAATCCAAATTTATGAAAGCTTTCACGTACCTTAGAGATAGGAGGCTTTCTGTGGATGAATTTCCCAACAAGTGTGAACTTGTAAGGCTCAGCTAGGATGTTCTCATCCTCCTCAGTAAAAGCAACTGCAGGTTCATTCAAATGTAGAAATGGTTCCTTAATAGCGAACCTGTGCAGTGTAGAGTCTGGCGGAGCCTGTGTGACTGATGCAAAGGATTTGTTCTGACTCCTAGCAGCCTGAGTAATCGTGGGACGAGCATTCAATGTGGCTGCGTACGACAATTTTGGAAGAGCCGTGGCAGTTTTCGGAGCAGTTACGGCAGAAACAGGCACAACAGCATTTTTCGGTGGGCCAAGTTTCGGTCGACCGGTCTTTGTTGAGGTCGACCGGACTCGCGACAGCCTTCGGCGGATCATCTCCAAAAATCGATTTTACGGCCAAATTAGGAGTTGGGGAGACCAAACCTGGGGTTTTTGATGCTTCTAAGATGATTGGTGATGCTCCCACGGCCTGATTTTGATCAAAAACATGTGTATTTCCAGATTCAAGCGTATGAACCCCAGTAGCCTCCTTCGTCGAATCTGCCACTTGGAGCGTTTGAATCAGCGAAAACTCTTCATGGACTTGTTCTCCTAGTGTAGGAGAGGTGTCTTGTTGATGAATTGAGCCATGGGTATCGACGGGGAAGGATTTCTCAAATTGGGCATCCGTATGCACGATTTTTTGGCTCGATTTAGGGGCTGTTTTTGGATTTTGAATGGAGGGGATTGTTGTAGATGATATTTCCTCAACATTAGAAACAATTTCCGGCAAAAAAAAACGGTGGTTTGGGTGGTTTGCAAGGTGGTGCCTCCATGGGGGAAAAAAATCCCCTTTTTTCTCCCCAAACCTAGAGAGGGTTTTTTTTTTGGTTTTTGGTTTAGGGTTTGGTTTAGGGTTTAGGGTTTTTTTTTTTTTTTTTTCAATAAACCACACTGAGGTGGCGATTTTTATAGATTTTCAAATATAAAAAGTACAAAGGAGGGGGGACTAGGCCAAAACCCACCGAACAAAACGACAAATAAAAGGAGGGGGGCATGAACCTGACCTCCAGCAAATGCAAAGAACAACAATGAAAAAAGAGCAAGTGAAAAAAGAGCAGAAAATACAATGTAGAGAAGACCCTCATATGCCCTGGTACATGTCCCCTCCATAGTAACGCTCGTAAAGATCTGTGTAGTCTGGTCCATGGGTAGGGCGGAATGCAGGTGCCTCTGATCTCAAGAAAGGACTTATGTGTGATGTGGCTGTTGAAGTGACCGAGGGGACCTGTGGTGGAGGTGCTCCAGATGAAGAAGAAGATGGGGAAGCTGATGGCAAGTCTGCCTGAGTGTTAAGCATGCAATCTCCTAAACCCATCCCATCAATGTCTCCCTGTATCAGAGCCTTCATCTTATCCTGTCTCGGGGGAGGAGCAGGAGTGGATGAAGGTGTGGAAGTCTGATTACAAGAGGGCTTGGCAGGTGGGGGCTCTCCAAAAAGCTTGTGTACCAGATCTTCAATGGAAAATCTCAAGGAGGATGTCATCTTCATGCGGTGTGAGCCCTTGAAGTGGTCTAACAGAAGATGCTTTGCCTTAGAGTGCTCTGAACCTAACTCTGCGAGAAGACCCTGAGCGAGAACCTGTGTAGCTGTACCTGCTGACCCATGTGCTGACTGTGCGGTCTCTGCAGATGGTGGAGAGCTACTGTGTGTGGCTGTGGGAAGTGCCTCAACAACTGGTGCTTGAAAAGAAGGGATGGGAGTTACCTTAATAGGAGCCGGTGTAGCCTCTGTCTGAACCTCTGGTATGATCTCAGCAGTAGGAGTGGGTAACTGAGGAGGTGCAGGGCAAGCCTCTGTGGTAGGCTCAATAACCGGAGGAGGCTCTGATGTGATCTCAAGTGGAGTCTCTGGGATCACCTCTATAGGTGTGGGTGCTGTCTCAATCACCTGTGCAACCAACTGGGTGACTGGAGGCGCAGTAGTGGAAGTAGTGGGGAAGGAAGTGGTAGCTGCTGAGACTGGAGCCCATCTCTTCTTCTGGATGGGAGGTGGAACTCTGATTGCTGGAGCAGCAGTAGGTGGTGGTGCTGGTGGTGTAGGCTGAGCAGGTGCAGGTGCCGGTGCTGGTGGTTTCCCAATCTGACACTGAACATCTGAATGCCCCATGATTCTACACCTGAGACAAAATACTGGCTTCTTATCATAGACAACGGGCTGCCAGTAACCAGGGACTTTCTGTCTCTGAACCCAAATGCGGTCGGGAAGCTCATACTCTAGATCAACCTCAATACAGACCCGAGCTTCACTAGGCCTTCGTAGGTCAGAAGTTGCCTCATCAATGCGAAGTGGGACCCCAATGGTCCTAGCGAGGGCAAACAAGGGCCCTTTGGCTCTAAAGTGGATCGGCAACAAAGGGAAGGACACCCAAATGGGAACAATAGGGGTCTCATGCTCTGGACTGAATCCTGGTGTCCACTTACTGACCCGCATGAGACATCCCTCAATATGCCATGATGGCTTCAGGAATATACGTGTATAATCATCCTCATGTGTAAGGTGTAGCAGAATGTGGCGTGCATCAATAAGCCCAATGCTAAAATCACCTTGAAAACCAAATCTATGAAAGCTATCACGTACCTTAGAGATAGGAGGCTTTCTGTGGATGAATTTCCCTACAAGTGTGAACTTGTAAGGCTCGGCAAGGATATTCTCATCCTCCTCAGTAAAAGTAACTGCAGGTTCATTCAAATGTAGAAATGGTTCCTTAATAGCGAACCTGTGCTGTGTAGAATCAGGTGGAGCCTGTGTAACTGATGCAAATGATTTGTTCTGGCTCCTAGCTACCTGAGAAATGGTGGGCCGAGCATTCAATGTAGCTGCGTACGACAATTTCGGAAGAGCCGGCGCAGTTTTCGGAGCAGGAACGGCAGAAACAGCAGCAGCAGTATTTTTCAATCGGCCAAGTTCCGGTTGACCGTTGATCGTTGACCATTGACCGTTGACCGTTGACCGGTCAACCGGTCAACGGTGCGGTCGACCGCAATTTTTGGACCGGTCGACCGGTCTTTGTGGAGGTCGACCGGTCAACGGTTTAGGGTTTAGGGTTTGGGGTTTGGGGTTTGGGGTTTGGGGTTTCGGGATTCGGGTTTCAGGTTTGGGGTTTCGGGGTTTCGGGTTTGGGGATTGGGTTTTGGGGTTTCGGGTTTCGGGTTCGGGGTTCGGGTTTAGGGTTTAGGGTTTAGGGTTTAGGGTTTATTTTAGGGTTTTTTTAGGGTTTAGGGTTTAGGGTTTAGGGTTTGGGGTTTGGGGTTTGGGGTTTAGGGTTGGGGTTTTAGGGTTTAGGGTTTAGGGTTTGGGGTTTGGGGTTTAGGGTTGGGGTTTGGGGTTTGGGGTTTGGGGTTGGGGTTTGGGGTTTAGGGTTTGGGGTTTCGGTTTGGGGTTTGGGGTTTGGGGTTTGGGGTTTGGGGTTGGGGTTTGGGGTTTGGGGTTTGGGGTTTAGGGTTTAGGGTTTAGGGTTTGGGGTTTGGGGTTTGGGGTTTGGGGTTTAGGGTTTAGGGTTAAGGGTTTAGGGTTTAGGGTTAGGGTTTAGGGTTTGGGGTTTGGGGTTTAGGTTTAGGGGTTTAGGGTTAGGGTTTAGGGTTTAGGGTTTAGGGTTTAGGGGTTTGGGGTTAGGGTTTGGGGTTTGGGGTTTGGGGTTTAGGGTTTAAGGTTTAGGGTTTAGGGTTTTTTTTTTTAGGGTTTTTTTTTAGGGTTTTTTAGGGTTTTTTAGGGTTTAGGGTTTAGGGTTCAGGGTTCAGGGTTCAGGGTTCAGGGTTTTTTTTTTTTTTTTTTTTTTTTTTTTTTTTTTTTTTTTTAAGCAATACCACTAGTGTGGCTTATTTTATATCATAAAATGCGAAAAACATAAAAAGGAGGGGGGCATAGACCTGACCTCCAATAAATGTAAAGTACGACAATGGAAATAGCAAATGATACAAGAAATGGGAAAAACAGTGAAGAATAACTGTGATCATGGATATTCCCGGGGGTGGACCCTCATGTGCGTCATAGATCTGGTCATGCGCCTGGTCTGGTACATATCCGGGTCATAGTAATCCGTGTAGTCCTCTGTGTGCTCTGGATCACTTCCTGGTGAAGTATGACGTCTAGGTCATGGAGCATCTCTGATGGCAAGAGGATCACCCACCCATGGACCATGGGTAGGGCAGAATGAAGGTGCCTCTGATCTCAAATTAGGACTCATATGTGATGTGGCTGAACCAGTGACTGAAGGGACCTGTGGTGTAGGTGCTCCAGAAGAAGATGATGTAGCTGATGGTAAGTCTGCCTCCATATTCTGCATGCAGTCTCCAAGACCCATCCCATCAATGTCACCCTGGATCTGAGCTTTCACCTTGTCCTGTCTTAGGATAGGAGTAGGAGTGGATGAAGGTGTGGATGTCTGAGAACTAGAGGGCTTGGCTGATGAGGGCTCTCCAAAAAGCTTGAGGACCAGATCTTCAATGGCAAATCTCAAGGATGATGTGATCTTCATGCGGTGCTTTGCCTTGAAGTGGTCTAATAGAAGCTGCTTTGCCTTTGAGTGCTCTGAACCTAACTCTGTGAGTAGACCCTGAGCAAGAACCTGTGGAGCTGTACCTGCTGACCCATGAGATGACTGTACGGTCTCTGCAGATGGTGGGGAGCTGGTGTGTGAATGCTCCGCTAAGGTAGGGACTGCCACTGAAATAGGCTGAGTAGATGTAGGAATTATCTGTGTAGTCTCTGTCTCAACCTGTGGTATGATCTCCGTAGTAAGAGCAGGTAACTGGGGAGTCACTGGGATAACCTCTGTAGGTGCAGTACTGAGAGTCGAGACAGCCACAAGAGGTGGTGTCATGGTGAAAGATCGCTGCTGCTGTAATGGATGAACTACTGGTGAAACAATAGCTGTAGGAGTAATCTGCTGAGCAACTGTTGAAGCAAGAGTCTGAATTCGAACTGGCTGAGTTGAAGTAGACAAAGCAACAGATTGAACTGTAGTAAGTGAGCATGGAATGGTGGAGGTGTGCTGAATAGAGATACCAGAAGAACTGGGGCCCTGCTGGCTGCTGGATGATCTAGGCACCGCCACCCACTGTCTGGGTTGATCATCAATCAACATCCCCTTTCCCTTATCCTTCACCCTATCAATAGGTTTCGGAGGAGGGGCAGAAGAAGTAATAACAGGAGCTGCAGGAACAGAACGAGGAGGAAAAGGAGCAAGAGTAGTAGGCCTACCAATCAGACAGTTATCAACATTGTGTCCCAAATGTCTGCAACGGCTACAAAAAACCGGCTTCTTATCATAAACAACATCCTGCCAATATCCCGGATATTTCTGACGCTGAATCCATATGCGGTCCGGAAGAGCAAAAGACAAGTCAATCTCAATGCAAACCCTGGCCTCACTAGGCCTCCTCAAATCAGTAGTGGCCTCGTCAATGCGCAACGGCGTCCCAATAGCCTGAGCTAAAGCGAATAGAGCACCCTTGGCACGAAAATGTATGGGTAGTAATGGAAAAGATACCCAAACGGGGACAATAGGGCTCTCATGAGCAGGGTTAAAAGCAGGAGTCCACTTGGTGACCCTCATAAGGCATCCGTCAATATACCACGAAGGCTTGAGGAAGAGTCGTGCATAATCATCCTCATGATACAAGTGAATAAGGATATGGTGTGCATCAATAAGACCAATAGAAAATTCACCACAAAACCCAAATTTAAGGGAGCACTCACGAATCTTATTGATAGGGGGCTTCCTATTCATAAACTTACCAACAAGTGTGAACTTGTATGGTGCAGCTAGAAACTGCTCATCCACATCGTCAAAAATAACAGCAGGTTCATTCAAGTGTAATGAGGGGGTCTTAGTAGCGAACCTGTGGAGAAAGGAATCCGGGGGTGCTTGTGTGACTGATGCAAAGGACTTATTTTGGCTCCGCTCCGCCTGGGTGATAGTTGGCTTTCCGGCCAAGGCAACTGCATAAGATATCTTATTCTGAGCCGAAGCCCCAGGAGCTGTAGAAGGAGTCTCAGCAGTACGAGGAGGGCGATTCACCAAAGGAGCCTTTACAAGAGGCTTAGGAGCTACCTTACTAGTAGGAACAGGCCTGGGAACTTCAGTTGAGGCGGTAGGAAGAGATTTAACAGTCTCTTTTTGCGTGCTAGAAGACACACTTCCCAAAGTAGTGGAACCGGGAGGATTAGTTACCAAAGGGGTAACTCCAACCATTTGCTGCTGTTCTGGAGCTGATGGTGTTGGGAACCTGGGTTGCTCTACTCACAAAAATTGATTTCTTGTGATAGATCATCCCGTTACAGGATTTTCTGTTCTATGTATTCAACTTGGAATAAATAATTTCGTGCACACAAAAGGAAAGAGATATTACCCTTGTAGCGTGCTTTACAATAATCTCTTTTCGCTGCTTCTTGATTTCACCAAAGCTTCAAACCCTCAAGTTTTCCTCGGTGTTCTCCAATGGCAGTTGTACAGGTGTGTGGTCACCTTTCTCAAGATCTAGGTTAAACTAGGATTAGGGTTTCTTTGTAAAGAGGAAACACACACTACACACTTTAGTGTGTGTCTCGCCACTTTTTCAATTTGGTTAAGAAAAATAGTCTTGGGAGACTATTTGTAATATCTTTACACTCCAAAACCCTACCAGGCCTAGTACCATAACCCAGGCCCATTTCTGCACAACCCAATACAGGTAATAAGCATGTATAAACCCATTATAGTGAAGCCACCGAGGGAACCTGATCGGACCCAATTAAACTAAGCTCCAATAAATTAATTATGACCCGATCAACTCTTGATCAGTCAAAATTAATTTATTAATCACGTTCTATTCCACTAAAAGAACGAGATTGCACTCTTAGTAGAATTGAAATTACTGAAACAATTAATCAATAATTATATCCTCTGACTTATCGTTCTTACATGTTACCCCCGTCGATCAACTCGAATATTCGGAGCAAGTTAAAATGACCAAAATGCCCTTCTTCGAATATTCATAAATTCTCAACTCTCATCTTCTATCTGACAGTTTGATGCGATCCCATCACATCATACAATTCAACAGTCACTGTAGAATTACTGAGCTCAGATTCAACTGTCCACTAGAAGAACCAGTGAGATTATGATCATACCTAAAAGGTGACGGATTCCATAATACGAATATATGTTCCTCGTTAGTTCACTTTAATTCCCAGTGGTGCAACTGGTTGAACGAGATTCTGCCCAGAATTCCCAGAAATCGCTGCCTTGAAGTGCGTGCCATTATGCACGATTCCCAATGCATCATGAACCACGACATTTTCCGGAATTGATGACATTTCCATGGTTTTCAGGTGCTCTGGGACTGATTCTGGTGGTCTCAGACCCAAATTCGCAGCAGAGCCCTCTGCCTCGATATGTGTGCCAAATGGCACGTTTCCCAATGCAGAACTACGCTCAAAATTAGTTGAATCCGAGGCTACCCTGGGGTAATATGGGGGCTCTGAATCCAATGGCGCAGGTCTCAAAACCAGATTCTGATCAGAATAGTACGTAATTGTAGGGGCAGCTGCGGGCACGATTCCCAATGTTTGGTTGCCGGATGAATTGGAAGGAGAGGGGGTTACCCCAGGGGTTTTTGGGTGTTCTGAAGTCGATGGAATCATTACCGGGACCTGAATCAATCTGGAACACCCTGAAATTGGAATCCCTAAAATCGGACCTAGGGTTTCACTATAAACCCTAGGCGCCGCAATTGAGTGTGGGGGCTGTTGGAGGATTAATTGTGGCTGGTTAGAGGGAAACGGTGGTACGGCTGGGTGAGGGGAAGGAGATGGTGGTGGTGGACCGCCGGAAATGGTCCTGACGGTGGCGGAAAGTGGGTTGGATGGGCACGGGTTAAGAAGGCTAATGAGGGGCTGATTTTGGGCAATTGAAGGCTGGATATTTGGTGGAATTGGACATGGATTGGATGGTTGGAAAGAGCTTGAGAAGCCTCCGGTAGGGATGGAGGAATCCGGCGACGTCACCACCGGATCCGGTGGTTTTGGCATGGGCGGCGGTTAGGGCATGAAAAATCGCCAAAATCGCCAAAGGGGGAGAGAGAATCCGGTTTGGTTTAGGGTTTAGGGTTTAGGGTTTTGTTCAGGGTTCAGGGTTCAGGGTTCAGGGTTCAGGGTTCAGGGTTCAGGGTTCAGGGTTCAGGGTTCAGGGTTTTAGGGTTTTAGGGTTTAGGGTTTAGGGTTTAGGGTTTAGGTTTTAGGGTTTTAGGGTTTAGGGTTTAGGGTTTTAGGGTTTAGGGTTTAGGGTTTAGGGTTTAGGGTTTAGGGTTTAGGGTTTAGGGTTTTTTTTTTTTTTTTTGACCAAGAAAGAGTTTGAATTCGTATATTTCACAGCCATAACCCGAGCTGAGCATTCAAATTGACTGGAAACAGGCTTAACTGTCCCCATACAACAAAATCGGAACACAAATTCGAAGTTGAAGAACATACAAGAAGAAAATTGCTGTAATGACGACATTAATATCCGTGCCCTAGTGTGCTGCTTCAACCAATTTCTCTTCATTGTTCTTCTTGCCTCCAGAGAAGAGCTTGTACCCTCCAAAGATAAGCAAACCCCAGCCAGATAAAGAGACAATCACAAAGTGCTCCTCCTTCCACTTGGATGGACTCATCGGGTCTTTCCAGCAATCAACCTTAGCTGGCCCATGGTGATCAGCAGCGCCAGCGAGGCCACGGCGGGCAATTAGAGAGGCAGATCTAGAGGCTGAGCCGGGAGATGACAGCCGAGCGAAGGTTGCAGCTCGGCGCGCCGTCATTGCAGCCAATGAAGTAGCCATTGCTTTGTGTCTCTTCTTTCCAACAAGAGTAAAGGGTTTGCGGTTTAGGGTTTAGGGTTTAGGGTTTAGGGTTTAGGGTTTAGGGTTTTTTTTTTTTTTTTAAGCAATACCACTAGTGTGGCTTATTTTATATCATAAAATGCGAAAAACATAAAAAGGAGGGGGGCATAGACCTGACCTCCAATAAATGTAAAGTACGACAATGGAAATAGCAAATGATACAAGAAATGGTAAAAACAGTGAAGAATAACTGTGATCATGGATATTCCCGGGGGTGGACCCTCATGTGCGTCATAGATCTGGTCATGCGCCTGGTCTGGTACATATCCGGGTCATAGTAATCCGTGTAGTCCTCTGTGTGCTCTGGATCACTTCCTGGTGAAGTATGACGTCTAGGTCGTGGAGCATCTCTGATGGCAAGAGGATCACCCACCCATGGACCATGGGTAGGGCAGAATGAAGGTGCCTCTGATCTCAAATTAGGACTCATATGTGATGTGGCTGAACCAGTGACTGAAGGGACCTGTGGTGTAGGTGCTCCAGAAGAAGATGATGTAACTGATGGTAAGTCTGCCTCCATATTCTGCATGCAGTCTCCAAGACCCATCCCATCAATGTCACCCTGGATCTGAGCTTTCACCTTGTCCTGTCTTAGGATAGGAGTAGGAGTGGATGAAGGTGTGGATGTCTGAGAACTAGAGGGCTTGGCTGATGAGGGCTCTCCAAAAAGCTTGAGGACCAGATCTTCAATGGCAAATCTCAAGGATGATGTGATCTTCATGCGGTGCTTTGCCTTGAAGTGGTCTAATAGAAGCTGCTTTGCCTTTGAGTGCTCTGAACCTAACTCTGTGAGTAGACCCTGAGCAAGAACCTGTGGAGCTGTACCTGCTGACCCATGAGATGACTGTACGGTCTCTGCAGATGGTGGGGGGCTGGTGTGTGAATGCTCCGCTAAGGTAGGGACTGCCACTGAAATAGGCTGAGTAGATGTAGGAATTATCTGTGTAGTCTCTGTCTCAACCTGTGGTATGATCTCCGTAGTAAGAGCAGGTAACTGGGGAGTCACTGGGATAACCTCTGTAGGTGCAGTACTGAGAGTCGAGACAGCCACAAGAGGTGGTGTCATGGTGAAAGATCGCTGCTGCTGTAATGGATGAACTACTGGTGAAACAATAGCTGTAGGAGTAATCTGCTGAGCAACTGTTGAAGCAAGAGTCTGAATACGAACTGGCTGAGTTGAAGTAGACAAAGCAATAGATTGAACTGTAGTAAGTGAGCATGGAATGGTGGAGGTGTGCTGAATAGAGATACCAGAAGAACTGGGGCCCTGCTGGCTGCTGGATGATCTAGGCACCGCCACCCACTGTCTGGGATGATCATCAATCAACATCCCCTTTCCCTTATCCTTCACCCTATCAACAGGTTTCGGAGGAGGGGCAGAAGAAGTAATAACAGGAGCTGCAGGAACAGAACGAGGAGGAAAAGGAGCAAGAGTAGTAGGCCTACCAATCAGACAGTTATCAACATTGTGTCCCAAATGTCTGCAACGGCTACAAAAAACCGGCTTCTTATCATAAACAACATCCTGCCAATATCCCGGATATTTCTGACGCTGAATCCATATGCGGTCCGGAAGAGCAAAAGACAAGTCAATCTCAATGCAAACCCTGGCCTCACTAGGCCTCCTCAAATCAGTAGTGGCCTCGTCAATGCGCAACGGCGTCCCAATAGCCTGAGCTAAAGCGAATAGAGCACCCTTGGCACGAAAATGTATGGGTAGTAATGGAAAAGATACCCAAACGGGGACAATAGGGCTCTCATGAGCAGGGTTAAAAGCAGGAGTCCACTTGGTGACCCTCATAAGGCATCCGTCAATATACCACGAAGGCTTGAGGAAGAGTCGTGCATAATCATCCTCATGATACAAGTGAATAAGGATATGGTGTGCATCAATAAGACCAATAGAAAATTCACCACAAAACCCAAATTTAAGGAAGCACTCACGAATCTTATTGATAGGGGGCTTCCTATTCATAAACTTACCAACAAGTGTGAACTTGTATGGTGCAGCTAGAAACTGCTCATCCACATCGTCAAAAATAACAGCAGGTTCATTCAAGTGTAATGAGGGGGTCTTAGTAGCGAACCTGTGGAGAAAGGAATCCGGGGGTGCTTGTGTGACTGATGCAAAGGACTTATTTTGGCTCCGCTCCGCCTGGGTGATAGTTGGCTTTCCGGCCAAGGCAACTGCATAAGATATCTTATTCTGAGCCGAAGCCCCAGGAGCTGTAGAAGGAGTCTCAGCAGTACGAGGAGGGCGATTCACCAAAGGAGCCTTTACAAGAGGCTTAGGAGCTACCTTACTAGTAGGAACAGGCCTGGGAACTTCAGTTGAGGCGGTAGGAAGAGATTTAACAGTCTCTTTTTGCGTGCTAGAAGACAAACTTCCCAAAGTAGTGGAACCGGGAGGATTAGTTACCAAAGGGGTAACTCCAACCATTTGCTGCTGTTCTGGAGCTGATGGATCAGGTCCCATGATCAGATTTGCTGCAGAGAGCACCGAAATCGCTGCCTCGATTTGCGTGCTAGAAGGCACGTTTCCCAATGTAGAGCCATTAACCACAGTTGAGGCAACGGGGACCAAGCTTGAGGAATTTTGGGCTTCTGAGAACAGTGGTGCAACTGGTTGAACGAGATTCTGCCCAGAATTCCCAGAAATCGCTGCCTTGAAGTGCGTGCCATTATGCAAGATTCCCAATGCATCATGAACCACGACATTTTCCGGAATTGATGACATTTCCATGGTTTTCAGGTGCTCTGGGACTGATTCTGGTGGTCTCAGACCCAAATTCGCAGCAGAGCCCTCTGCCTCGATATGTGTGCCAAATGGCACGTTTCCCAATGCAGAACTACGCTCAAAATTAGTTGAATCCGAGGCTACCCTGGGGTAATATGGGGGCTCTGAATCCAATGGCGCAGGTCTCAAAACCAGATTCTGATCAGAACAGTACGTAATTGTAGGGGCAGCTGCGGGCACGATTCCCAATGTTTGGTTGCCGGATGAATTGGAAGGAGAGGGGGTTACCCCAGGGGTTTTTGGGTGTTCTGAAGTCGATGGAATCATTACCGGGACCTGAATCAATCTGGAACACCTTGAAATTGGAATCCCTAAAATCGGACCTAGGGTTTCACTATAAACCCTAGGCGCCGCAATTGAGTGTGGGGGCTGTTGGAGGATTAATTGTGGCTGGTTAGAGGGAAACGGTGGCACGGCTGGGTGAGGGGAAGGAGATGGTGGTGGTGGACCGTCGGAAATGGTCCCGACGGTGGCGGAAAGTGGGTTGGATGGGCACGGGTTAAGGAGGCTAATGAGGGGCTGATTTTGGGCAATTGAAGGCTGGATATTTGGTGGAATTGGACATGGATTGGATGGTTGGAAAGGGCTTGAGAAGCCTCCGGTAGGGATGGAGGAATCCGGCGACGTCACCGCCGGATCCGGTGGTTTTGGCATGGGCGGCGGTTAGGGCATGAAAAATCGCCAAAATCGGTTTAGGGTTTAGGGTTTAGGGTTTTTTTTTTTTTTTTTTTTTTTTTTTTTTAAGAGCCGTTCACAGTTTATCCTCGTGCGGGCCAGGAGCTAACATTAAAATGAAATAGTACATGTATGGAGGGGGGCATAGACCTGACCTCCGAGCGAAAGCAAATGTAGCAACTGAATAAAGCAAAATGTAAGAAATAAAAAAAGGGGAAAACATGCCCCAAACAAGAAATAAAAGATGAAACCAAGACTAGAGTCCTCTGAAGCTGGGGAGCCCGTGTCTGTCAATCTGTAGGAGTGCCCTGATGTTACGTGGTAGATCCTGTGGTCCATACTCTCTGTAAGCTCTGAAATCCCATCCCTCAGAAGCAAGCGAGTCAGCAACCTGATTACCCTCACGATAGATGTGGGAGATAGTGCCCCTGTCCATATGAAGAATATTCCTGATCTGTCGAAGAATCCCCTGAATCTGCCAAGGTCCGCCCGTTCTGGTGATACAATGAATAGCCACTGTAGAGTCAGCCTCAATCCAAATAGATGTGATACCCAGTCTGCGAGCAAGAATAATTCCATCAAGGATAGCACGCAGCTCAGCCTCTAATATAAGACAGTCTCCATAGAAAGCTGAGAATGCCCTAACACACTGTCCATCATGGCCCCTGATAATACCCCCTCCACTAGAAAAGCCATCCTTGACGCAACCATCAGTGTTAAGCTTGTAGGCTCCCACTGATGGAGTGCGCCAAAGGACCAAGATAGGAGGTGACGGAGTTTGGGGGGCAAAAGAAATACCAAACAGTGGTGCAATAGTCATATCTCCTCGCCAATGCTGCGGTCTGAATAGCCGCCCCGTATGTAAGAATGAGAGCATCCGGTAGATTCTCCAAATAATCCTTCGTGCCTCCATCTGAATGCCCCTATGCTTCGCATCATTCCTCTCAGTCCAAAGAAACCAAAAAATCAATAGAGGAATAATGGTGCGAATGTGACCCAGCCTCACATGACACCCTGAATATCTCCAATGCTGGAATCTCTGCCTGACATCCTCATCCTGAATCATGGTTATCCGAAAAATATTCCCAAAGTGGCTCCAAACCTGATCTGAAATCGAACTGCCAGTAAAGATATGTGTAAGAGTCTCAATCTGTGCGCAGCACTGACACCGAGAAGCCAAGTGACAAGCAATCCGCTTCTGAATAACCGTGTCAACGGGGATGAGCCCTTGCCATAGTCTCCAAATGAAAAAAGAAACGGTGACAGGCAGTACAGAAGTCCACATCAAGCGAAAAGAATCCAGGGTCTGCCTCCCTGTCCGGACCAACTGCCAAGCAGACTTGGTAGCAAATCTACCATCTGATGTATCCCTCCAAACAATCTGATCAGGGGCATCAACACACAATGGAATCGCCCCAATCTGCTCTGCCATAACCGGTGGAAGGATCTGAAGGAGCCTGTCTATATCCCAACCAGCGACATCAAAAAATTCATACACCCTCTCCGATGTATGGAGCCTATCAGGAAAACGTGCAGCCAAAGTAGTGTCCCCCATCCAACAATCATGCCAAAAGAATATCTGTCCAGCTCCAAGGTGCCACGCAATATGTGGCTCAGCCTGCGAACACGCCCTCTTCAACCTCTTCCATGTAGGGGAGGCTGAGTGTGGAATAGCAGCAAAGGAGGGATGCGTCCCCACACAATATTTGCCCAGTAGAAACTGAGCCCAAAGAGATCTCTGAGAGCGAAAGAGCCACCAAAGCTTCAACGAGAAAGCATCAGCATTGTCCTGAAGTCTCCTGAAGCCAAGTCCCCCCTCATCAGTAGGAAGGCATAGATCCTTCCATCTCCGCCAGTGTAATCTATGTGCATGGTCCCTGGAATCCCAAAGGAAACGTGCAAAGATGCTCTCGATTTTCTTCAGAACAGCCTTAGGAGGCTGTAGGATCTGAAGGAGGTATAATGGGAGAGAGCCGAGGACTGATCTAACCAAAGTAATGCGTCCTCCAGGGGAAAGCAATCGTGATGCCCACCCAGAAATCCTGCTCCTGACCTTCTGAATAAGGTCATCATAAAGAAAGGATCGCTTGGCCCCCTTATATAAAGGGACCCCCAAATAAGTGAACGGCTGCTGCTGGTGTCTGAAACCCGTGAGGTGCTCGAGCCGTCTTATCTGACTAGTAGACGCCCGTCTGGGGAGGATAAGTCCACTCTTATCCCTGTTCACCAACTGGCCAGAAACCCCCTCATAATGCTCCAAACAGTCAAGTACCCTACTGATAGACTGTTTCTGGCCGTTGGAAAAGATGATCATATCATCAGCAAATGACAAATGCGAAATAGTAATGGCACCTCCATGTCGAAAAGCCATACTGGGGAACCTCTCAAACTGTACTGTGAGAAGACGTGAGAAGTAATCCGCAGCAATAATGAAAAGAGATGGCGATATAGGATCTCCCTGCCTAAGACCCCTCGAAGAAGGAAAGAAGCCACATGGGCGCCCATTAAGGAGTACCGAGAACATACAGCCGGAAATACATCTCCTGATCCTATCAATCCACAACTGATCAAAGCCAAAGCTCTCCAGCACAGAGTAGAGGAATCCCCAGTCCATGCGATCATATGCTTTAGCCATATCAAGCTTCAGCATAGTATTGCCTCCTCTAACTTTATCATCCAAAGTATATAGGAGCTCCTGAGTCAATAAGACATTATCCCCAATAAGCCTACCAGGGATAAAACCACTCTGCTGAGGAGAGATAATACGAGACAGTAGCAAGCTGAGTCTGGTGTTCAGAAGCTTAGTGATGAGCTTATTGAACACTGTGCACAAGCTGATAGGTCTAAAATCAGTCCACCTACAGGCTCCATCCCTCTTAGGGACCAGAACAATAAAGGTAGCAGCGAATCCCCTAGGCAAAACTCCACCCTCAAAGAAATCCATGACTGCACTGGCAACATCATCCCTAATAATATCCCAACACTTCTGAAAGAACAATGATGAGAAACCATCTGGACCTGCGACACTGTCAGAATCAATGCTGAATACTGCCTCCCGTATCTCATCAATCGAAGGGGGGCGGTTTAGTGCCATATTGTCCTCATCCGTCACAAGTCTGGGTATAATGTCAGTGCGAATGGCCTCCACAGGCTGCGAAGAAGAAGACAGTAAATCCTGGAAAAAAGAAATAGCAGAAGCCTGAATATCCTCAGCAGCAGATAGGACCTCCCCAGACTGGCTTGTAATAGATCTAATACGTGATCTAATCCGGCGTCCTTGAACCATCGCAAGGAAGTATCGAGTGTTGTGATCACCCTCACACACCCAGCGTGAACCGGCCTTCTGCTTCCAAAATCCCTCCTCAATAGCCAAGGTCCGGTTCAGAGCAGCCTGTGCCTGATGCAGAGAGTCATGACGCTCAGGCGTAGGGTCCAAATCATAATCAATCTCCAGCTCCTCAACCCTGCGCTCAGCATCCCTCACCCTCTGGAACACATCCCCGAAAACATGTCGATTCCACCAGCGAAGCCCCTGTTTCAGCCTGAAAAACTTTTCCCAGAGAGCAGCCATACCCGTAAGATGAGTGGGTAATGACCACTTCTGGGAGACAAAGGCTGAAAAATCATGATGTTTGGTCCAAACATTAAGGAACCGAAACGGCCTAGGTCCCAAATCATCCTCGTCGTCCCACTGAAGCAAAAGAGGCGCATGATCGGATGAAGTCCGATTCAGGTGTCTGACAGTAAGCCGATGACAAAATGAAGCCGCTGCCGGATTAATCAAAATCCTGTCCAATCTCTTCCAAACCCGACCATTGGTCCAGGTGTACCTGCTGCCAATGAATCCAGCATCCTCCAAACCACAATCCATCATCATATCTGAGAAAGCTGTAGTACCTCTGTCTCTGGTGTTATGACCCGTACGCTCACCATCGTGAGCAATAACGTTAAAGTCTCCCCCAACTATCCACGGACCATCCACAGTGAGGGAGATGTGGTGAAGACCCTCCCACAAATCCCTCCTACCTGACACCGTGCAAACCGCATACACAGGAGTCAAAAAAATAGGCCGCGACAGTCTGGGATCCTCAACTTTAACGTGCAGATACTGGAGATTATCATCCAATGCAGTAACAGTAGTCGCAGAATTCCAGAAAGCCCAAATCTTCCCTGATGAGTTCTGCGTCCCAGTATCAAAGCGTAGCAAACGTCTGATGTAATCGAAACTCTCCCGAAGAACAAAGGGCTCTAAAATAACCAACAAAAAAACCTGATGAAGCTGAACCAACCTCTTCAGCCGCCTGCGAGTAGCTGAGCTAGCTACACCCCTCACATTCCAAATGATGACACTCATCGAGACCGAGAGCGTGAGGTATCCAATGACCGACTCCTGGTCGTCATCCGAGTAGGTGGAAATCTGGTGTCAACAGTACGCGGGTTTTTCTTCCGAGTGACCGGAATAAACCCATCATCCTCAGTACGCTGAGTAAGACCAACTAAATCATCAGTCGAGGATCTCCGAAAAACACCCTGCTGGTGAACCTCCAACTGGGCAGTACTCTCAGTGTCAGAATGAGTACCAGAATTCGAAGGGACAGATGCCTCCAAATTCTGATGGCAAATAGGAGGAGCCCCAGAAGGGATCCCTGCAATAGTACCAATAGACTGAGCCACACCCTCATCAGAGGCCTGCTGCCTCAAAAGAATATCAGCGAGCAACGGGTCAGAAAAAGAAGCTGGGACACTGATACCCGGAACCGCCACAATAGGTGGCGTCATGGTGAGAGAACTCTGCTGTGGTAAAGACTGAACCACAGGCAAAACAAAAGCTGCTGGAGGATGCTGCTGAGCTACTGTCGAAAAAGGAGTCTGAGTAAAACCTGGCTGAACTGAAGCAGCCAAATCCATAGACCGAACTGCAATAACTGGGCGTGGGATAGTAGAAGCGGTCATCACAGTGGAACTGTGCTGAATGGAGATTCCAGAAGAACTGGGGTTATGCTGGCTGCTGGAAACTCTGGGTACTGCCATCCACTGTCTAGGCTGATCCTCAGTCAAAATCCCCTTACCCTTATTCTTCACCTTATCAACAGCCTTTAGAGGGGGGGCAGAAGTAATAGTAATAGGAGCAGTGGAAACTGAAGAAGAAGACGGAGGAGCAGAAGCAACAACATGAGGTCTACCAAGCAAGCATTTATCAACACTGTGACCCAAATGCCTGCATCGACTGCAAAATATCGGCTTCTTATCATAAACAACAGGCTGCCAATACCCCGGATATTTCTCTCGCTGAATCCATATGCGGTCCGGAAGAGCAAAGGACAGATCAACCTCAATGCAAACCCTGGCCTCACTAGGTCTCCTCAAATCAGTAGTGGCCTCATCAATACGTAACGGGGTCCCAATAGCTCGAGATAGAGCAAATAAAGCGCCCTTTGCACGAAAGTGTATGGGCAATAGTGGGAAAGAAACCCAAACAGGAACAATAGGACTTTCATGCGCAGGGTTAAATCCAGGAGTCCATTTGATGGCCCTCATAAGGCACCCATCAATATACCAGGACGGCTTGAGGAAAAGCCGAGCATAATCATCCTCGTGCGATAAATGAATAAGAATGTGGTGTGCATCAATTAAGCCAATGGAAAAATCACCACAGAATCCAAATTTAAGGAAGCTTTCCCGTACCTTAGTGATAGGAGGCTTCCTGTTAATGAATTTGCCAACAAGTGTGAACTTGTATGGCGCAGCCAAAAATTGCTCATCCTCATCATCAAATATAACAGCAGGTTCATTCAAGTGTACTGAGGGGGTCTTAGTAGCAAACCTGTGGAGGAAGGAGTCCGGGGGAGACTGTGTGACTGATGCAAATGATTTATTCTGGCTCCTTTCAGTCTGAGTAATGGATGGCTTTCCAGCCAAAGCAACCGCATATGAAACTTTATTCGGGGCTGGCAATCCTGGAGCTGTAGTAGATGTTACAATAGCACGAGGCAAAGCTGCATTACCACGTGGGGGAGCTCGAGGAGCCAGGGGTTGCCCACGTAGAGGAGGACGCCGAGAATCCCGAGGAGTTGGAGCAACAACTAAAGGAGTATTATCCTTATCCAAATTAATCAAAGGTGCCTTTCCAACAACCTTCGGGGCCTCCAAATCAGTAGGGGCAGGTGTGGAAACTTGGCCTGAGGCTTTAGCAACAAATTTATCAGCCTCGTTGTTCGTGCTCAATGGAACGCTTCCCAATGAAGTTGTACAATGAGGATTAGTTACTAAAGAAGTGACCCCAACCATTTTTCCCTGTTTTGGAGCTGATGGAACAGGATTCATGATCATCTTTGCTGCAGAGAGCACAGAAATCGCTGCCTCGATTTGCGTGCTCGAAGGCACGAATCCAATTGAAGAGCTACTAACAACATTTGACGAAATGGGGGCCAAACCTGGATAATTTGGGGCTGCTGAGATCAGTGGTGCTACTGGTTGGCCAAGAATCTGCACAGAATTCCCAAAATTCGTTGCCTCGATTTGCGTGCTAGAAGGCACGAATCCCAATGTAGAGGTACAAACAACATTAGACGAACCCGGGGCCAAAATTGGATGATTTGGGGCTGCTGATATCAGTGGTAATGCTGGTTGGCCGAGATGCTGTCCAGAATTCCCAGAATTCATTGCCTCGAAGTGCGTGCCATTATGCACGATTCCCAATGCATCTTGAATCACAACATTTTTCGAAATTGAAGACATTTCCATGGTTTTCAGGTGTTCTGGAACTGATGGTAAAGGTTTCAGACCCAAATTCGCACCAGAACTATTTTCCTCGAAATTTGTGCCCAAACGCACATTTTCCAATGTAGAATTCACACCACTAGTAACGGAATAAAGAGGATTTGATATCATTCCTATGGTTTGCAGGTGTTCCAGAGCCAATGGTAATGGTTTCGAATTCAGAATCGCACCAGAAATCGCTGCCTCGTTATTCGTGCCAAATTGCACATTTCCCAATGTCATGTTATGTTCAAAAGTAGTGGAATCCGAGACTGCCCTGGGGTAATATGGGGGCTCTGAATCCAATGGCATAGGTCCCAGAATCAGATTCTGATCAGAACAGTACGAATTCGATGGGGCAGCTGCGGGCACGCATCCCAATGCGAGATTTCCGGATGAATCTTGATATGCAGAGACTACTCCAGGGGTTTTTGGACCTTCTGAATCCATTGGAAGTGAAATCGCAGCCTGAAACATAGTAGAATTGCATGAACTAGAAACCCCTAAATCCGAACCTAGGGTTTGGCATTCAACCCTAGGCGCCGCAAACCGAGGTTGGGGCTGTTGGGGGCTGACTTGGGGGTTATGCAGGGGTGGAAAATGACCACCATGATGAGGCGCTGCTGAGAACGGTGGTCCGCGACCATGGGGGTCTCGTCCGGCGCCGGAAAATTGAGGGGGAGGGTTCGGTTGAAATGTATGAAAATGGATGATTTGGGGCTGATTTTGGGTGTAAACGGATTGGTGGTTTGGTGGTAGAGAATGGGAGGCGTTTTCGGCGATGTTGGGAGGCGGGTCCGGGGGTTTGGCCGGCGGCAAGGCGTCGTTCGAGGAGGAAGGTGGCGGGTGCGCCATGAAGGGTCCGAAATCGCCCTAGGGGTAGAGAGAAAACGGCGGTTTTTTGGTTTAGGGTTTAGGGTTTTGGTTTAGGGTTTAGGGTTTAGGGTTTAGGGTTTTTTTTTTTTTTTTTTTTTTTTTTTTTTTTTTTAGAGCCGTTCACAGTTTATCCTCGTGCGGGCCAGGAGCTAACATTAAAATGAAATAGTACATGTATGGAGGGGGGCATAGACCTGACCTCCGAGCGAAAGCAAATGTAGCAACTGAATAAAGCAAAATGTAAGAAATAAAAAAAGGGGAAAACATGCCCCAAACAAGAAATAAAAGATGAAACCAAGACTAGAGTCCTCTGAAGCTGGGGAGCCCGTGTCTGTCAATCTGTAGGAGTGCCCTGATGTTACGTGGTAGATCCTGTGGTCCATACTCTCTGTAAGCTCTGAAATCCCATCCCTCAGAAGCAAGCGAGTCAGCAACCTGATTACCCTCACGATAAATGTGGGAGATAGTGCCCCTGTCCATATGAAGAATATTCCTGATCTGTCGAAGAATCCCCTGAATCTGCCAAGGTCCGCCCGTTCTGGTGATACAATGAATAGCCACTGTAGAGTCAGCCTCAATCCAAATAGATGTGATACCCAGTCTGCGAGCAAGAATAATTCCATCAAGGATAGCACGCAGCTCAGCCTCTAATATAAGACAGTCTCCATAGAAAGCTGAGAATGCCCTAACACACTGTCCATCATGGCCCCTGATAATACCCCCTCCACTAGAAAAGCCATCCTTGACGCAACCATCAGTGTTAAGCTTGTAGGCTCCCACTGATGGAGTGCGCCAAAGGACCAAGATAGGAAGTGAGGGAGTTTGGGGGGCAAAAGAAATACCAAACAGTGGTGCAATAGTCATATCTCCTCGCCAATGCTGCGGTCTGAATAGCCGCCCCGTATGTAAGAATGAGAGCATCCGGTAGATTCTCCAAATAATCCTTCGTGCCTCCATCTGAATGCCCCTATGCTTCGCATCATTCCTCTCAGTCCAAAGAAACCAAAAAATCAATAGAGGAATAATGGTGCGAATGTGACCCAGCCTCACATGACACCCTGAATATCTCCAATGCTGGAATCTCTGACTGACATCCTCATCCTGAATCATGGTTATCCGAAAAATATTCCCAAAGTGGCTCCAAACCTGATCTGAAATCGAACTGCCAGTAAAGATATGTGTAAGAGTCTCAATCTGTGCGCAGCACTGACACCGAGAAGCCAAGTGACAAGCAATCCGCTTCTGAATAACCGTGTCAACGGGGATGAGCCCTTGCCATAGTCTCCAAATGAAAAAAGAAACGGTGACAGGCAGTACAGAAGTCCACATCAAGCGAAAAGAATCCAGGGTCTGCCTCCCTGTCCGGACCAACTGCCAAGCAGACTTGGTAGCAAATCTACCATCTGATGTATCCCTCCAAACAATCTGATCAGGGGCATCAACACACAATGGAATCGCCCCAATCTGCTCTGCCATAACCGGTGGAAGGATCTGAAGGAGCCTGTCTATATCCCAACCAGCGACATCAAAAAATTCATACACCCTTTCCGATGTATGGAGCCTATCAGGAAAACGTGCAGCCAAAGTAGTGTCCCCCATCCAACAATCATGCCAAAAGAATATCTGTCCAGCTCCAAGGTGCCACGCAATATGTGGCTCAGCCTGCGAACACGCCCTCTTCAACCTCTTCCATGTAGGGGAGGCTGAGTGTGGAATAGCAGCAAAGGAGGGATGCGTCCCCACACAATATTTGCCCAGTAGAAACTGAGCCCAAAGAGATCTCTGAGAGCGAAAGAGCCACCAAAGCTTCAACGAGAAAGCATCAGCATTGTCCTGAAGTCTCCTGAAGCCAAGTCCCCCCTCATCAGTAGGAAGGCATAGATCCTTCCATCTCCGCCAGTGTAATCTATGTGCATGGTCCCTGGAATCCCAAAGGAAACGTGCAAAGATGCTCTCGATTTTCTTCAGAACAGCCTTAGGAGGCTGTAGGATCTGAAGGAGGTATAATGGGAGAGAGCCGAGGACTGATCTAACCAAAGTAATGCGTCCTCCAGGGGAAAGCAATCGTGATGCCCACCCAGAAATCCTGCTCCTGACCTTCTGAATAAGGTCATCATAAAGAAAGGATCGCTTGGCCCCCTTATATAAAGGGACCCCCAAATAAGTGAACGGCTGCTGCTGGTGTCTGAAACCCGTGAGGTGCTCGAGCCGTCTTATCTGACTAGTAGACGCCCGTCTGGGGAGGATAAGTCCACTCTTATCCCTGTTCACCAACTGGCCAGAAACCCCCTCATAATGCTCCAAACAGTCAAGTACCCTACTGATAGACTGTTTCTGGCCGTTGGAAAAGATGATCATATCATCAGCAAATGACAAATGCGAAATAGTAATGGCACCTCCATGTCGAAAAGCCATACTGGGGAACCTCTCAAACTGTACTGTGAGAAGACGTGAGAAGTAATCCGCAGCAATAATGAAAAGAGATGGCGATATAGGATCTCCCTGCCTAAGACCCCTCGAAGAAGGAAAGAAGCCACATGGGCGCCCATTAAGGAGTACCGAGAACATACAGCCGGAAATACATCTCCTGATCCTATCAATCCACAACTGATCAAAGCCAAAGCTCTCCAGCACAGAGTAGAGGAATCCCCAGTCCATGCGATCATATGCTTTAGCCATATCAAGCTTCAGCATAGTATTGCCTCCTCTAACTTTATCATCCAAAGTATATAGGAGCTCCTGAGTCAATAAGACATTATCCCCAATAAGCCTACCAGGGATAAAACCACTCTGCTGAGGAGAGATAATACGAGACAGTAGAAAGCTGAGTCTGGTGTTCAGAAGCTTAGTGATGAGCTTATTGAACACTGTGCACAAGCTGATAGGTCTAAAATCAGTCCACCTACAGGCTCCATCCCTCTTAGGGACCAGAACAATAAAGGTAGCAGCGAATCCCCTAGGCAAAACTCCACCCTCAAAGAAATCCATGACTGCACTGGCAACATCATCCCTAATAATATCCCAACACTTCTGAAAGAACAATGATGAGAAACCATCTGGACCTGCGACACTGTCAGAATCAATGCTGAATACTGCCTCCCGTATCTCATCAATCGAAGGGGGGCGGTTTAGTGCCATATTGTCCTCATCCGTCACAAGTCTGGGTATAATGTCAGTGCGAATGGCCTCCACAGGCTGCGAAGAAGAAGACAGTAAATCCTGGAAAAAAGAAATAGCAGAAGCCTGAATATCCTCAGCAGCAGATAGGACCTCCCCAGACTGGCTTGTAATAGATCTAATACGTGATCTAATCCGGCGTCCTTGAACCATCGCATGGAAGTATCGAGTGTTGTGATCACCCTCACACACCCAGCGTGAACCGGCCTTCTGCTTCCAAAATCCCTCCTCAATAGCCAAGGTCCGGTTCAGAGCAGCCTGTGCCTGATGCAGAGAGTCATGACGCTCAGGCGTAGGGTCCAAATCATAATCAATCTCCAGCTCCTCAACCCTGCGCTCAGCATCCCTCACCCTCTGGAACACATCCCCGAAAACATGTCGATTCCACCAGCGAAGCCCCTGTTTCAGCCTGAAAAACTTTTCCCAGAGAGCAGCCATACCCGTAAGATGAGTGGGTAATGACCACTTCTGGGAGACAAAGGCTGAAAAATCATGATGTTTGGTCCAAACATTAAGGAACCGAAACGGCCTAGGTCCCAAATCATCCTCGTCGTCCCACTGAAGCAAAAGAGGCGCATGATCGGATGAAGTCCGATTCAGGTGTCTGACAGTAAGCCGATGACAAAATGAAGCCGCTGCCGGATTAATCAAAATCCTGTCCAATCTCTTCCAAACCCGACCATTGGTCCAGGTGTACCTGCTGCCAATGAATCCAGCATCCTCCAAACCACAATCCATCATCATATCTGAGAAAGCTGTAGTACCTCTGTCTCTGGTGTTATGACCCGTACGCTCACCATCGTGAGCAATAACGTTAAAGTCTCCCCCAACTATCCACGGACCATCCACAGTGAGGGAGATGTGGTGAAGACCCTCCCACAAATCCCTCCTACCTGACACCGTGCAAACCGCATACACAGGAGTCAAAAAAATAGGCCGCGACAGTCTGGGATCCTCAACTTTAACGTGCAGATACTGGAGATTATCATCCAATGCAGTAACAGTAGTCGCAGAATTCCAGAAAGCCCAAATCTTCCCTGATGAGTTCTGCGTCCCAGTATCAAAGCGTAGCAAACGTCTGATGTAATCGAAACTCTCCCGAAGAACAAAGGGCTCTAAAATAACCAACAAAAAAACCTGATGAAGCTGAACCAACCTCTTCAGCCTCCTGCGAGTAGCTGAGCTAGCTACACCCCTCACATTCCAAATGATGACACTCATCGAGACCGAGAGCGTGAGGTATCCAATGACCGACTCCTGGTCGTCATCCGAGTAGGTGGAAATCTGGTGTCAACAGTACGCGGGGTTTTCTTCCGAGTGACCGGAATAAACCCATCATCCTCAGTACGCTGAGTAAGACCAACTAAATCATCAGTCGAGGATCTCCGAAAAACACCCTGCTGGTGAACCTCCAACTGGGCAGTACTCTCAGTGTCAGAATGAGTACCAGAATTCGAAGGGACAGATGCCTCCAAATTCTGATGGCAAATAGGAGGAGCCCCAGAAGGGATCCCTGCAATAGTACCAATAGACTGAGCCACACCCTCATCAGAGTCCTGCTGCCTCAAAAGAATATCAGCGAGCAACGGGTCAGAAAAAGAAGCTGGGACACTGATACCCGGAACCGCCACAATAGGTGGCGTCATGGTGAGAGAACTCTGCTGTGGTAAAGACTGAACCACAGGCAAAACAAAAGCTGCTGGAGGATGCTGCTGAGCTACTGTCGAAAAAGGAGTCTGAGTAAAACCTGGCTGAACTGAAGCAGCCAAATCCATAGACCGAACTGCAATAACTGGGCGTGGGATAGTAGAAGCGGTCATCACAGTGGAACTGTGCTGAATGGAGATTCCAGAAGAACTGGGGTTATGCTGGCTGCTGGAAACTCTGGGTACTGCCATCCACTGTCTAGGCTGATCCTCAGTCAAAATCCCCTTACCCTTATTCTTCACCTTATCAACAGCCTTTAGAGGGGGGGCAGAAGTAATAGTAATAGGAGCAGTGGAAACTGAAGAAGAAGACGGAGGAGCAGAAGCAACAACATTAGGTCTACCAAGCAAGCATTTATCAACACTGTGACCCAAATGCCTGCATCGACTGCAAAATATCGGCTTCTTATCATAAACAACAGGCTGCCAATACCCCGGATATTTCTCTCGCTGAATCCATATGCGGTCCGGAAGAGCAAAGGACAGATCAACCTCAATGCAAACCCTGGCCTCACTAGGTCTCCTCAAATCAGTAGTGGCCTCATCAATACGTAACGGGGTCCCAATAGCTCGAGATAGAGCAAATAAAGCGCCCTTTGCACGAAAGTGTATGGGCAATAGTGGGAAAGAAACCCAAACAGGAACAATAGGACTTTCATGCGCAGGGTTAAATCCAGGAGTCCATTTGATGGCCCTCATAAGGCACCCATCAATATACCAGGACGGCTTGAGGAAAAGCCGAGCATAATCATCCTCGTGCGATAAATGAATAAGAATGTGGTGTGCATCAATTAAGCCAATGGAAAAATCACCACAGAATCCAAATTTAAGGAAGCTTTCCCGTACCTTAGTGATAGGAGGCTTCCTGTTAATGAATTTGCCAACAAGTGTGAACTTGTATGGCGCAGCCAAAAATTGCTCATCCTCATCATCAAATATAACAGCAGGTTCATTCAAGTGTACTGAGGGGGTCTTAGTAGCAAACCTGTGGAGGAAGGAGTCCGGGGGAGACTGTGTGACTGATGCAAATGATTTATTCTGGCTCCTTTCAGTCTGAGTAATGGATGGCTTTCCAGCCAAAGCAACCGCATATGAAACTTTATTCGGGGCTAGCAATCCTGGAGCTGTAGTAGATGTTACAATAGCACGAGGCAAAGCTGCATTACCACGTGGGGGAGCTCGAGGAGCCAGGGGTTGCCCACGTAGTGGAGGACGCCGAGAATCCCGAGGAGGTGGAGCAACAACTAAAGGAGTATTATCCTTATCCAAATTAATCAAAGGTGCCTTTCCAACAACCTTCGGGGCCTCCAAATCAGTAGGGGCAGGTGTGGAAACTTGGCCTGAGGCTTTAGCAACAAATTTATCAGCCTCGTTGTTCGTGCTCAATGGAACGCTTCCCAATGAAGTTGTACAATGAGGATTAGTTACTAAAGAAGTGACCCCAACCATTTTTCCCTGTTTTGGAGCTGATGGAACAGGATTCATGATCATCTTTGCTGCAGAGAGCACAGAAATCGCTGCCTCGATTTGCGTGCTCGAAGGCACGAATCCAATTGAAGAGCTACTAACAACATTTGACGAAATGGGGGCCAAACCTGGATAATTTGGGGCTGCTGAGATCAGTGGTGCTACTGGTTGGCCAAGAATCTGCACAGAATTCCCAAAATTCGTTGCCTCGATTTGCGTGCTAGAAGGCACGAATCCCAATGTAGAGGTACAAACAACATTAGACGAACCCGGGGCCAAAATTGGATGATTTGGGGCTGCTGATATCAGTGGTAATGCTGGTTGGCCGAGATGCTGTCCAGAATTCCCAGAATTCATTGCCTCGAAGTGCGTGCCATTATGCACGATTCCCAATGCATCTTGAATCACAACATTTTTCGAAATTGAAGACATTTCCATGGTTTTCAGGTGTTCTGGAACTGATGGTAAAGGTTTCAGACCCAAATTCGCACCAGAACTATTTGCCTCGAAATTTGTGCCCAAACGCACATTTTCCAATGTAGAATTCACACCACTAGTAACGGAATAAAGAGGATTTGATATCATTCCTATGGTTTGCAGGTGTTCCAGAGCCAATGGTAATGGTTTCGAATTCAGAATCGCACCAGAAATCGCTGCCTCGTTATTCGTGCCAAATTGCACATTTCCCAATGTCATGTTATGTTCAAAAGTAGTGGAATCCGAGACTGCCCTGGGGTAATATGGGGGCTCTGAATCCAATGGCATAGGTCCCAGAATCAGATTCTGATCAGAACAGTACGAATTCGATGGGGCAGCTGCGGGCACGCATCCCAATGCGAGATTTCCGGATGAATCTTGATATGCAGAGACTACTCCAGGGGTTTTTGGACCTTCTGAATCCATTGGAAGTGAAATCGCAGCCTGAAACATAGTAGAATTGCATGAACTAGAAACCCCTAAATCCAAACCTAGGGTTTGGCATTCAACCCTAGGCGCCGCAAACCGAGGTTGGGGCTGTTGGGGGCTGACTTGGGGGTTATGCAGGGGTGGAAAATGACCACCATGATGAGGCGCTGCTGAGAACGGTGGTCCGCGACCATGGGGGTCTCGTCCGGCGCCGGAAAATTGAGGGGGAGGGTTCGGTTGAAATGTATGAAAATGGATGATTTGGGGCTGATTTTGGGTGTAAACGGATTGGTGGTTTGGTGGTAGAGAATGGGAGGCGTTTCCGGCGATGTTGGGAGGCGGGTCCGGGGGTTTGGCCGGCGGCAAGGCGTCGTTCGAGGAGGAAGGTGGCGGGTGCGCCATGAAGGGTCCGAAATCGCCCTAGGGGTAGAGAGAAAACGGCGGGTTGGTTTAGGGTTTAGGGTTTAGGGTTTAGGGTTTATGGGTTTAGGGTTTATGGTTTAGGGTTTAGGGTTTAGGGTTTAGGGTTTAGGGTTTAGGGTTTAGGGTTTAGGGTTTAGGGGTTTAGGGGTTAGGGGTTAGGGTTTAGGGTTTAGGGTTTAGGGGTTTAGGGTTTAGGGTTTAGGGTTTAGGGTTTAGGGTTTTAGGGTTTAGGGTTTAGGGTTTAGGGTTTTAGGGTTTAGGGTTTAGGGTTTAGGGTTTAGGGTTTAGGGTTTTTTTTTTTTTTTTTTTGGTGAATGCAGAATATGTTTTCATTGATATTATTGAACTACAACGAGGAATTTATAATACCTGGAGATCTAATTTATTGAAAAAAAATAAACTGGAAAGAAATAAACTATTCTAGGAATGAAATATAAATTATTCTAGGAATATAATTGCAAAGCAAGTAAATATCTTTTGTATCTTCATTCTATATTTAACAATCTCCCTCAAGTTAGCGTGTGAATGTCAAAAACACCCAACTTGTGAATAAGCGTGCAAAATTCAACCATGTAGAGTTGACACGCAAGTTGTTCCCTTTGTTTTCTTGATATTGTAATGAAGGATTGATTGGATAAATGAATCCAAGACCCGCAACTAACGGAATCCTAAACAACAAAATTTATAGCTAGCATATGAGATGCAAATCCAGTAGGTATGAGAATCTCCGACCATCGAGATCGATTTGGTAGGGAATTGAATTTACAAATAGAAGACAACAAAATACACCAAGAAATAGTGACAACTTAAGATTTAGGGAATGATATATGTGGTCAAACCAGGGGTTGTTTTTTTTTTGGGTAGGTTTTGGGTTTTTGAAAATTGGGGGTAATGGAATTGTAGGGTTTTTAAAGTTTGAATCCCTAATTTTGGAACCATAATTTTTAATGGTTTTAGATTTAGAAGTAGAGATTTTATATGGAGGCTGAAAACTCAGGAACAAGAAAATAAATCTTTAAATGCTGAGATGAATACAACGAAGTATCATCTGTCATCATTGATAGGTTGGAAATGAGTAAAAATGGGGTCATATAGCCCATATAGCTTTTTGTAGGTTATAGCCACCCAATATGCCAAGACATTGTGGAAAAGTGAACGTAGTAGCTAGCAGGGGGAAATACCTTGAGTTTACTTTGTCTAGTCCCAAAACGAATGGAATCAGACATGCAGTCACGTTGTAGAAGCAGTAGTTGCGGAAAAGAAAATGACTGCAATTTATAAGATTTGGGTGCATTTTTTTTAAAGATGAAAAAAATATATTGGTTGGAAAAGTAACTATGGCCGGACGAGCAGCGAAAGCCGCTCGTCAGAAGCGGAAGAAATTGTGAGTTTAAGCCAAGATTGAAACTCGCTCTGATATCATGTTAGAATTCAAGAATTGGTGCATGAAGAATAGGTTTTCATGGTTTAGGGTTTAGGGTTTAGGGTTTAGGGTTTAGGGGTTAGGGTTTAGGGTTTAGGGTTTAGGGTTTAGGGTTTAGGGTTTAGGGTTTAGGGGTTTAGGGTTTTTTTTTTTTTTTTTAAGCAATACCACTAGTGTGGCTTATTTTATATCATAAAATGCGAAAAACATAAAAAGGAGGGGGGCATAGACCTGACCTCCAATAAATGTAAAGTACGACAATGGAAATAGCAAATGATACAAGAAATGGTAAAAACAGTGAAGAATAACTGTGATCATGGATATTCCCGGGGGTGGACCCTCATGTGCGTCATAGATCTGGTCATGCGCCTGGTCTGGTACATATCCGGGTCATAGTAATCCGTGTAGTCCTCTGTGTGCTCTGGATCACTTCCTGGTGAAGTATGACGTCTAGGTCGTGGAGCATCTCTGATGGCAAGAGGATCACCCACCCATGGACCATGGGTAGGGCAGAATGAAGGTGCCTCTGATCTCAAATTAGGACTCATATGTGATGTGGCTGAACCAGTGACTGAAGGGACCTGTGGTGTAGGTGCTCCAGAAGAAGATGATGTAGCTGATGGTAAGTCTGCCTCCATATTCTGCATGCAGTCTCCAAGACCCATCCCATCAATGTCACCCTGGATCTGAGCTTTCACCTTGTCCTGTCTTAGGATAGGAGTAGGAGTGGATGAAGGTGTGGATGTCTGAGAACTAGAGGGCTTGGCTGATGAGGGCTCTCCAAAAAGCTTGAGGACCAGATCTTCAATGGCAAATCTCAAGGATGATGTGATCTTCATGCGGTGCTTTGCCTTGAAGTGGTCTAATAGAAGCTGCTTTGCCTTTGAGTGCTCTGAACCTAACTCTGTGAGTAGACCCTGAGCAAGAACCTGTGGAGCTGTACCTGCTGACCCATGAGATGACTGTACGGTCTCTGCAGATGGTGGGGAGCTGGTGTGTGAATGCTCCGCTAAGGTAGGGACTGCCACTGAAATAGGCTGAGTAGATGTAGGAATTATCTGTGTAGTCTCTGTCTCAACCTGTGGTATGATCTCCGTAGTAAGAGCAGGTAACTGGGGAATCACTGGGATAACCTCTGTAGGTGCAGTACTGAGAGTCGAGACAGCCACAAGAGGTGGTGTCATGGTGAAAGATCGCTGCTGCTGTAATGGATGAACTACTGGTGAAACAATAGCTGTAGGAGTAATCTGCTGAGCAACTGTTGAAGCAAGAGTCTGAATACGAACTGGCTGAGTTGAAGTAGACAAAGCAATAGATTGAACTGTAGTAAGTGAGCATGGAATGGTGGAGGTGTGCTGAATAGAGATACCAGAAGAACTGGGGCCCTGCTGGCTGCTGGATGATCTAGGCACCGCCACCCACTGTCTGGGATCATCAATCAACATCCCCTTTCCCTTATCCTTCACCCTATCAACAGGTTTCGGAGGAGGGGCAGAAGAAGTAATAACAGGAGCTGCAGGAACAGAACGAGGAGGAAAAGGAGCAAGAGTAGTAGGCCTACCAATCAGACAGTTATCAACATTGTGTCCCAAATGTCTGCAACGGCTACAAAAAACCGGCTTCTTATCATAAACAACATCCTGCCAATATCCCGGATATTTCTGACGCTGAATCCATATGCGGTCCGGAAGAGCAAAAGACAAGTCAATCTCAATGCAAACCCTGGCCTCACTAGGCCTCCTCAAATCAGTAGTGGCCTCGTCAATGCGCAACGGCGTCCCAATAGCCTGAGCTAAAGCGAATAGAGCACCCTTGGCACGAAAATGTATGGGTAGTAATGGAAAAGATACCCAAACGGGGACAATAGGGCTCTCATGAGCAGGGTTAAAAGCAGGAGTCCACTTGGTGACCCTCATAAGGCATCCGTCAATATACCACGAAGGCTTGAGGAAGAGTCGTGCATAATCATCCTCATGAGACAAGTGAATAAGGATATGGTGTGCATCAATAAGACCAATAGAAAATTCACCACAAAACCCAAATTTAAGGAAGCACTCACGAATCTTATTGATAGGGGGCTTCCTATTCATAAACTTACCAACAAGTGTGAACTTGTATGGTGCAGCTAGAAACTGCTCATCCACATCGTCAAAAATAACAGCAGGTTCATTCAAGTGTAATGAGGGGGTCTTAGTAGCGAACCTGTGGAGAAAGGAATCCGGGGGTGCTTGTGTGACTGATGCAAAGGACTTATTTTGGCTCCGCTCCGCCTGGGTGATAGTTGGCTTTCCGGCCAAGGCAACTGCATAAGATATCTTATTCTGAGCCGAAGCCCCAGGAGCTGTAGAAGGAGTCTCAGCAGTACGAGGAGGGCGATTCACCAAAGGAGCCTTTACAAGAGGCTTAGGAGCTACCTTACTAGTAGGAACAGGCCTGGGAACTTCAGTTGAGGCGGTAGGAAGAGATTTAACAGTCTCTTTTTGCGTGCTAGAAGACACACTTCCCAAAGTAGTGGAACCGGGAGGATTAGTTACCAAAGGGGTAACTCCAACCATTTGCTGCTGTTCTGGAGCTGATGGTGTTGGGAACCTGGGTTGCTCTACTCACAAAAATTGATTTCTTGTGATAGATCATCCCGTTACAGGATTTTCTGTTCTATGTATTCAACTTGGAATAAATAATTTCGTGCACACAAAAGGAAAGAGATATTACCCTTGTAGCGTGCTTTACAATAATCTCTTTTCGCTGCTTCTTGATTTCACCAAAGCTTCAAACCCTCAAGTTTTCCTCGGTGTTCTCCAATGGCAGTTGTACAGGTGTGTGGTCACCTTTCTCAAGATCTAGGTTAAACTAGGATTAGGGTTTCTTTGTAAAGAGGAAACACACACTACACACTTTAGTGTGTGTCTCGCCACTTTTTCAATTTGGTTAAGAAAAATAGTCTTGGGAGACTATTTGTAATATCTTTACACTCCAAAACCCTACCAGGCCTAGTACCATAACCCAGGCCCATTTCTGCACAACCCAATACAGGTAATAAGCATGTATAAACCCATTATAGTGAAGCCACCGAGGGAACCTGATCGGACCCAATTAAACTAAGCTCCAATAAATTAATTATGACCCGATCAACTCTTGATCAGTCAAAATTAATTTATTAATCACGTTCTATTCCACTAAAAGAACGAGATTGCACTCTTAGTAGAATTGAAATTACTGAAACAATTAATCAATAATTATATCCTCTGACTTATCGTTCTTACATGTTACCCCCGTCGATCAACTCGAATATTCGGAGCAAGTTAAAATGACCAAAATGCCCTTCTTCGAATATTCATAAATTCTCAACTCTCATCTTCTATCTGACAGTTCGATGCGATCCCATCACATCATACAATTCAACAGTCACTGTAGAATTACTGAGCTCAGATTCAACTGTCCACTAGAAGAACCAGTGAGATTATGATCATACCTAAAAGGTGACGGATTCCATAATACGAATATATGTTCCTCGTTAGTTCACTTTAATTCCCAAAGTACCGAGATATTGATCAGCAATTTGATCTCACCCATTGATACCTCAAAGAACTTCAAGTTAGTAATCGAAGTCCATTATCCTATTAGGATTAAGGTCCCACGTACGATAATCAAGTGAAATTAAATTTGTATGGTCAATGTCACAAATTAATTTCACGTGGTCCCGTCCAATACGTTCCAAACGTACTCTCAATTTTATTACCAAAGTCAAAGACAGACTTTAATAAAATCGAGACGATCTTATCAAAATAAATTGTCCATATTTATTTACTGATCGTGAACGTTAATTTTAGATCGAATCACAAATTGAATCTTTCTGTGTTTAACAACTTAAACACTCAATTTGTAATATCAAATCGACCCGTGGACAAACACAACATCATATTAATACAATCAATTAATATTTTACTTTTAAATGTCGTGAATTATACTCTATGGGCATATATAATTCCAACAATCTCCCACTTGCCCTTAGAGTATATATGAAACATCGAATCATCCATCTTGTCAACATCGTCATTACACTAATGATTATGTTCTCAACCAAGATAGTAACTCATTTCGATGTAAGTCACGGTTGTATAACAAACAATCCAAGATTGTGTTATTCCCAACCAATTAACCACATTATCTCCCAGTTATATTCCAATTTTGACGACTCTCGAGAATCCTAGTCAAATCAGATCTTAATTAGTTTTAATCCATCAGATCACCAACTGAATAGATAAGCAAATATTTACTCGTTTTTTCGAAAACGCTTCAGTATATGCTGTACCTCTATTCAATGATCTGATTCTGGATCAAACTAATAATCACCAACAATATCTCCAGCATAAGATATGACCTATCTAGTGCAAAGTAAGGCTTCCTATAGCCGGAGCATAAGGAACCTTCTCTATCTTACCATGAGTCTTAGGAGAATACTCATAAGATAGATAAAGTCCACAAAGAACATCATTCCTTTCAAGACTTCAATATTGCAAATGTAGATAGTATCTTATAATTACATGAAACTTGAGACTTTCTATTTCATTTTTCTCCCACTCCGAAAAGTACGGATGTCTAGAAAAAATAGACAGTCATCTACAAGTCCTTCAAGTCTAATTGCTGGTGCCAATTACTATTTAATGAAAATATTCTCACACATTAGTAGAGTGTCATTCAAATAAATAGTCGCGAAAACTGACTCATCTTTCTGTATACTCGAGTATACTTAAGATATATCAAGATTTTGATCAAGAACATGTATCACAATCATTCGATCAAATTCTGTATTCCATATATTTTGAACAAATACCCAAATCCAAAGTTGGAAACTTGTAAGTCATGAATTTTACTTTCATGGTTTTTAATATGAACTCATCAGATTACACTTTGTAAATGATTTCCTCAAGATGCATTCAAGAAACAACTTCTTGACATCCATATGTCGTACCTCATTTTCACAATGAACGACAATGGATAAAAGATCCAGGTAAATATTCGCATGGAAATTGGCAAGAAGGGTTTCACAAACCCACAACCATAAGCCTTGCACTGAAGGCATCAACCTTCTCATCTACCATTCTCCTATCATCTTAAAAATCATCACACCCTATAGGTTTGACCCCATTAGGTGTGTCTACAAATATCCAAAACCTAGTGTAGTACAAGGGATCCAATTCCGAGTTCTCGTTCACCTTCCATGATTTCAATTCCATAACTTCTACCACTTCCCTAAATGAGGAGTTCTTCTCTTATTTCAGTAGAGACTGTCTAAAAAGACTCTCCGTAGAATAAGCGTCAAGAAGGTGGTCTTACAACCCTCCCACTCCAATTAGTCGCTGGAAGTGTATTTCCATTATGTCCAAATAGAGTCCCTTCCTCTCCTCCCACTACTTGGTTATATCCCTAATTGGGATCAACCTCTTCACTACCTCTTTATGAACATAAAGAAGAGGCAGAACAGTGAGAGCAACTTCAACTACAACCTTTGGTTTTTCCCTGTCCATTGGGTTCACCAGGCAAAAATAGTGGTTGAACCACTTGCCTATTTCTCCCACTAGGATCAGCAACCATCGGTTCCGTAGGAAGTCCCAAATCATCAAGATTAATTCTATGCGAAAACCTGGAATCAAGTTGTTTGAACCACGTTCTAACATCTTATCCAATAGAATTTTACTTGTGGATTTGTATTCTTCTAAATGCCTTATCCTCTAAGAAAGTCACATTTGTTCTCAACAAATACTTTCTGGACCAGAGGACTATAGAAGAAATAATTTCTAGTTTCATTGTATACCTTATATATAATCAAACCTTCATTGTTGCCACCATCTCGTCAATCCTTCCTTTCAGCTTGTGTGCCAAAACTCCCCAAATCTGAATGTGGTATAGACTGGGCTTGCACCCATGCCACAACTCTAGGGGTATTTCAGGAAATGAATTAATGGTACTAGGCTATGAAGAAACCTGACTATTTCTGGTGTACATTCCCAAATGAAACTAGTAATGAGGATAACTCATCATTGATTTGGTATTACCTTGTTCTCCTTTTCGATAAATGGTTCCTAAACTCATATGAGAGATACACAAACTTCGATCAAATAGAAGTATCTCGATTCTCTTAATTACTTCTCAACTTCTGTCCAAAATTCTAGAATTTCTTCAACATTTCGGATTAATGAGATATTAAGTATGTAATCGAGATCTGGAGTGATCACCAATAACAGTGATGAATTACTCGTACTCTCTCATATCTTGAGCACAAAAGAATCCATTCATATCGAAGTGTATTAATCCTCAAACTCTTAAGTCCATATAATGTATAAGGACTCTTGGTTATATAATCCTCTAAACAAGATTTAGAAAAATAGTATAGATTCCACCTCAGATCCTTTTGAGGTCCATCCCTTACAAGTATTAAAATCGAGTTTTGGATAAGTGTAACCAAGCCTAAGATCTTAATCATTTTACCCTCTAAATAAAATTCAAAAGCCCACATAGATTCCACCTCCAAAATACTTAGAGGTTATCTTTACTAGTCTTTCAATCTTATTTAGATAAATATGATTATCTTAAGATCTTATCAAAGAGTTCATTAATACAAGGAATCATCTATCCCTTATCATTTGTAGTAATATTACACTTAGAACCATTTACAAAGCCTTGAGATTGTTAATCATTTGTCTCGCAATAATAAGAGCATTATTTAACTTAATTCCAACTAATAACTGGAGATTAAGTGCTAAATAATTCGGCTCAAATAATAAAGAGACAAAATAACAATCAAATTGTTTCACAAACATAAAAGCCCAAAGGCTCTTTCCATATTACCGTACCCGTGCTTATCCTTATAGTATACTCTATCTCATTGTGTCATTTGGTCACCTAGGACCATATTGCAACAACTTGCAATGGTGGTTAGTTACTCTAGAATCTATAATCAAGATAGACTCAATTACTAACCATAACACAATGAATAGAGTCTTACTCCATTATAGAGTTTCCAGGAAAGGCTACTTCCTCATTAATCCTATCTTTGCTCAAAAGCAAAAAGGTTAGAGGGCCTACCATACTATCCGTTGCTTTAAAATAATCTCTTCATTACGAATAGCTTACATTGAACCTTTCAGGGACACGTTCATCCTGGTGAATATAGTCCACACTGAACCACAAGAGATCATCTTAAAAGATTTCTCAAGCATTATGTCACGTGAATCAATGTTTGCAAGTGGAACCTCCACCACGTTAAAGTGACCAATCAAGTTTTACCAAATGGTCTCTTATAAAAACGTGATCGGTTCATAAGTAGAGATATAATATAGCTTGATAGCATATTTTGTATAATTAAAATGTTCAAATTATCATAAATACCCTTCCATCGAGAAAATAAATATGGTATCCCATTTTGATGTTTTTATTGCAAAGTACTTGACATGAGAATCAAAACTATGCAATAAACCATCTCATCAAAATAAAACCATTTTCATTGGAAGATTTATAATTATTTTGAACAAGGATCTTCTAGCACGAACAAATGTCATAAGTGGAAAGAATTATAACGAGACATATTACAGTTTTCGTAAATTAGTTGGTGATTTCTAAATATATAACTAGTTGTGGAAATACGACATTCAAATAAAATAAATGTATTAAACACGAGTTGCATAAATGATGAATACTTTTATATATGATGCATGAATAAAAAAATTATGCACAAGTAGACCCAAAACTACTATAATATGACGACGACCTAAAACCCCAAAATCTTAAACACATTTCTCTATAGGAGAAATAAATGTGATTTATGGCTAGGCTGGGACCCTCCCACTAAATTAAATATATCTAGCATCTCATGCAATATTTAATTTATAGTCGTTAAAATTTGGCCATCATTGACATCGTTTGGATATTCTATAGGAAGTCCCCACGATGTCATTGATTTAAGTGTCTAACCCCTATATTAATAATATTTCAAGTACCAAATTAATTATGTCACCTTTAGGGTAATCATGATTAATTCACACTTAAAAATCATCACCTAATTGGGCCCAATCTAGTAACCAAAACAGTGCAGCCCTCCTATAGGGAGACTAATTAGATTAGCACGAGGCATACACAAATTTTTACTAATAGGCTAATAGGGGAGACCGTGGGTTCAAAATATTTTGCACCCTCACTCACTTAATATTTTGAACTGTTGGGTTTTAATTTAATAATTACCCAATCAATTTTAACTCTTAAAATCAATTTAATTATTAACAAAATTATTTTCTAATCTAACATTTAGAAAAGAAAAGAAAATATAAAACTATGCATGACAGTATAGTTCCTAGAGCGGTGTTAATGCGATCTACATGACATGTTATTAAATGACATTCATCCACAATTTAATTAAAGCATAAAATGAATGCGATAATAAAATAAATATGAACATAATTTATGGCCAAACCTAGACACAAAAATTACAAATTAATTAAAGATTCAATTGAGCCACAAGTCGGCCCAATTCTTCAATTTCCATTTGCAAGTGTCCAGTCCGTTATTTGAACTCTTCAAATAATAATAATCTGGCCCAAAATTAAACTGGTCCATTCTGCAATTTATAATTCAGTCCATCCGGCCCAAGAAGAAGTCACAGCCAGCCCATTAAGAACTCACAGCCGGCCCAATTGAAATTATTAGCCCAACTGAATTCACCCATCACTGTAAGGTTGTTGTGTAACCTCCAAACCGAGAACTCAAAAATTTCAGCCGTGATTTCAGCCACGATTTCAGCCGCTGCCTTCCGAAATGCCATCGTCGGAAAATGCCTGGAATCATGTCACGACGGTGCCAACCTCCGGGTGCCACCGCCGCCGCCAACATGGTGTAATACACCAACAATGGCAGTAGCGGCAGCACCACGGTTGGTGCTGCCGATCTTCCGCAGCGCTGCACAGGCAGCAGCGTCCACAGGTGCCGCTTCCCCCGCGAGATCACGATGCCAAGGACACCATGTTCAACCACCCGTCGCAACGGCATGACCCAGGTGCTGCGGATCGCTTGCAGCGACATATGTGGGTTTCACTACCGTCGCGATCGAGCCAAGATAGCAGCGCCAAAAGCGCCGCCATTGACTGCCGATCACAATGGTAGCACCCACGAGTCCCGCCGACTGCCTGCATGCCGTTCATGGTGGGTTTTCAGAAATTGCAAGCCAAGTCCTTTATTTGTTGAGGAAGATGAAGTTGAGTCTACTTTTCGAAATTGCCTTGGAAGTCCTCCGATTTTTGCAAAAGAAGTCCTTCATTGAAACTGCATAATTGATCCCTCAATCCGAAACTGCAGATCTAGTCCTCGAATTTTATAATTACAATAGAAATAATACAAACCCTAATTCTATTGCAAAAATAAAAAATTCAAAAGGGAAAACATGGAATCGTAATCCACCCCTTTTGTTACAAGACTCGATAATACAAATACAAGATTTCACGACAAAAATCTAAGGCCATAAATTTGTTCAATAAAAAATATCATTCATTCAATAACAATTAAATCACATAATCCCTAACACCGCTCAACTAACACATGCATATACAAAATAATTTATTCCTAAATACACAAAACAGTATCAAAAACCTGGCGCGCTCTGATACCAATTGTTGGGAACCTGGGTTGCTCTACTCACAAAAATTGATTTCTTGTGATAGATCATCCCGTTACAGGATTTTCTGTTCTATGTATTCAACTTGGAATAAATAATTTCGTGCACACAAAAGGAAAGAGATATTACCCTTGTAGCGTGCTTTACAATAATCTCTTTTCGCTGCTTCTTGATTTCACCAAAGCTTCAAACCCTCAAGCTTTCCTCGGTGTTCTCCAATGGCAGTTGTACAGGTGTGTGGTCACCTTTCTCAAGATCTAGGTTAAACTAGGATTAGGGTTTCTTTGTAAAGAGGAAACACACACTACACACTTTAGTGTGTGTCTCGCCACTTTTTCAATTTGGTTAAGAAAAATAGTCTTGGGAGACTATTTGTAATATCTTTACACTCCAAAACCCTACCAGGCCTAGTACCATAACCCAGGCCCATTTCTGTACAACCCAATACAGGTAATAAGCATGTATAAACCCATTATAGTGAAGCCACCGAGGGAACCTGATCGGACCCAATTAAACTAAGCTCCAATAAATTAATTATGACCCGATCAACTCTTGATCAGTCAAAATTAATTTATTAATCACGTTCTATTCCACTAAAAGAACGAGATTGCACTCTTAGTAGAATTGAAATTACTGAAACAATTAATCAATAATTATATCCTCTGACTTATCGTTCTTACATGTTACCCCCGTCGATCAACTCGAATATTCGGAGCAAGTTAAAATGACCAAAATGCCCTTCTTCGAATATTCATAAATTCTCAACTCTCATCTTCTATCTGACAGTTCGATGCGATCCCATCACATCATACAATTCAACAGTCACTGTAGAATTACTGAGCTCAGATTCAACTGTCCACTAGAAGAACCAGTGAGATTATGATCATACCTAAAAGGTGACGGATTCCATAATACGAATATATGTTCCTCGTTAGTTCACTTTAATTCCCAAAGTACCGAGATATTGATCAGCAATTTGATCTCACCCATTGATACCTCAAAGAACTTCAAGTTAGTAATCGAAGTCCATTATCCTATTAGGATTAAGGTCCCACGTACGATAATCAAGTGAAATTAAATTTGTATGGTCAATGTCACAAATTAATTTCACGTGGTCCCGTCCAATACGTTCCAAACGTACTCTCAATTTTATTACCAAAGTCAAAGACAGACTTTAATAAAATCGAGACGATCTTATCAAAATAAATTGTCCATATTTATTTACTGATCGTGAACGTTAATTTTAGATCGAATCACAAATTGAATCTTTCTGTGTTTAACAACTTAAACACTCAATTTGTAATATCAAATCGACCCGTGGACAAACACAACATCATATTAATACAATCAATTAATATTTTACTTTTAAATGTCGTGAATTATACTCTATGGGCATATATAATTCCAACAGATGGATCAGGTCCCATGATCAGATTTGCTGCAGAGAGCACCGAAATCGCTGCCTCGATTTGCGTGCTAGAAGGCACGTTTCCCAATGTAGAGCCATTAACCACAGTTGAGGCAACGGGGACCAAGCTTGGGGAATTTTGGGCTTCTGAGAACAGTGGTGCAACTGGTTGAACGAGATTCTGCCCAGAATTCCCAGAAATCGCTGCCTTGAAGTGCGTGCCATTATGCACGATTCCCAATGCATCATGAACCACGACATTTTCCGGAATTGATGACATTTCCATGGTTTTCAGGTGCTCTGGGACTGATTCTGGTGGTCTCAGACCCAAATTCGCAGCAGAGCCCTCTGCCTCGATATGTGTGCCAAATGGCACGTTTCCCAATGCAGAACTACGCTCAAAAATAGTTGAATCCGAGGCTACCCTGGGGTAATATGGGGGCTCTGAATCCAATGGCGCAGGTCTCAAAACCAGATTCTGATCAGAACAGTACGTAATTGTAGGGGCAGCTGCGGGCACGATTCCCAATGTTTGGTTGCCGGATGAATTGGAAGGAGAGGGGGTTACCCCAGGGGTTTTTGGGTGTTCTGAAGTCGATGGAATCATTACCGGGACCTGAATCAATCTGGAACACCCTGAAATTGGAATCCCTAAAATCGGACCTAGGGTTTCACTATAAACCCTAGGCGCCGCAATTGAGTGTGGGGGCTGTTGGAGGATTAATTGTGGCTGGTTAGAGGGAAACGGTGGTACGGCTGGGTGAGGGGAAGGAGATGGTGGTGGTGGACCGCCGGAAATGGTCCCGACGGTGGCGGAAAGTGGGTTGGATGGGCACGGGTTAAGAAGGCTAATGAGGGGCTGATTTTGGGCAATTGAAGGCTGGATATTTGGTGGAATTGGACATGGATTGGATGGTTGGAAAGGGCTTGAGAAGCCTCCGGTAGGGATGGAGGAATCCGGCGACGTCACCGCCGGATCCGGTGGTTTTGGCATGGGCGGCGGTTAGGGCATGAAAATTCGCCAAAATCGCCAAAGGGGGAGAGAGAATCCGCGGTTTTTTGGTTTGGTTTAGGGTTTAGGGTTTAGGGTTTTAGGGTTTTAGGGTTTAGGGTTTAGGGTTTAGGGTTTAGGGTTTTTTTTTTTTTTTTTTTGGTGAATGCAGAATATGTTTTCATTGATATTATTGAACTACAACGAGGAATTTATAATACCTGGAGATCTAATTTATTGAAAAAAAATAAACTGGAAAGAAATAAACTATTCTAGGAATGAAATATAAATTATTCTAGGAATATAATTGCAAAGCAAGTAAATATCTTTTGTATCTTCATTCTATATTTAACAATCTCCCTCAAGTTAGCGTGTGAATGTCAAAAACACCCAACTTGTGAATAAGCGTGCAAAATTCAACCATGTAGAGTTGACACGCAAGTTGTTCCCTTTGTTTTCTTGATATTGTAATGAAGGATTGATTGGATAAATGAATCCAAGACCCGCAACTAACGGAATCCTAAACAACAAAATTTATAGCTAGCATATGAGATGCAAATCCAGTAGGTATGAGAATCTCCGACCATCGAGATCGATTTGGTAGGGAATTGAATTTACAAATAGAAGACAACAAAATACACCAAGAAATAGTGACAACTTAAGATTTAGGGAATGATATATGTGGTCAAACCAGGGGTTGTTTTTTTTTTGGGTAGGTTTTGGGTTTTTGAAAATTGGGGGTAATGGAATTGTAGGGTTTTTAAAGTTTGAATCCCTAATTTTGGAACCATAATTTTTAATGGTTTTAGATTTAGAAGTAGAGATTTTATATGGAGGCTGAAAACTCAGGAACAAGAAAATAAATCTTTAAATGCTGAGATGAATACAACGAAGTATCATCTGTCATCATTGATAGGTTGGAAATGAGTAAAAATGGGGTCATATAGCCCATATAGCTTTTTGTAGGTTATAGCCACCCAATATGCCAAGACATTGTGGAAAAGTGAACGTAGTAGCTAGCAGGGGGAAATACCTTGAGTTTACTTTGTCTAGTCCCAAAACGAATGGAATCAGACATGCAGTCACGTTGTAGAAGCAGTAGTTGCGGAAAAGAAAATGACTGCAATTTATAAGATTTGGGTGCATTTTTTTTAAAGATGAAAAAAATATATTGGTTGGAAAAGTAACTATGGCCGGACGAGCAGCGAAAGCCGCTCGTCAGAAGCGGAAGAAATTGTGAGTTTAAGCCAAGATTGAAACTCGCTCTGATATCATGTTAGAATTCAAGAATTGGTGCATGAAGAATAGGTTTTCATGGTTTAGGGTTTAGGGTTTAGGGTTTAGGGTTTAGGGTTAGGGGTTTAGGGTTTAGGGTTAGGGGTTTAGGGTTTAGGGTTAGGGGTTTAGGGTTTAGGGTTTAGGGTTTAGGGTTAGGGGTTTAGGGTTTAGGGTTAGGGGTTTAGGGTTTAGGGTTTAGGGTTTAGGGTTTTAGGGTTTAGGGTTTTAGGGTTTAGGGTTTAGGGTTTTAGGGTTTAGGGTTTAGGGTTTAGGGTTTAGGGTTTAGGGTTTAGGGTTTAGGGTTTAGGGTTTTAGGGTTTAGGGTTTAGGGTTTAGGGTTTAGGGTTTAGGGTTTAGGGTTTAGGGTTTAGGGTTTAGGGTTTAGGGTTTAGGGTTTAGGGTTTAGGGTTTAGGGTTTAGGGTTAGGGGTTTAGGGGTTAGGGATTTAGGGGTTTAGGGGTTAGGGTTTAGGGTTTAGGGGTTAGGGGTTTAGGGTTTAGGGTTTAGGGTTTAGGGTTTAGGGGTTTAGGGGTTAGGGGTTAGGGGTTAGGGGTTAGGGTTTAGGGTTTTAGGAGTTAGGGTTTAGGGTTTAGGGTTTAGGGTTTAGGGTTTAGGGTTTAGGGTTTAGGGTTTAGGGTTTAGGGTTTAGGGTTTAGGGTTTTTTTTTTTTTTTTTTTTTTAAACAAAACCACACAAAGGTGGCAGATTTTATAGATTTTCTAAATAACAACAAAACAAAGACACGGAAGAGGGGACTAGGCCTTACCCTTCCACTACAAAAGACACACAAAACAATAAAACCATTACACTCTAAGTACACCTACTCCACGAGGGAATAGGTGTTTATTGACAATTCAACACAGTCCACCACAACAAGACACAAAACAAGGAAAAGTCGGTAGAACAAAGCGCTAAAGACACCACCTTTGGCTTGAAGCCACTTTAGAAGTCATCAAAACCCACATCATCCTCCTCCTCGTTGTCCGAGAGTTCACGCAGACCATCAAAGGCTTTCGCCCTAAGAAACCCATAAAACTTAGCAAGTTCCAAAGCAGACATTTTATGATATTGTTCACGGAGGATTCTTCTCTTGATTTGCAAATGCTCCATCGCGCTGTGTCTGGCAATTTCAGCACGGTATTGCTCTGCCAAGCGGATCATGGCACGAATTGGGAAGAATCTGATATGTTCAATTTCAAAAAGATTACACTCGAAAAGTCCTTCAAAAAAATTCTCCAGTATCGCATTACTTGTATGGAGTGAGTCCATGTACACAAGAGGATGATGCAAAATATCCAGCAACGCATCTTGAGAGTCGTCATCCATCAGTTGGAAGTCAGTGATTTCCATTTTATGGTGAATTCTGGCAAACACCATAAGCAAGGCAGGTTCCACAATGATTCTCATGTTTTCCAGGCGAGTAGGCCGATTCACAGTGATGATAAACTTATTTGCTTTAGTTCCCTTAATCTTGATTGTGGGCTTTCCATCAATTTGACTAGTATCACCTTCCGGTTCCCCCACCTGCACCACTTGGAAGAGCTGGGGAAGTGGGGAGAGCAGTATCAGGCCTTCGTTTTCACCGGGTACCTGCACAGGGAGCAAGTTTGGGGAGGGAATATTAGCCATAACCGAGGTAGGGGTTGAGGTTGAGTTTTGAGGAACTTGGAAATCTGATGGATGGGAATGAGGGGGGAGTAGTGGTATTTAAAGAAGAATGGCAACAATGGATGGGTAGAGCATTAAATCTGAAACAGACGTGGAAGAAGGGGCAAGTATGATCATAAATGGTGGAGCAGTTTGGTATTGACCGACATTAATTGGGCAGTTCTGATTTGAATGCAGATGTTTAATGCACCTGGGCAATGGCAGAGGAAAAAAAGACAGTCAAAATTCAACAAAATTTTGGTGGGTAGGTAGCTGCATTAAACACGGATAGAGGGAAATTCACTTTTGTCCAGAAAGATTCTACTCCTCACTCCTCCAGTTATGTTTTCCGCCTCAAAGTATGTATCTGTTTTCTCAACACTAGCATTCTGAGCAAGGCAGTCCGCCACCCAGTTCGCCTGCCTGAAAATATGCTGAATTTCAATTTCATTCATCATGAGGATATTTTTAACCTCCAGTAATTCCTTTTCCAACTTCCACGGTCCCCTATCCACTCCCTCAAGAATTCGCACAAGTTGCAGGCTATCCGTTTCAACCATTAGCCTTTTCAGATCATGCTGTGTGCATCTTCTTAAACCAGCGAGCAGCGCCTTGCATTCCGCCTCTAACACTGTTCCAGTCCCAAAAAAGTGTTGAAACGCCCATATTGGGCTGCCTTTATCATTTCTCAGAATGCCTCCCCCTGTAATCTCCCCAGTAATTCCATTTCGGGACCCATCAGAATTAAATTTTAGTCTTCCCTGAGGTGGAAGCTTCCATCGAATAATTTTGACTTTGACTGAGTGATATTTCGCTCTACTGATTCCAAAGTGCCCCAAATTGTATTCATCCCCTTTCCAATCTCTCTCATTCAGTAAGTGTCCTTTACTCATGATTTTGATCAAAAATTCAGTTCTTTGAATAATTCTTTCAGCTTCCATAGGTATCCCTCTATGTTTCGCATCATTTCTTTCAACCCATAAAAACCAGATAACAACAAGTGGCAGTATTGTTCTTATATGCCCAGGTCTGGTCCAACTGCTAGATTTCATCCAGTAATTAAAAAGAATTTGAGGCAAGTGGCATTCATAGTGATTAACTCCAAAGATTTTGTTGAAGTGCCTCCAAACTTGATTTGCAATTTGACCACAAATGAAGAGGTGCCTAATCGTTTCAACATGTTCACAGCATTGGCATTTTGACGGCATAGATACTCCCAGCTTTTTCACAACCACTTCATCCACTGCAACCCATTTTTTCCAAAGCTTCCAAACAAAGATAGAGATTTTTTTAGGGATCGTTTTGTGCCAAATATGGGTCCATTGTTCATCCTCTGAGTCTTTGTTCCTAATTCTTTCCCACATATCTGAAATTTTGAAAACTCCGCTTAGCGAATATTTCCATATAATTTCATCTTTCTTACTCTGGTCCACTTCCTTTTTACTAAGAAGCACAATAAGCTGGCTAGGGAGCAAGTTCCTGATTTCTTCATTCCAGTTATTACCGTCCCACACCTCGCTCACTTTCTTAGATGATGGTATCTGTGAGGTTATGTTTTCGACAAGCGTGAGATCTCCCAACCATCTATCTCTCCATAGATGAACCTCCCCTTCTCCCAGATTCCAAAGAATACCTTCTTCTGTGATACCAGCTCCTTTAAGAAGTCTTCTCCATCCAGGTGAGTCACCTTGTTTTCTCTGAATAGTAATCGGGTGTGCCCCTTTGCAATATTTATTCTTCATCACTTCAGCCCATAATGATGTGTGTTCTCTGAATCTCCACCATAGCTTGGCAGAAAAACACTCAGAAACATCCTTCAGCAATCTAGTACCAATACCTCCTTCCTGGATCGGTTTACTAATGTCTTTCCATTTGGACCAGTGCATCTTCTTCCCATGTTTGTCATCTCCCCAGAAAAAACAGGCCAAAATTTGTTCAATTCTATGAATCACCGTATTTGGGATATTCATGATTTGAGCAGCATACATTGGTAAGGACTCCAGGACACTCTTGATAAGGATAAGCCTTGCTCCCGAAGAAAGGCAATTCTTTTCCCATCCAGTAATACGTTGTTTAATTTGTTGTATAATCTTATCAAACAGGTACACACGTTTATTTCCCACAAAAAGAGGCATGCCCAAGTAAGTAGTTGGCAGTCTGATTCTACCAAAGTTAGTTAACACTTGAATTTTGTCCACAAATTTATGATCAGCATCCTGTCTAACAATGAATCCACTTTTTGCTTTGTTGATAACTTGTCCAGAGGCTTTCTCATATTTCGACATAAGCTTAAGAATTCCTTTAATTGCCGTGGAACTTCCATTGGAGAAAATAATCACATCATCAGCAAAGGCTAAGTGAGTGATGGGAATGTCCCCCCCGTATTTGAACAACCATGATTGTCTTCCCATAAACAGTTTATTCAAGTTTCTTGAGAGGACTTCTGCTGCGATAATAAACAAAGCTGGGGAGATAGGATCCCCCTGTCTCAATCCACGAGATGATTGGAAAAAACCAACCGTTTCTCCATTGATCAAAACCGAAAACCAGCATCTATGAATCATTCTTTTCATCAATTCAATCCATTTCAAGTTGAAACCAAATTTAAGCAGCACCTGGTCAAGGAATTTCCAACTCAAACGATCGTACGCTTTAGTCATATCAAGCTTTAACGCCACGTTTTGACCTCGAACTTTTTTATTAAGACTATGCATGAGCTCCTGGGCTAAAAGGATGTTGTCTGATATTGCTCTTCCTTTCACAAAGCCACTCTGATTTTTTGATATGATTTTTGGTAATAATGTAGCAAGTCTTTCAGCCAGGATTTTAGAGAGTAGTCTATTAAAAACTGTACACAGGCTGATTGGTCTGAAATCGGCCCAACTCTTAGGATTATCAATCTTTGGGATCAAACTAATGGTAGTGCTTGCAAAACCTCGATGCACAAATTGCCCTTGGAAAGCTGCTCTAATGGCATTACAAACATCTCCACCAATGATATCCCAACATGTTTGGAAGAAGAGTGGTGTGAAACCATCGGGTCCTGCGACTTTATCCTTATTCATACTCATCATGGCAATTCTGATCTCACGGTCATCTGGCATTATGAGAAGTGTGTCATTATCAACTTCCGTAACCACTTTTGGAAGGCAATCAAGCAATGTCTCATCTAAATGCACATTTTCATCTTTATAAAGTTCAGAAAAGAATTGGCTGGCTGATCTCTTAATGTCGCCATCATCTTCATACCTAGTACCCTAATCCTCAATCGCCCAAATTTTCTGCCGCTGTCTTTTACGGTTAACAATAGCATGAAAATACTTGGTATTATTATCCCCTTCTTTAAGCCATTTAATACCTAATTTTTGTCTCCAAAACGATTCTTCCATCAAAAGTGCGTAATTCAGAGCAGCCCTGGCCTTATGCAATTCCTCTCTATCCTCTGGTGCCTTGTTATCATCAAAAATTTTCTCCTTTATGGTAACCACTGCCTCAGCCTCTCTCACTTGACAAAAAATATTCCCAAAAACGTCTCTATTCCATAAGATTAAAGCTTCCTTAATCATTTTCAGTTTATTCCAAAGTTTCAACATACCATTTCCTTCAACTTCCCGACTCCAATTAAATTCAACAAGCTTCATAAATCCATGATGTTTAGTCCAGGCATTTAGGAAGCGAAATGCAGAGCGTTTGCAATTTTTCTGACACATATACTCCATAATTAATGGACTATGATCACTGCCATTTCTATTGAGGATGCTGATCTTACAATTATCCATACTAGAGGCCAGTTCCACATTTCCCATAACTCTATCCAACCTCTCCCACAGTCTACCATTGGTCCAAGTGAATTTAGCTCCAACTCCTCCCAAATCAACCAAGCCACAGTCAAAAATCATTTGGGCAAATTCCTCTGATTGCTTATATTTCTTAATCATGCCATCACTACGTTCATCGCAACTCACAATACAATTAAAATCTCCGCCCACCAACCATTTACCTTTAACATTTTGAGCTACCGTTTTGAGGTCATTCCACAAGATTCTCCTTTTAATGTACGAGCAGCTCGCATAAACAACAGACACCAAAACAGCATCATGGTTAACCACGTCTGAAATTTCAACATGAAGACTTTGTTCCAAATCCCAAACCATTCTGCATTCCACATTTCTTTTCCATAAAATCCAGATCTGACCAGACTGATTAACCAAGAATTTCTTAAACCCGAGTTTAAAGGCAAATTGGCGAATTTTACAGCTATCAACAAAAGGTTCCAAAAGAGCAATAACATCAATTTTGTGTTCCTTCACAAGGAATTTGATTCTTTCTTTAACATTGCATTTCGCAATACCCCTAACATTCCAAAGGAGATAATTAATCATGATTAATTAAATTGAGGGGCATTTTGTTGGTCCATTACGACTAGACCTTTTTGTAGGTTTCAGTGGGCTTTTAATATAGCCCAAAGTATCATGGGCCCAAAGGAGCTTTTTACCTTGTGATCTAAGGTACCTTTCCTCCAGCAGCCCATCTCTATAATCTGGGCTTTCAACTTCAATTTCCTCAACCATATTTTCCACACAGATTGCCTGATTTTCCAGGCCCATATATGCCAATAATTGAAATGGGTTGCTATCTGACATTTCTTCCTGCTGGGCCAGATTCATCTCATTGCTCCGGTTCGTATCCTGTAATGCATCGTATGGGATAACTTTCCAATTATTTTTGTCCGGTCCGTCCAATTGCTTCAACCAAGTGTGACTCTTTATCCTGTGGTTGTTTTGATTCACCGCCTTTTTGGGAGATTTTCTGCGCCTTCCACTGCGCCTCTGTATCTGCTGGCTGATCTTTTCAACATTTTCAGGGTCAACTTCTTCTTCATCTGTCTCCATCATAGAAGCAACATGTTCCAAGGTCTGAAGATTATCATTCTTATCCCCCAGCTGTTCCTTACTCACTTTTTCGCCCAGCTCCTTATTCTGACACTTTTCTTCTGCCTCAGTTCTAGTGCTCTTTTCAACTTCTGCCTCAGTTGTGGTACTGTTTTCAGTTTCTTTATTAATGAATGTACTCTTTTCATTAGACCTCGTTTCCAATGTCTGTTGTACTAGATTTTGCAGATCTGACATCTCCCCAGCTGGCACAATCTTTTCGCCAGATTTTGGACAACTGGGTTCAAGTGGTTGAGACTCACGCGCCACCACTGGACCCTTCGACGGTAGAAATTCATCTCCCCTTCCAGTCTCCTTCCCTTTCTCAGTCGATTTTTCTCTTTTCTTCTCCCAAAAGCATTTTTCTCTACCATGCCCAAGATGTTGGCAGAAATCACAATATGCAGGTGCATTTTCGAATCTCATCTTCTGCCAAAAACCTCCTTTATCCATCCCAATCCAAACTCTCGTTGGCTTAGGCTTGGAGACATCAACTTCAACACAAATCCGAGCTTCACTCGGTCTAGTGAGCATAATCGTAGGTTTATCCAGGCAGAGAGGTCTTCCCAGTGGGGAAACGATAGAAAACAGAGCGGCTTGCTTCTGGAAAAAAATATATGGCAGTCCTGGAAGAGCCACCCAAACTGGGACCACTGGTGATTCTGTAGATGGATGAAAGTTTCGATTCCACTTGAGAACTCTCATAGGAGCACCTTGGATGGACCATATTGGTCTCATGAACAATCTCTTATAATCTTCCGCCAACTGGAAATGGATAATAATATGCTTTGGATCAAATAATCCTAACACATAATTCCCTTTAAATTTCATCTGCACAAACGCCTCCCTAACTTGATTTATATGTGGTTTTGCATGGGAAAACTTCCCAATAAGAACAAACTTAGCTTTATCTTCTAGACTATCCAGCTGCTCCTTTGAGAAGTGAATTCCGGGTTCTCCCTCATGCACAATCGGCGTAGGAATCTCAAACTTCTCCTCTTCAACCTGATTTTGACCCTTGGCAGCAAGCGCTTCTTTAAAAGTCAAAATTGTTTTACCATTACCAGATTCTTTAATAGCCGGGGTCATAGCAGCATGTTCAAGCAATGGGAAGTCCTGTGCATATTTCTTCTTCGCATCTTCCACACTTGTGTTTTCTTCTGTGGAGCTCTGCCTTGTAGACTCAATGCATGCGTCCTTTGTATCTCCTGGAAACTGAGTTTTGCTGGTGGAGGCTTCTCCGATTAGCACAAACATGCTGGGGGGGTTTCGTTGAGTATGGCTTATATAGTTATTCGTGGATTTGGGTTTATCAGCTTGCACCGGAAAGTTACCAAGCTGGGTGTTCTCCGGTATGGTCGTGAGGTCCACTCCGGGTGATTCTTGATGAGGGGGGTCATTTGCAGTGTGAAGGGCTTGCTCCTCCGGTGGTGGTGTGCCTCCTCCGGTAGGGGGAGGAGGGTAGGGGGGTTCCCCCATTGGGGGAGGAAGAGAAGGAATTCTAGAGAGAAGGAGGAGAGAAAATCCTAGAGAGAGAAAGCGATGGATGGGTTTAGGGTTTAGGGTTTAGGGTTTAGGGTTTAGGGTTTAGGGTTTAGGGTTTAGGGTTAGGGTTTTTGGGTTTTAGGGTTTTGGGTTTAGGGTTTTGGGTTTAGGGTTTAGGGTTTTGGGTTTAGGGTTTAGGGTTTTGGGTTTAGGGTTTAGGGTTTAGGGTTTAGGGTTTAGGGTTTAGGGTTTAGGGTTTAGGGTTTAGGGTTTAGGGTTTAGGGTTTAGGGTTTAGGGTTTAGGGTTTAGGGTTTAAGGGTTTAGGGTTTAGGGTTTAGGGTTTAGGGTTTAGGGTTTAGGGTTTAGGGTTTAGGGTTTTGGGTTTTGGGTTTTGGGTTTTGGGTCTTGGGTTTTGGGTCTTGGGTTTTGGGTCTTGGGTTTTGGGTCTTGGGTTTAGGGTCTAGGGTTTAGGGTCTAGGGTCTAGGGTCTAGGGTCTAGGGTCTAGGGTCTAGGGTCTAGGGTCTAGGGTCTAGGGTCTAGGGTCTAGGGTCTAGGGTCTAGGGTCTAGGGTCTAGGGTCTAGGGTCTAGGGTCTAGGGTCTAGGGTCTAGGGTTTAGGGTCTAGGGTTTAGGGTCTAGGGTTTAGGGTTTAGGGTTTAGGGTTTAGGGTTTAGGGTTTAGGGTTTAGGGTTTAGGGTTTAGGGTTTAGGGTTTAGGGTTTAGGGTTTAGGGTTTAGGGTTTAGGGTTTAGGGTTTAGGGTTTAGGGGTTTAGGGTTTAGGGTTTAGGGTTTAGGGTTTAGGGTTTAGGGTTTTAGGGTTTAGGGTTTTTTTTTTTTTTTTTTTTTGGTAGAGCCGTTCACAGTTTATCCTCATGCGGGCCAGGAGCTAACATTAAAATGAAATAGTACATGTATGGAGGGGGGCATAGACCTGACCTCCGAGCGAAAGCAAATGTAGCAACTGAACAAAACAAAATGTAAGAAATAGAAAAAGGGGAAAACATGCCCCAAACAAGAAATAAAAGATGAAACCAAGACTAGAGTCCTCTGAAGCTGGGGAGCCCGTGTCTGTCAATCTGTAGGAGTGCCCTGATGTTACGTGGTAGATCCTGTGGTCCATACTCTCTGTAAGCTCTGAAATCCCATCCCTCAGAAGCAAGCGAGTCAGCAACCTGATTACCCTCACGATAGATGTGGGAGATAGTGCCCCTGTCCATATGAAGAATATTCCTGATCTGTCGAAGAATCCCCTGAATCTGCCAAGGTCCGCCCGTTCTGGTGATACAATGAATAGCCACTGTAGAGTCAGCCTCAATCCAAATAGATGTGATACCCAGTCTGCGAGCAAGAATAATTCCATCAAGGATAGCACGCAGCTCAGCCTCTAATATAAGACAGTCTCCATAGAAAGCTGAGAATGCCCTAACACACTGTCCATCATGGCCCCTGATAATACCCCCTCCACTAGAAAAGCCATCCTTGACGCAACCATCAGTGTTAAGCTTGTAGGCTCCCACTGATGGAGTGCGCCAAAGGACCAAGATAGGAGGTGAGGGGGTTTGGGGGGCAAAAGAAATACCAAACAGTGGTGCAATAGTCATATCTCCTCGCCAATGCTGCGGTCTGAATAGCCGCCCCATATGTAAGAATGAGAGCATCCGGTAGACTCTCCAAATAATCCTTCGTGCCTCCATCTGAATGCCCCTATGCTTCGCATCATTCCTCTCAGTCCAAAGAAACCAAAAAATCAATAGAGGAATAATGGTGCGAATGTGACCCAGCCTCACATGACACCCTGAATATCTCCAATGCTGGAATCTCTGCCTGACATCCTCATCCTGAATCATGGTTATCCGAAAAATATTCCCAAAGTGACTCCAAACCTGATCTGAAATCGAACTTCCAGTAAAGATATGTGTAAGAGTCTCAATCTGTGCGCAGCACTGACACCGAGAAGCCAAGTGACAAGCAATCCGCTTCTGAATAACCGTGTCAACGGGGATGAGCCCCTGCCATAGTCTCCAAATGAAAAAAGAAACGGTGACAGGCAGTACAGAAGTCCACATCAAGCGAAAAGAATCCAGGGTCTGCCTCCCTGTCCGGACCAACTGCCAAGCAGACTTGGTAGCAAATCTACCATCTGATGTATCCCTCCAAACAATCTGATCAGGGGCATCAACACACAATGGAATCGCCCCAATCTGCTCTGCCATAACCGGTGGAAGGATCTGAAGGAGCCTATCTATATCCCAACTAGCGACATCAAAAAATTCATACACCCTCACCGATGTATGGGGCCTATCAGGAAAACGTGCAGCCAAAGTAGTGTCCCCCATCCAACAATCATGCCAAAAGAATATCTGTCCAGCTCCAAGGTGCCACGCAATATGTGGCTCAGCCTGCGAACACGCCCTCTTCAACCTCTTCCATGTAGGGGAGGCTGAGTGTGGAATAGCAGCAAAGGAGGGATGCGTCCCCACACAATATTTGCCCAGTAGAAACTGAGCCCAAAGAGATCTCTGAGAGCGAAAGAGCCACCAAAGCTTCAACGAGAAAGCATCAGCACTGTCCTGAAGTCTCCTGAAGCCAAGTCCCCCCTCATCAGTAGGAAGGCATAGATCCTTCCATCTCCGCCAGTGTAATCTATGTGCATGGTCCCTGGAATCCCAAAGGAAACGTGCAAAGATGCTCTCGATTTTCTTCAGAACTGCCTTAGGAGGCTGTAGGATCTGAAGGAGGTATAATGGGAGAGAGCCGAGGACTGATCTAACCAAAGTAATGCGTCCTCCAGGGGAAAGCAATCGTGATGCCCACCCAGAAATCCTGCTCCTGACCTTCTGAAGAAGGTCATCATAAATAAAGGATCGCTTGGCCCCCTTATATAAAGGGACCCCCAAATAAGTGAACGGCTGCTGCTGGTGTCTGAAACCCGTGAAGTGCTCGAGCCGTCTTATCTGACTAGTAGACGCCCGTCTGGGGAGGATAAGTCCACTCTTATCCCTGTTCACCAACTGGCCAGAAACCCCCTCATAATGCTCCAAACAGTCAAGTACCCTCCTGATAGACTGTTTCTGGCCGTTGGAAAAGATGATCATATCATCAGCAAATGACAAATGCGAAATAGTAATGGCACCTCCATGTCGAAAAGCCATACTGGGGAACCTCTCAAACTGTACTGTGAGAAGACGTGAGAAGTAATCCGCAGCAATAATGAAAAGAGATGGCGATATAGGATCTCCCTGTCTAAGACCCCTCGAAGAAGGAAAGAAGCCACATGGGCGCCCATTAAGGAGTACCGAGAACATACAGCCGGAAACACATCTCCTGATCCTATCAATCCACAACTGATCAAAGCCAAAGCTCTCCAGCACAGAGTAGAGGAATCCCCAGTCCATGCGATCATATGCTTTAGCCATATCAAGCTTCAGCATAGTATTGCCTCCTCTAACTTTATCATCCAAAGTATATAGGAGCTCCTGAGTCAATAAGACATTATCCCCAATAAGCCTACCAGGGATAAAACCACTCTGCTGAGGAGAGATAATACGAGACAGTAGCAAGCTGAGTCTGGTGTTCAGAAGCTTAGTGATGAGCTTATTGAACACTGTGCACAAGCTGATAGGTCTAAAATCAGTCCACCTACAGGCTCCATCCCTCTTAGGGACCAGAACAATAGAGGTAGCAGCGAATCCCCTAGGCAAAACTCCACCCTCAAAGAAATCCATGACTGCACTGGCAACATCATCCCTAATAATATCCCAACACTTCTGAAAGAACAATGATGAGAAACCATCTGGACCTGCGACACTGTCAGAATCAATGCTGAATACTGCCTCCCGTATCTCATCAATCGAAGGGGGGCGGTTTAGTGCCATATTGTCCTCATCCGTCACAAGTCTGGGTATAATGTCACTGCGAATGGCCTCCACAGGCTGCGAAGAAGAAGACAGCAAATCCTGGAAAAAGGAAATAGCAGAAGCCTGAATATCCTCAGCAGCAGATAGGACCTCCCCAGACTGGCTTGTAATAGATCTAATACGTGATCTAATCCGGCGTCCTTGAACCATCGCATGGAAGTATCGAGTGTTGTGATCACCCTCACACACCCAGCGTGAACCGGCCTTCTGCTTCCAAAATCCCTCCTCAATAGCCAAGGTCCGGTTCAAAGCAGCCTGTGCCTGATGCAGAGAGTCATGACGCTCAGGCGTAGGGTCCAAATCATAATCAATCTCCAGCTCATCAACCCTGCGCTCAGCATCCCTCACCCTCTGGAACACATCCCCGAAAACATGTCGATTCCACCAGCGAAGCCCCTGTTTCAGCCTGAAGAACTTTTCCCAGAGAGCAGCCATACCCGTAAGATGAGTGGGTAATGACCACTTCTGGGAGACAAAGGCTGAAAAATCATGATGTTTGGTCCAAACATTAAGGAACCGAAACGGCCTAGGTCCCAAATCATCCTCGTCGTCCCACTGAAGCAAAAGCGGCGCATGATCGGATGAAGTCCGATTCAGGTGTCTGACAGTAAGCCGATGACAAAATGAAGCCGCTGCCGGATTAATCAAAATCCTGTCCAATCTCTTCCAAACCCGACCATTGGTCCAGGTGTACCTGCTGCCAATGAATCCAGCATCCTCCAAGCCACAATCCATCATCATCTCTGAGAAAGCTGTAGTACCTCTGTCTCTGGTGTTATGACCCGTACGCTCACCATCGTGAGCAATAACGTTAAAGTCTCCCCCAACTATCCACAGACCATCCACAATGAGGGAGATGTGGTGAAGACCCGCCCACAAATCCCTCCTACCTGACACCGTGCAAACCGCATATACAGGAGTCAAAAAAATAGGCCGCGACAGTCTGGGATCTTCAACTTTAACGTGCAGATACTGGAGATTATCATCCAATGCAGTAACAATAGTCGCAGAATTCCAGAAAGCCCAAATCTTCCCTGATGAGTTCTGCGTCCCAGTATCAAAGCGTAGCAAACGTCTGATGTAATCGAAACTCTCCCGAAGAACAAAGGGCTCTAAAATAACCAACAAAAAAACCTGATGAAGCTGAACCAACCTCTTCAGCCGCCTGCGAGTAGCTGAGCTAGCTACACCCCTCACATTCCAAATGATGACACTCATCGAGACCGAGAGCGTGAGGTATCCAATGACCGACTCCTGGTCGTCATCCGAGTAAGTGGAAATCTGGTGTCAGCAGTACGCGGGTTTTTCTTCCGAGTGACCGGAATAAACCCATCATCCTCAGTACGCTGAGTAAGACCAACTAAATCATCAGTCGAGGATCTCCGAAAAACACCCTGCTGGTGAACCTCCAACTGGGCAGTACTCTCCGTGTCAGAATGAGTACCAGAATTCGAAGGGACAGATGCCTCCAAATTCTGATGGCAAATAGGAGGAGCCCCAGAAGGGATCACTGCAATAGTACCAATAGACTGAGCCACACCCTCATCAGAGGCCTGCTGCCTCAAAAGAATATCAGCGAGCAACGGGTCAGAAAAAGAAGCTGGGACACTGATACCCGGAACCGCCACAAGAGGTGGCGTCATGGTGAGAGAACTCTGCTGTGGTAAAGGCTGAACCACAGGCAAAACAAAAGCTGCCGGAGGATGCTGCTGAACTACTGTCGAAATAGGAGTTTGAGTAAAACCTGGCCGAATTGAAGCAGCCAAATCCATAGACTGAACTGCAATAACTGGGCGTGGGATAGTAGAAGCGGTCATCACAGTGGAACTGTGCTGAATGGAGATTCCAGAAGAACTGGGGTTATGCTGGCTGCTGGAAACTCTGGGTACTGCCATCCACTGTTTAGGCTGATCCTCAGTCAAAATCCCCTTACCCTTATTCTTCACCTTATCAACAGTCTTCAGAGGGGGGGCAGAAGTAATAGTAATAGGAACAGTGGAAACTGAAGAAGAAGACGGAGGAGCAGAAACAACAACATGAGGTCTACCAAGCAAGCATTTATCAACACTGTGACCCAAATGCCTGCATCGACTGCAAAATATCGGCTTCTTATCATAAACAACAGGCTGCCAATACCCCGGATATTTCTCTCGCTGAATCCATATGCGGTCCGGAAGAGCAAAGGACAGATCAACCTCAATGCAAACCCTGGCCTCACTAGGTCTCCTCAAATCAGTAGTGGCCTCATCAATACGTAACGGGGTCCCAATAGCTCGAGATAGAGCAAATAAAGCGCCCTTTGCACGAAAGTGTATGGGCAATAGTGGGAAAGAAACCCAAACCGGAACAATAGGACTTTCATGCGCAGGGTTAAATCCAGGAGTCCATTTGATGGCCCTCATAAGGCACCCATCAATATACCAGGACGGCTTGAGGAAAAGCCGAGCATAATCATCCTCGTGCGATAAATGAATAAGAATGTGGTGTGCATCAATTAAGCCAATGGAAAAATCACCACAGAATCCAAATTTAAGGAAGCTTTCCCGTACCTTAGTGATAGGAGGCTTCCTGTTAATGAATTTGCCAACCAGTGTGAACTTGTATGGCGCAGCCAAAAATTGCTCATCCTCATCATCAAATATAACAGCAGGTTCATTCAAGTGTACTGAGGGGGTCTTAGTAGCAAACCTGTGGAGGAAGGAGTCCGGAGGAGACTGTGTGACTGATGCAAATGATTTATTCTGGCTCCTTTCAGTCTGAGTAATGGATGGCTTTCCCGCCAAAGCAACCGCATATGAAACTTTATTCTGGGCTGGCATACCTGTAGCTGTAGTAGATGTTTCAGTAGCTCGAGGGGGAGCTGCATTACCACGTGGGGGAGCCCGAGGGGCCAGGGGTTGCCCACGTGGTTGAGGGCGCCGTCCATCCCGAGGTGGCGCAGCAACAACAAAAGGAACATTACCCTTTTCCAAATGAACCAGAGGTGCCTTTCCAATAGGCTTCGGGGCTGCCAAATCAGAAGGAGCAGGCTTGGAGACTAGGGCTGAGGCATTGGCAGCAGAATTATCAGCCTCGTTGTGCGTGTTCAAAGGCACGCTTCCCAATGAAGTGGAACAGGGAGGATTATTAACTAAGGGAGTGACCCCACCCATATTTTGTTGCTCCGGAGCTGATTGAACAGGTTGCATGATCAGATTCGCTGCAGAAAGAATTTTTATTGCTGCCTCGATTTGCGTGCTAGAAGGCACGAATCCCAATGTGGAGGTATCAAGAACATTAGACGAAGCGGGGACCAAACTTGGATGAGTTGGGGCTGCTGAGTTCAGTGGTGGTACTGGTTGGTCGAGATTCTGTCCAGAAATCCCAGAATTCCCTGCCTCAAAGTGCGTGCCATTATGCACAAATCCCAATGCATCTCGAATCACAACATTTTTTGGGATTGATGACATTTCCATGGTTTTCAGGTGTTCTGGAGCTGATGGTGATGGTTTCAGCCCAGAATTCGCACCAGAGTGTTCTACCTCGAAGTGCGTGCCCAAACTCACATTTTTCAACGTAGAATTCACCCCACAATTGACAGAATAGAGGGGATTTGATATCATTTCCATGGTTTGCAGGTGCTCTGGAGCCAATGGTGATGGTGTCAGATTCAGATTCGAACCAGAATTCGCTGCCTCGTTATTCGTGCCAAAAGGCACGTTTTCCAATGTTGCAAATTGCTCAAAATTGGTAGGAATTATACCTACCCCAGGGTAAATTGGGTGCTCTGAAACCAATGGAGGATGTCCCATGACGAAATTCTGACCAGAAACCGCTGAAACAGGGGCCTCGAAATTAGGGCTTGAGGGCACAATTCCCAATGTGCAATTGGCATCAAAATTGGACGAAACCAGGTTGTATCCAGGGGTTTTAGACCCTTCTGAAACCATTGGAATGTTTTAGGGTTTTAGGGTTTAGGGTTTAGGGTTTAGGGTTTAGGGTTTAGGGTTTAGGGTTTTAGGGTTTAGGGTTTAGGGTTTAGGGTTTAGGGTTTAGGGTTTAGGGTTTAGGGTTTAGGGTTTAGGGTTTAGGGTTTAGGGTTTAGGGTTTTTTTTTTTTTTTTTTTTTTTTTTTTTTTAAAAAAACCACACAAAGGTGGCAGATTTTTATAGATTTTCAGAAAAACAAGAAAACACAAAACACTGAAGGGGGGACCATACCAAGACCCTTCCAACAAAAAAGAAAACAAAAAACACAAACATGGACAAACATCACAATCCTAGTACACCTACAGGAGGGACCAGGACTTTATTGACTAACAAACACAGCGGACGACAAACAAACACAAAGCTGGGTGAGACAGGCAGACAAACTCGTCCAAGACATGACCATTGGCTTGAAGCCACTTCAAAAGTCATCAAACCTCACATCCTCCTCCTCACTGTCAGAGAGTTCACGGAGGCCATCAAAAGCTTTTGCCCGCAGATACCCATAGAATTTAGCAAGCTCCAGAGTAGACATTCGATGATATTGTTCTCGAAGTAGTTGTCTCTTGATTTGCAAATGCTCAAACGCATTGTGCACAGCAATCTGAGATCGGTATTGCTCTGCTAGGCGAATCATGACACGGATTGGAAAAAACCTGATGTGTTCGATTTCAAACAAATTACACTCGAAAAGTCCTTCAAAAAAGTTTTCCAGCACCGCATCACTGGTATGCAACGAGTCCATGTAAACAAGAGGGTGATTCATGATATGGAGAAGAGCATCCGGGAATTCATCATCCATGAAGTGGAAGTCAGAAATTTGCATTCTATGGTGGATGCGGGCATAGACCATCAATAGTGCCGGTTCAACAATAATTCTCATACCCGTAAGCGCAGTTGGGTGGTGGACTGTGATGATAAATTTATTAGCCTTAGTCCCTTTGATTTTTAGCGTCGGCCGACCATCAATTTGGCTCTGGTCCCCTTCCGGTTGCGCCACTTGAATCACCTGGAAAACTTCCGGCATTGGCGAATAGAGCACCAGTCCATCATTTTCTCCTGGAACCTGCACAGGGAGCAAATCTGGGGAGGGGTTATTAGCCATAACAAGGATTGGGAGAGGCAAACGTGCAGGATGAAAATGGGCAAATGTGAGGATATTGAAGGGTTAAAAGGCCAGAGAGGCAGTCAAAACACAAAAGGTTCGGCACCAGTCAAAGGCTGTGAAGAAAAACTTGTTCAGGGACAGGGAGGGCCAGAAGTTGTTGGGAAAAGGATAAAGCAACTGACTGGTCAAAGAAATAATAAATGCATCCCTATTGTAACAGTTTGGAACGTAATGGGGGGTTAAATGCAGAGTCTGAGAGGTAGGTGGGATTAATGGTGAAAATGCTTCCTTGTTTAGTATGGTAATATCCATATCAATCGCACGCCTTCAGGCTTGGATTAAGTAGGATATAATTAACTGCATAAGGGTTTCATGGGTTGACCACTCTAACACTCGGGGTACCACTACCATCCAGCTGTATAGCACCTTTGATTTTTTTAGAGATTTCCTTATCATCAATCACTCTGTTAACCTTTTTTTGAGCTCCTTCTTTTGCCAGCATATCAGCAACCCAATTACATTCCCTATAGACATGTGTAATTTGGAAGCCTCTCTCTTTGCAAATACGAATAATCTGTTGTACCTCCTCCATTATCCCATTTGGGCTAGGTGCCATATTATGAATAAGTTGTACCGATCTAAGACTATCCGTTTCAACAATCACCTTCTCTAATCCCTTCTCTGTACAAATCCGGATTCCTGTCAAGATTGCCTTTAATTCTGCTTCAAGCACTGTACCAACCCCAAAATTTTCTTGGAATGCCCAGATAGCTCTTCCATTATGGTTTCTTAGGATTCCTCCTCCTGCGATTTCACCCTTACTCATGTCCCTGAATCCATCTGTATTCAATTTGAATCTGCCAACTGGAGGTAGAATCCATCGAACAATTTTAACGAACCTCGGTCTATGTTGAACAGAACCAAAATATTCAATGTGCTTTTCATCCCCCTTCCAGTTTGTTTGATTCAGGATTCGTGCCTGGTTCAAAAGATTTACATGTTGTTCAATTCTCCAGATAATTCTCTTGCCATTCATGTGGATACCTCTATGTTTATGATCGTTTCTCTCCACCCAAATGAACCAAAAAATCAACAGAGGTAAGATTGTTCTGATATGACCCTTGCACACCCAGTTGCTAGATTTATACCAGAACTTATAGCATGTGACAGGATTTGTATGTTCAACATTTGTAACCTCAAAGATTCTACATAGATGTTCCCAGACCTCTTTGGCAATCTCTCCAGTAATGAATAAATGTTGCACAGTTTCAGTGTCTTGGCAGCATTGACATTTGGATGGTAGCGCAATTTGTAATCTATACTTAATCACCTCATCAACTGCAACCCAGTTGTTCCACAGCCTCCAACAGAATAAGGAAATTTTCCTTGGGATTGTTTTGTGCCATATATATCTCCAGAATGGTTCAATTGTGTTTTTTTCCCTTATTCTTTCCCACATATTACTTGTATTAAAGATTCCATTAGATGATAGCTTCCACCTGATCAAATCCGCACTCTGTCTATTGGGTTGTATCCTTACAATATCAGGAATAATATTTTCAGGTACCCATTCCTTCAAGCATTCCATGTTCCATCCAGTGTTGTTCCAAAGCTCCTGTATAAGTTTGGATGTTGTTGGTTTTGAAGGGAGTTTAGAGCCAAGAGATCCATTTCCAAGCCAATTGTCCCACCAGAAGAATAATTTTCCTTGTCCCACAATCCATTCAATGCCATCTTCAGCCAATGTTGAGCCTTTTACAAGTCTTTTCCATCCCGGTGAATCATGCTTTTTGGCAGCAATCAATCTGGGGTGTTGTCCTTTACAATATTTGTCATGCAAAGCTGTTGCCCATAATGAGTTCTGCATCCTAAACCGCCACCACAGTTTAGCTGTAAAGCATAAAATAACATCCTTCATCTTTCTGATTCCAAGGCCTCCCTCATCAACAGGTTTACAAAGATTCTTCCATTTTGTCCAATGCATTTTTTGTCTCTGATTATCATCTCCCCAGAAAAAGCGCGCCAATATTTGTTCAATCCTTGAGATAATCATTTTGGGGGCATTCATGATTTGCAATGAGTAAATTGGTATGGAAGTCAGGACACTCTGAATAAGGACCAGTCTACCTCCCGGGCTAATGGAATTCTTTTCCCAACCAGAAACTTTCCTTCTAATCTGTTGCAACAACTTATCAAAAAGAGAAGTTCTCTTATTTCCTCTAAAAAGTGGCATTCCAAGATAGATCATAGGGAGGTGTATTCTACTGAGTGCAATTGTATTACTGATGTGGTTAACAATCCTGTTGTTGACACCTTTCGCCATAATGAATCCACTTTTTTCTCTATTAATGCTTTGCCCTGAAGCTTTCTCATATTTGCTGATTAGTGCCATAATTGCCTGTAAAGCGCTTCGATTACCATTGGAAAAAATGATAACATCGTCCGCAAAACCCAGGTGGGTTACTGGGACATTTCCTCCATATTTAAATAACCAGGAATTCTTCTTTTCCACCAATCTATTTAGATTTCTTGTCAGGGCTTCTGCAGCAATAATAAAAAGCGCAGGGGACATTGGATCTCCTTGTCTAAGTCCTCTGGAAGATGGGAAGAAACCAGCTTGTTCACCATTAATGAGTATTGAGAACCAACACCTCTGGATGCACCTATTAATAAGCATAATCCACTCATTACTGAAGCCAAACTTTAACAGAATTTGGTTCAAAAAATTCCACTCAATCTTGTCATAAGCTTTGGCCATATCAAGCTTGATGGCAACATTATGGCCTCTAACTTTTCTACCCAGGGAGTATATCATCTCTTGCGCCAACAAGACATTGTCTGATATCAGTCTTCCTGCAACAAAACCACTCTGGTTAGGGGATATGAGGTTCGGAAGTAGAACTGCAATTCTTTCTGCTATGACTTTTGAGATGATCCGATTGGTCACGGTGCATAGGCTAATAGGTCGAAAATCAGACCACTTTTTTGGGTGATCTATCTTTGGTATCAAACAAATGGTTGTACTTGTAAAACCCCGATGTAAAAATTGCCCACGAAATACATCTCTAACAGCGTTGCAAACATCCTTTGCAATGATGGACCAGCATGTCTGGAAAAAGAGGGGGGTGAAACCATCCGGGCCAGCAACTTTATGCCTATCCATATTCATAATAGCTTTTTGAACCTCCTCATCAGTCGGCAATTGCATCAACATTTCATTATCTTCACATCCAATTAGCTTTGGGATACACTTTAGTAGCTCCTCATCCTCTCTGCATTCCTTACTTGCATAAAGCTTTGAAAAGTATTTAACTGCAGAGTTCTTTATTTCTTCCTCTCCCGTCAAAAGTTTTTCCTCTTCCTCAATGCTCCAAATGCGCTGTCTCCTTCTTTTCCCATTAACAACAGCATGGAAGTATTTCGTATTACTGTCACCTTCCTTCAGCCAATTCATCCCTGATTTTTGTCTCCAAAAATCTTCTTCCATAAGGAGTCTCTGATTAAGCAGCGCTTGTGCTTTGTGAAGTTCAGCTCTATCCTCTTGCATTTTAGTCTCATCATATATCATTTCTTTCATTTTCACCCCAAATTCAGCCTCTCGAATTTTACATTCAATATTTCCAAAGACCTCTTTGTTCCAGACCTGAATGGCCTTTTTCAATCTATTAAGTTTCATCCATAAGGTCCACATGCCATTTCCTTCCATATCCTCTCCCCAGTTAGTAGACACCATTTTCAAAAAGTTATGATGTTTCGTCCACGCGTTAATAAATCTGAATGATGACTTTCTGTTCCCCTTAACACCACTTCGCACAATAATCATAGGACTATGATCACTGCCACTTCGATTCAGGACCTCAATTTTATAATTCTCCATATCTGCTGCAAGTTCTACATTGCCCATCATTCTATCAAGTCTCTCCCAGAGAGAACCATTCGTCCATGTGAATTTAGTACCTCCTTTACCCAGGTCAATTAAGCCACTGTCAAAAATCATATTTGCAAATTCCTCAGACTGTCTATATTTTTTGATTTTTCCATCACTTCTTTCCTCACAACATGTAATGCAGTTAAAATCCCCAGCCACCAGCCATTTACCAGTTACAATCTTTGATAGGTCTTCAATATCCCTCCATACTTCTCTTCTTTGAATATATGAACAACTTGCATAAACAACAGTGAAGATAAAAGATTCCTGTTTATTGGGGTTAGTCATCTCCATGCTAAGACATTGATCGGTATCCCGAAACAACCTTCCCTCGACATCTCTTCTCCACATAATCCAGATTTTCCCAGATTTATTGACATAATAGTTTTTAAACCCAAACTTTTTACATATTCCTCCAATCTTGCTGCTATCAACAAAGGGTTCAATAATTG